>CM024519.1:22569995-23025860 GCA_014182375.1 Eucalyptus virginea
GGCACATGATTTTAATAGTAGAATGTAGATTGCCTTTTTTTTTTTCCTTCAAATTTTATTGATTATTGTAATGAAATGTAATTGAATTTGTCAAATTAAAATAATGAATAATATCAACAAATATTGGATTAATGTTTTTAGTGTAAATTAATTATGGGTTCTTTTTTTATTATTATTTATTTATTTGTGCATTTATATATAAAAATATATTTAATATATAATATGTCAAATTCTTGATTTTTTTTAAACGACGTTAAGTTAGACGTCAAGTACGTCGCCAAGTGGTCGCGTTGCCGCGCTGTTCACGCTTCTACTACATAACTTGTATATGGACTTTGTGTTATGGCTCATGCAGCAAATGATATCATTTTCTTCAAGTTCCTTGCAATAGATTGCTCAAGCGCTTCTTCATACTGCTTGGTCAAAGCAACTCATCCACCGTATCCTTGTCCCAAGGTTTCCAATATATTCTAAACATTTATCTTCACTCCATCCGCACCGTATTTCGCCAAATTGCTATGTAGATCATAATAAAGATCATGTATCCTCCGAGGGTCTATTAGCCCAACCCCATATCTCTCGAGGCTATCCATTACAATGTCTACTTACACGTCATTTAGAAATTGCATGATAGGTCTACTTAATTAAGTTGCATGTCAAGTAGAGTAGTTGCACATCAATTATTGCCCATCATTAGAATTAGCTAATTAGTTCAATTGCATGACATATGGCTTAGTTTTCATTTAAATACGAGAAAACCCATAAAGAGATTTGAGTGGAATTTTATGAGACTTAGAAATCATATTTAGGTTAAATATATGTTTCTAATTAATAATTGTTAGCAATGCTTACATCGCATCAAGGTAAATTTTCCCCCATGCTTGCAATTTATTTATTGCCTTGCTTTATTGAGTGTTCAATAATAGTTGTACACTCGCATGTTCACTTTACTTATATAATAATAGTTTAAAATCAATCCAAGTTGTCCATAAAAATATATTTGAAAATAAAAAAAAAAAAAAGTACCAAAAGAGCGTTGGAGTAATTTAGGGTCTGTTTGTTAAAAGTGTTTCTATTTCACGAAACAAAAATTTCTGTTTTTTTGTTCCTGGAATAAAAAAAACATAAACATATTTGGTAAATCTTTTGCTCCTGAACAGATTTGAACAAAACAAAGCAAAAAAAACGTTGTTTCTGTTCTCTGAACAATTCCAAGAAACAATTTTTATCTCTTTTTTTTCTTCTTCTTCTTTTTTTTTTCTTTCCTTCTTCTTCCTTTTGGCCAATTGCTAGCCCTCGGCGACGCCGAGCCTTGCTGATCTAGGTGAGCCAAGCTAGCCTAGCCAAGGCGAGGCCGACCTTGCACTCCGTTGGGCGAGGTCAAGCCTCGCCGGGCCGGCGAGGCTCACTTGGCACCGAGGCCACCGGCGAGGCTCGGCTCACCTGCATCTAGCAAGGCCGAGCCTCGCAATGGCCCGGTGAGGCTCCAACGAGCTCACGGGACCATCCAACCGGGCCGCCCGCCGCCACCGTGGGGCTAAAGATCGACCACAAAGGAGAAAGAAGGAAAAATAAAGAAAAAAAAAATAAAGAAGGAAAAAAAGAAAGAAAAATATAATAAAAATATTGAAAAATTAAAACAAACAAAAATTATAGAAGTTTATCAAACGCATTTCTATTACCGGAATAAAATTTTATGTAATTACAGCTGCTTCTTATGTTCAGAAATTATTCTTGGGAACATAAGTAGAAAAAATTATTTCTGTTGAAAAATTGTTTCTCGGAACAAAACGTTACTAAACGCGCCTTTAGCAAAATCAAGTCCCCGAACTCATTTAATCCCTGATTCGTAGAAATATGGTATATCTCCTAATGCTTTACTTGGGTATCTAACCAACTTACCATTAATCGATTAATAGTGATTCCTAAATAAAATTCATTTGCATCCTAAAAACCTAAACCTAAGTTGTGTATCGATAAAGGACTTTGGAGAATTTGAGTTAAGTTTAGATTTAGTAATCTATTAGTCAAACCCCTAGTAGATCCAACCCGTTTTAGGGAGGTCACAACACAAGTGTTCGCTATCTTCATTGTGTCACCCATTGTTCTCGGCAATTCAATTTCTTGGTTTTCGAACCTCCACCATAATTATTGCTCGAAATGTTGGGCCATCTCCATTAAGGTGCACCCTTAGTTTCGGCATCATGATGAAAAAAAAAAATCAAAGGATGATGGTGCCCACTGCAAACAAAGTAATCCCACCGGGGGTGGTTGCCATGGACAGCAATACAAATAAGAATAACAATTGGCTGTGGTGAAACTAATTGCGCTTTCTGCGCGTGAGGTGTAGTGGGAATAATTTAGTGATTGATTTAAATGGAAGTGACCATCCCATACCTACAGAGTAACATGCTAAGTAGAAGAACAATGAAGTTATGCACCACATTGACAAGTGATTCTTGTTCCTTTGGTCAATAGGCTCTGTTATTTTGGTTAATCATAATTAGACAAGTACCCAAAGCCAGAGAGACTTGATAATCCCATCAATGCTGCACGACAACAATCGTCATCGCCCAGCCTAGTCATCGAAGAGAGTACCCTACGAAGATATATACACCTTTACCAATTAGATTGTAATATTCCATAACAGTTTTTTTGTTGGTGGCGCCTGACACCGGTCTTCTCAAATATCCGAGGTTGAATAGAAGAACAATGTTCATGTCACATGCCTGTCAGAAGACATGCATACCAATCACACAAATAATCATATGGTAGATGGATAGGGTCGGGTGCAGCTCCCACTACACGTCCCTTGTGCTAATGCTTTGCACATGGACAACGATGCTATTAGTACCCAAGACTTCCAACAAGCATATGGCATGGACATTGTTCTCCTATTCAACCCTCGAATATTTGAGAAGGCTAGTATAAACGCCGCCAACAAAATTGTTATGGAATTTTGCAATCGAATTGGTAAAGGTTGTTTACCTTCATATGTACTCTCCTCGTTGACTGGGCTGGAAACGAAGGTTGTTGTGCAATATTGGCGGGATTATCGAATCTCTCTTAGCTTTAGATACTCGTTTAATTATGATTGACTAAAGTAATATAAAGATTATTAACCAAATGGACAAGAATCACTTGTCAATGTGATGCATGACTTCATTATTCTTTTATGTGGCATGTTACTAAGTAGGCATGGGACCGAGTCACATTCATTTACAATGCTGAATTATTCCCGCCACCTACGTGCACAATAAAGCGCAATTAGTTTCACCACAAGCCAACTGTCAGGTATAGGGATATCATTCTTGTTTGTACTATTGTCCAAGGCAACCATCCTTGGTGGGGTTACTTTTTTGTTCACAGTGGGCATCATCATCGCGTGAATTTTATTTTTCATCATGACCCAAAATCAAGGGTGCACCCTGGAGGAGATGCTTAACATTTCGGGCAATATTTATGGTGGAGGTTCAGAAACCAAACAATGGAGCAACGTAATGAAGGCAACGAACACTTGTGTTGCAACCTCCATGAAGCGGGTTGGATCCACCTAGAGGTTTAACTAATAGATTATTAAGTCTAGACTTAGCAGGCAAATAAATTTTATAAATTTTATCTAGGAGTTGCTGCTTATCGATTTATGACAAGTTGATTAGATATCCAAGTACTACTACGAACTGGGGATTAAATGAGTTTGGGAACTTAATCACGCTAGATTGCTCTTAACACCCTTTCAATACCTTTTCTCTTTTATTTCCAAAAATATTTTTGCAGACAATTTGAATTGATTTTAACATATCCTCTAACAAGCAAGGTGATCAAAAAGTGCGCAACCATTATTCAACACTTAATAAAGTAAGGCAATATATAAATTGCAAGCATAAGGAGAATAGTTACATTGATGCAACGTAAGCATTTGCAACAAATATTAATTAGAAACACATATTTAACCTAAATATGATTTCTAATTGTCACAAAATTTCACTCAAATTGTCACAACATAACCCTTCCAACTAGGGGAGGGGGAAATTTAGCTTTACGAATATTGCCTACATGATGGACCTGCTACCCATGATTTAGATGGGAGCTTCTCCCAAATCCATATCTCGCTGGTGACCTTATTCAAAATTTTAATCAATTTAAGCCTATACAAATTTTGACTAAGGAATCACCAATAGCCTTTTTTAGATCGATTAGAAAACCAATAAGATATGGGAGAATATCTTACTATTTACCAATCGTAGATTCTAAACTCGGGAATTTGATTACATTAGCCCTAAGGCCAACGCCCCTTTCAAGACGTAACCTAATCACATGTTAGCTAACACCATAGCAGCCTATCCAAGGGTTCTAAGTAGCATCCTAACCATTTTAAAGAAGAAAAGCAACATCCAAAATTGAAAAGCACAATCAATTATAATCATAATAGAAAGCATGCACGCATCCTAAAATTATCTCAAAATAGAAAAAGACAATCAAAAGGGGAAGCTTCATTGTAAAGCCTTAGAGGCTTGTCCGATTTTAGGATTTACTCCTAAGGTTTTCTATTTTGATATTATTTTTTAATGACTTTTTCAGATTTTTTATTTTTAATGATTTTCTAAAACCTGATTTTTTATTGATTTTCGAATTTTCTTAATTTTTTTATTCCCAAATTTTTAAAAAATTTTATCATTTTCTGACTTTTTAATTATTAATATTTTTTAAGATTAACATATAAGCAATCGACCTGGGCCGAGAGCCGACCCAACTAAACCGACCGACCCGAACCCTATCGGATCAGGTTGGACTAAAAATTATTAACCCTAGAAGCCCACTCAAATTAAACAAACCATTCCAAGAACACTTCTATTTTTCTTAATTCTTTGGCCCAATCTCTAAAAATAACCCAACCCATAACAACCAGCCCAAGACCCTTCTCTTCTTCTTAAGGCGACCGGCCCACAACTTAAAAAGGCCGAAGCCCATTTTACTTTCTATTTCCCTATTTTTGGCCTTTTCTTTTTCTCTTTTCTTTTGTTGTTTTTGTCTTTTCTGTTTTGTCCCCTTCCTCCCCGAAGTCCTCCCACGTCTGCAACCAACGCCCCATGGATAAATGCAACGCTCAGCCACAATTCGGTTTTCACTGGTTATCCTTTGCTGGTCGGCTACTCTGGCGCTAAATACGCCGGCCGCTGGCTGGCCGGAGGTTGTCATCGACGCCGAACTAGGTCCGGCGAAGAACTTTCATGCTCTAAAATCTTGTACGACAAAAAAAATCTAATGGTTCGGGCATTACCATCAGAACGGACAAACAACACAACGAAGAGGAGTCAAACTCATATAAAGATGGTATCACAGAAACGAATCTCGCAAAACGTAGTTCAGAATCTCATTTAGGCATTTTATCAAACATGCGGTGAGCGCACTAAAGAAACAGGAGACCTCCGACTCATCCGCAGCTCGAACTCAGACCGAGACTGTCAACAGGCATACTAGCATACACGGCAAGCAGACGAGAGTACACATGTACAACAACCTTAACGGGGCCAGCAGAGCCGGAGTTCGAGTGATTGACGTACGGACGAGGGGACACCTACCTGGTTCAAGCGAGGCGCAATGGGGGACGGCGATCGACGGACTGGCCTCCGATGAACGTAGACTCCTTCCTTTGTCGTGTTAGCGAGCTCCTCCGCTTCCTCTCCTTCTCACTCTCGACTGACTCCCGCGCTCCCTCCGACTGCCGCGCTCTCTCTCTCTCTCTCTGCGGATTCTAGCGAGCGCCCTTTGATTCTCTTTTCCTTTGGTTTTCTCTCCAGCGAAACCCCAAGTGGCCCACGCCCTCCAAAACAGAATATTATTCCGTTATTTCTTCTTCTCTTCCTCGGTTCTCTCCTCCATCTCCTCCTTCTCGAAACCAGCGATCGCCCCCTTCAGCCCTACTCCTCCTTCTCATGCGAACGTCTTTCCCTGTATCTCCTTCAAGTTCTCCCTCTTCTCTGAAAGTTCCAGGCGATGCAAGCAAGCAGAATGTTCTACTCTCACCAGCTTCTTCTCCCCACAAAGCTCTCCTCGGCCAGATATCATGATCCTCTCGTTTGTCTCCGGTTTCTCTCGGCAGCGACCTCCCTCTCTCTCTGCCGCTCTCTCCTTCTGCGAAAAACCAGCCGAATGTTGCCTTTTTGTTGAGCGAACCTAATTCTAACGACGGGCGATAATTAATATGCAACTACTCAACTTAAGTAGACCTATCATGCAATTTCTAAATGACATGCAAGTATCAAATTACGTGACTTAATTCTATGTGCATATGACATGCACATGATTTTATTTTATTTTTTTATCACAATTCAGTTAAAAATTACCAAAAATAAATATCTACCTAAAGTGAGATTATATCTATTTTAAATTAGGAAATAGACTAACCTAAATCCTATCTTAACCTAAAAGCTTATTTGAACAAACAATTCATTGCAAAGATGTTATTTAATTTAGAGATTAGCTAAACATGCATTCTGGCTAACAATTCTATCTAGGAAACCAATCCTAATCTATGTAATATTATGTGCAATCTTGTTTATGTTTTCGAAATAAAGCGAAATGAGACATGTAATCATTCGAGATTATCAAAAATATAATCCAATCAATTCAAATAATGAAAAATATCTCATCAAATCAAAATTTTGTGAATGAAATAAAAAAATTGATATTAAGCCTTAAATATCAAAATAAGAATTTTTATGATTCTCACACAATCAATAATTCTATTTAAAACCTTATAGATAGAATTCAAGCTATCACGGATTAGGAAATATATCCTAATGGTAACATGTCTATCACTCAGAGGAATCAAATTAGATATCGATAATGCAAAATTAGGAAATAAAATATTCTAATCATGTTCAGATAAGATTTTACCTAATTTTGTGGATCACGTATCCAAATTTGAACTTGGACGGAATTGGCTCGAGGTCACGGATGACTGGTGGTGGCAGGCGATATGCTCGACGATGGAAGATCGGCAGTTTTCGATGTTCTCAACCATGCTGGCAGCCGCTTTGAGGACTTGTGAGAACAGAATTCCAATGGAACGATTAGCGACGGACGACCACAAGCAAGTGTAGGAGTCCCAAGAACTTGTTCCTTCTTGTGTCTTTTTCGTGAAGTGCACCTGTATAGTCAAGATTTGAAGAATGTCTCTGAGTGCTCGAGAGAGTGCAAAGAAAAGGGCGGACTTGCTGGCTTTGACTGAGAAGCTAGCAAGCGTGTCCCCGGTGGTTTACGACAGGGACTTACTACGCAATGGACTGAGCGTGACTAGACCTAATAGATGCGCCGAGGGTCTCCGGTGATGACGGTTGGAAGTAGGTTCGCGGCTGCAGTGGCGAGACTGCAAGATCACTGTTACGATGGCACCAGGGAAGCTGCTCCTGACCTGAGGCAAAGATGGACGTCTCGAGGAACACCGAGAATGGTCTTCTTCTTTGCGTGCGTCTATGGCAAGTGCTCTGTGAAGACCAAGTTTGTGCTCTCCAATGTGCCGAATGTTGATCCCAGAGAAGTCCTCCAAGTGCTGCCGCTCAGGACCTTGAAGATCCCCTTCATCTCTCTCTCTCTCTCGGCTCTCACTCACAATTTTTATATTGTGGCTGACCTCTCTTTCTCTTAATTTTGTGGCCGCGTGTTTTCAATCGTGTGGCCTCCCCTCTTCTTGGCTATGCGAAGGTCTATTTATACTTAGAGGAACCGACCTCATATATTATTTTCCTCAATCAATTGTTACTTGGTTGACTGATTCCATGTGAATATTTTATGTGATTGAGGTTGTGGATCTCTCTTTGCCGAGCCAAATATATGCTGCTCATATTTCCTTTCCTATTTTTCATGGCCGAATTCTCACGATATATGTATAATATTGCTGTCCATGTTTCATCAATATGGAACATTTCAAGTGCTGATTTCCAGCCTGAATTCCATAGGCCCCCCCAAAAAAATGATGTTTGTATGAGCTCAGTCCACAATTAAGCTCAGAACCTTTCGATTAAGTCCATCCACCGCCGGTCCAATGCAAATGTAACTATTAATCCAAATGCTCATAATATCTATATGCAATTTTAACTTAATATTTTTGCTAGGGGGTCGATCCCTAACTTTCTATGCAATGAAATACTAAATAGGTTGTCAAGATTTAGGTGTCAACAACTTGGAATAAGTATCAAATAGGGGTGCTGGTAAAAGTAGATTTCTTTGTTAGTTGGGGAATAAGTATCCTAAAGGATTGTAAGGTAAGTATAGATTTCTTTGTTAGGGTAGTTCTCTTTGAACGACATTATGTGCGTGAGTGATTATAAATTGTGATGGGCGAGTGATAGAGAGGTTGTGTAGTTCTCTTTGAAAGACTTTTCTATCTTCCCGTTGAATGGGTTACTTTATTTTCCCACAATTTTACAATGCCAATGTGTTTACTGCTCTAAAAAGCTTTCATGGAGATTTTTTATTATGTTGATGGTTTAATCTCTAGTGTATGCATTCGCCTAAAACAATTAATGCGCTCAGTAGGACAGAAAAAAAAAAACCATGATGACAGAAGGGCATTGGTTGAGCAAAGTGCTGTTCTAGGCACGTGCCTCATATTTGGTTTATGTTTTGCCTAATTGTTATAAAGGTCTGTTTTACTGAAATGAAATATGCAAAATCTGACAAGGTGAATCTGCCTCACTCTCTTAAATATTTTACTTGTTGATTGTTTGATATGGTAAGCTGCATCTTAGCAACGGTGATAATTTTGTAGTTAAGTTTGTCTTGATATGTAATTTCCTAGAGTCCGGAGTGTTATCTTAATAAGGGACCATTTTTTACTTCACAGGAGCCTTTAGCTTTCCTTGCGATGTATTGAAACCAAAAACATCATTATTATTATTATTTGCAGTTAGGAAAAAATTTAAATGCATACATGTGAATATTTGTGTCTTTGAAAAGGTTTTGGGTGTTCAGTTATTCGACATTGAAGATATAAATTAAAAAATGCAAAAGACATTCAAAGCAAACTTTTCTTTTTTACAATCTTGCTGTTACACAACCTTTTTGCTTTGGTACTTGTTATTGTTGAATCCTTTACTTCTCTCCATTACCACTAGACCTCAAAATCATCCCACTCTATATTCAAACTTTTCCATTCATTAGTTTATCTATGGTGTATATTTGATCTACTATTTATCGTTTATTGAACAATGCAGATCTATTTAGCTCATGGCATTTTAACATAAGGAGATCCCAACGCACAAGACAAAAAACATTATAAAACTATGTCGAAAAAATGGAGAACACTAAGAAAGTGTACCCGTTTAAAGTAATAAATTATTTAATAAAGCAATAACAATTCGAAGTTTTCTCACATTTTACCTTGGTATTATAGCTAAAATTGTTCTTGTTTTGAACTCAATCCATGAAGCCTTCCACCCTCTGATGTTGGCGACATTAATGCCAAATTGAGCTTCTGGATAGCACGCTATCATGAGACCTTACGCTGTCTAAGATCTTCCTCATTATGGTCATTGACGTGCCTTTGTTGCCAATATTAATCGTGATCTTCCTCGCTCAACCATTTACTGTTGATGCTGACGAAGGACTGTGTCTTGCTACGTTTGCTCTCTCTCGAGAAAAAAATCAAAAGCAAGTAAAGAGAGTGCGTGCATTGGGACAGATCTTCATGTTGCGATAAAGGTCAAGAAAAGAGCAAGATACGTTCAGTGCAATGCAATTTATAGGAGATGTTTCAGAAGTAAAAACGAGAGACAAATTCTATTACGAGATGGAACTCGCTGCAGTAGACAGGTGTCGACCACTAGGAGTTCCGTCTTATAATGGAACTCTTCTCCCACTTTTACATTTGAAACATCTTCTATAAATCGCATTGCGCCGTGGACTATCTTGCTCTTTTCTTGACCTCTTTCGCAGCATGAAAATCTATCCTCCTAATGCACGTACTTTCTTTACCTCATTTTGATATTTCCCGAGAGAGCTCGCGACAAATAATGTCTGTTATTGCGCATAGCATTTGCATTTCTGAGCTCTAAAAGGGAAGTGCTTGCTTTCCCAATATCTCATTACGGAACAATTGCAAACTTTTCGAGCTATCTGGTGTGCTTTCCTATAACAAGTTCGATGTTGCACCTATCAAGGGACATTCTCTTACAATCTTTGTCCTTGGTAATTGAGGATGCATCGGGAGGACATTGAACACTCTTCTTGTCCTTCATAATGTGATTGGTTAGAAAATTATTCACTAATTATCCCCTCCGCATGCTTCTTAACCCAATTATAATCGATTGTCATTAAACATATGATGATTGATCCTGATGAGTTAATCTAACATATGGCCATAAATCTCGCAACACATTAATATAGTGAAGTGAATTACATGGTACTGTGTAGAACAAGATATAAATTCTGCACTATCATTTAAATGCTACAAAAGTGGAGATGCCAAACCTATTGATATTTGTTCTGTAATGAAACAATCTAATTGCTGAAGTCTAAGCCAGATTCATTTGCCATTTTCCTCACCTGCAAAGGACCACGGTTTGCAATTCCCCAAAGCAATCAGCTCACAGCAAAGCAGTCACTTAATCAAAATCACATGTCCGCATGATACAGTAAGCAACTCATGTCGATGATTTTCGTCTCTAGCTCGACGAGCGGCTTCTCCAACTCCAGAGTGACTGCTTTGGCTTCTCCTTGAGCGGCTCGAAGTGCGAGAGAACTCCGCCCTTCACATTCGGATACGGATCGTTGGGCCAGGGGTACTTGTGCTTCTTCACCTTCCTGAGCTTCGCAACCATGGCGGTGCTCCTCCAGGTACCTAAGCACACCTTCCCCAGGGCTCTCAATGAGAGCTAGAGGTGTTAAAATGGGTCATAAACCCATTTATGACCCATTTAAATCTTAAATGGGTCATAAATGGGTCACTTGTTTATAATAAAAGATAGTTAAATGGGTTTCACAATTAAAAGTTTAAGATATGTGAGTCTTAAGTGGGTTTTTAAATGGGTTGGGTTGAAAACTCATCTTTAACAAAAACATTATAATTCCTCCTTTCTCTCTTTAACTTTATAAAAATCGAAATTATAATTATTTTTATTTTTATTTTCTCTTTTCTTTTTCTTCCTTTTTTATCTTTCTTCTTTTTTTTTTTCTTTCTCTCCTTCTAGTCGCCAAGCACGCCGACGGCCGGCGATCGGCCAAGCGAGCCTCGAGCTCGCTGGTGTCGGGCGAGCTCGAGCTCGCCGGATCCGGCGAGGCGAGGCCTCGCCGACGCCCTAAAGGGGCGAGCTCGAGCCTCGCTAGATCCGGCAAGACTCGAGCTCTCGGCGTCGGGCGAGGCTCGAGCCTCGCCGATCCGGGCGAGCCTCGAGCTCGCCGACGCCGATGAGCTCGAGGCTCGCCCGTGGCCGGCCGCCGGTCGCCGTCGTGGCCGGCGGGCGGCCAAAGAAGAAGAAGAAGGAGAAGAAAAAAGAGAAAAAGAAAAAGAAAAAGAAAAAGAAAATTATATTTTAAAAATAAAATAAAATAATTAAAAATTTAATTTAAAAAAATAATTAAATTTCGATTTTTTTAAATAATTATTTTAAAATTTATAAAAATTGTCCATTAAATTTATATTGTATAAAACTATTTTAGCAATACAATTTTTTAAAAAATAATATATATAAAAGCTTGGAAGTATTTTAATAATATAATCTTTAAAAAAACATAGGAATAAGTTTTTCTAAATTTGTTAAATATAAAAATATTTTATTAATATGAGTTGGGTCGGGTCGGGTATGGGTCGGGTATGGGTCGGGTCGAGTTTGGGTCGAAAAATTTACATTAAACATAAATGGGTCGTAAATGGGTTAATGGGTCGATTTGCCGACCACAATGACCCGACCCAAACCTGACCCGACCCACCCGTTTAACGGCTCTAATGAGAGTTTGCGGATGCCGCCGTTGCTTGAGCTCCCGGAAAGATCAAAGGAGGCCGCAGCCCAAAACTTCCGCGACTCAGGGAAAGTCGTCGACTAGAGACCTATGCTATGCCGAAAGACTGAACAGAGGACGGAGGATGGAGATGAGGGTTCCCTTCTCTGTCGCAAATAACAGCTTTTACATTCTGTGTCTCTAGACTCAATGAGGGATGCAGCGGAATGCTGTTCAACGACAAATATGGCGCAGAGGAATGACACCTACGGTGGAAATTGTAAACAATCAAGAAGTGGGTCCCCTCTCCATAATTCGATCCTCAATTACATCGCTTTTCGCCTTGAGTCGCCATTCAGTGCGGATGGTTATTATTCACCAGCAAAATCCAGCTTGATGGGACAAACGTTAATAGCCCTTCAAAGGACTAAACTATGTTGTGCATGACAATACATCCCTTCCAAGTTAAAAGGAGCTGCGTCTCGGTCTCGCTTCCGCGACATTTACCCTGATGGTTCTCCCATCCCAGCTCTGTAACACCAGGCGACAAAAATAGTCAAAATAAATACTCATTCTTTTTTACTTTACCAGCAATTTCTGAAGAGAGAAAGGAAACTAATCTTCTCAAAACTAGCGTAAAGGCTTGTCTCCACCAGTCGGAACTAATAACTAGCAAGCAAGTTGACAAAACGACACGAGATATTCTCTAAAGCTGCTGTGTGAACAATGAGTCTGAAATAATTTGTACAGGTTTCTTCAACCATGACATCCACAGAACCACTTGGATGAGCTTTGGTTAACCAGAAATGTGCAAAGAACGGGAAAGATAGTAGTAACTGTCTGTCAAGGCAGCAACGGCATCATTCATCTCAGTCTCAGTCGCCATCACCACAAAACCAAAACCATGAGAATGGCCAGTTTCCCTATCATAAACAAACCGCGCATTTACCACCTTACCATAGTCACTGAAAACTTGTTACAGACGAGCATTATCCACACTCCATGGCAGGTTTCCAGCATACAATCTATATTCAACATCAAGAACGCAAGGGAGGCACTCTGCTCATGATCCTTTTGGGGAAGCCTTATTGACGGTTAGACGTCTATCATTTAAATACTGTAGGCAAAGGTAATCGACCTTATTAGCATTAAAAATCAGACATGCCCATTAGGCAAGTTCCAAACATCTTGAGGGATGGCATCTCAACTCCACATAAGATAAAGGTAAAGGGAAGTTATCATTGATATGCATCAACTTTTCACCAATTTGGTTAGTCCTTTTCATCCATATCCAATCAAAATAATGCTCATTAATATTATTCACAAGATTCTCACGCCCAAGAAGCAGCTATGAGCAAATTAGGAACACTCGGCACAAAATGAATGAATGTGCAGCTTGAATGGTCATTGACTCAGTACTAAGAATTCAAGAATATAAGGCGGATCCATTAAAGGAATCTGGACAGAGCAAACATAACCCAAGCTGCCAATACATAATTTAGAAGCTCATAATTCATGACAGGTCTTCAACATACTTGAAAATAGAAATTAAACTGACAATCAAGAGATTCAAATTGCAAAGTTTTGCTGGTTGAAGAGAGCACCAAGGAAAACCAGAAAATTTGGCAGACATTCATCTCCTTCCCTCTTCCACCCACCCTTTTCTTCTTGCCCTTAACAAGCCCCAACAGCATCCCCACCCCTGCATAATGAAAAGGTGTACCATGAATTGATTAGGACATGTAAGCGGTGAAGCAAGAACGACTCGATGCAGCGTGGAAAATGGCTGCGTTATGTTTGCTCTGCATTTAACATGTGAAATCAGAAATGAGAGACTTGAAGGGCAAGGTCTCATGTCTCTCGTACCAAAAATTCATGAACTACTAAAATCAAGTGCTTCGCATAACGATTCAAGACACTCATATAGAACCAAATGCCAAGTACTTGAAAGCTATTAGTATACAAAAAAAGCTATTTGACACTAGGGTGATCCATTGGCGAACCCAGGCCTGGCCGGACCTTCGATCGGGCCTGAAATAACGCTCAAGCTCGTCTATTACCATGACATCGATGCGGGTCCAGCTCGATCCTAATCGGGGTAGCCCTTAAAATTTATTATTCTCGTTGGATCTATTTATTGCTTGTTAGATGTTTTGATTGGGCAATGTAATTTCTCTATATTGTTCGGATTGTATTTTCGTACCTTGATTTTTTTCGGGGTTCCAGGTAGACTTGATCACGGGCCTAATAGCCCACCCAAACCCGGCCTGGGACGCCAGGACCCATAGTTATGGCAACCCCCATTAAGCTATTATCATTTGTAGATAATAGCACATCCAAGTCTACTGGGCACTAATTATTATGTCCGATCTGAGGAAGAAGGTAAATTAATCATACTTAGGCTCATCATTAATGTTTTTAACATCACGCAAGAGTTCTAGAAATACTAGATATGCACGGAAGAAGGCTTCTTCCTAAAGATCTACGAAAGCTCAACCAAATGAATTTCTTTTCAACTCAAAAACAAATAATAAAAGAACGACAAAAATGATCAATTATGAGAAGACATGCTGCAATTATATGTGCTTCTTTTTTGTTATTCGCTACTTAAGAAGGAATAACAAAAATGATTTACACCTCCAGAAATTCCGAATTGATATTCTAATAACACATTTATGTCTCACAAAAAATCACCATCCGGTAATCTTGACCCAAAATCTGCCCTATTTTAGCATTCCATTCTGCGTCTCCATGATGGACCCATCTTATAGGGGAAAAGTGCCAAAAAAGTCCTAAACTTTTTGTATTTGTGCCAATTTAATCCTAAACTTTTTTTTTGGTACTAATTAAGTCCTAAACATGTTTACGTTGTGCCAATTTAATTCTTTTAGGCCAATTTTGGCTGGATTTTGCTGATTGGACGCCACCACCTAACGCGACTCCGATCAAACGCTGACGTAGATAAATTTTAATAATATTTTAATATTTTTTTTATTTTTTTTCCTTTTCTTTTTCTTTTTCTTTTCTTTTTCTTTTTCTTTTTCTTCTCCTCTCTTCTTCCTCCAATCGGTCACCAAACCTCGGCGACCAGCCAAAGGCAAGGCCAGTGAGGTTGAGGTCGACCTCATCGCCACTTCGCCAGTGGTCGCGAGGACGGCCAGCCCATGGCCGATGAGGGCAAGCCTCGCTGGCCCAGCGCAAGGCCACAGGCCTAGGCGACGAGGGCGAGCCCCGCCAGCTCGGCGCGAGGAGGCCATCTTCGGTGGCGTCCTCGAGCGCCTTTTCCTTCCTCTCCAAGAGTTGGAAGGAGGTCCAGGTCTCAGCTGATGCCAACTTCCAATTGATCCGCAACCGGGCCAACTCCTTCAAGAACCCCGCCTCCTTGTGCCAAGTTGGTAGGGCTCGCCCTCGCCAGATTCGGCGAGGGCGAGCCTTGCCACCCAGGCCTCGAGGGCGGCCTTGCAGACACCGGCGAGGTGGTCGGCGAGGTCTACCTCAACCTCGCTGGCCGTCGTCTCTGGTCGGTTGCCAAGGTCTAGCGACCGACTAGAGGAAGAAGAGGAGAAAAAAAAAATTAAAATATTATTAAGACTGTTCACGCGCCGCGATCAGGCCACATCACCACCTTCCAAGATCCAAAAGAAATCCGCCAAAATTGGCCGAAAAAACTAAATTAAGCACAACGTAAAAATGTTTAAACTAAACGACAAATACAAAATGCTTATGACTTTTTTTTCTTTTTTTCCATCTCATACCATATGTCACGAGTGTCAATGATGCCTATCCATTTTTATGGAATATTGGGGGAATGTGAACGAGGAGGGTAGATTTTGGTCAGGGGTGCTGGTTTGTGATTTCTTTTAGGCAAAAATTAGTTGAGGGTAAAGTTTCACTTATTTCGTGGAAAATAAATAATTTAAAAAATATTTTTTTAAACATATGTATTTGTGTTACTTATAAAGATTAATGAATGGAATTTATTTTTATGATCCATCAAGATGTTTGTACATGAATTGTTATCCTTGATGAAAATATTCTTATTATCTAATTTCATTTTCTTCGCATAAATAAAAGGAATTAAATCTGTCATTAATTGGTTTGAGATTTTTAAGATAACAAGGGGGATTGGACACAGCTTCAAATAAATAACAAGCCAAAACCCAAAAATTTCGGCCCATCGATTTCCAATACTTTCTTCCCCTCCTGCGTCGCCAGCAGCGCGAGAGCAAGCTTCCGCAAGCTTTCGATTCGCTCGCATGGAGGAGGCGATCCCCTTCAAGAATCTCCCAAGCAGAGAATACCAAGGTCACAAGAAGAAGGCACGTCCTCCTCCTCCTTCTCTCTCTCGCTTTGGCTTTCCGAGCTCTTCGGTCGTTCATGGTACCGTAAGCGAACGCGCTGACGAATCGCGTACCCCCCCGCAAAACGCGGGGAAATGGTGTGACGGCAGGTGCATTCGGTGGCCTGGAACTGCACGGGGACGAAGCTCGCGTCCGGCTCCGTCGATCAGACCGCTCGCGTCTGGCACATCGAGCCTCACGGCCATGTGAGTCCCCCGCTCCCCGCTTCGTCTCTCTTCGATTTTTGTCTGATTTCTCGTGGGTTCGTGCGTCGTTGAGTCTTGAATTGCTGTTCTGTAGCTAGGCGGCTATGGCTATATGTGTATAATTTTGGATTGTGCTCCTTGCTCTTTTTTTTTTTTGATGGAAGTGGTGAAGGACTGGGACTGTGAGGTAGAGTGGAGTTAGGGTTGAATTAGAAGGGCCGGTGCCAACGCGAATAGAAAAGGCTTTAAACGAGCTTGGGTGAATTGTGCTGATACTTTCACCTTCTGTGCACGCAAGCTTCAATTTTGTGAACACCCTTTTAACTGAAGTACTGAAATGAATGATTTGCTCTTTCTTTAGATAAGAAGAAATGAATGAGTAATTTTTTAGCTACACCAATCCGATATATCTTCACTATAGGATGCTCGAATTGGAGCAGTAAAATTTTCCGCTTCATCAAGACTTGAGCGGCCTTCATTTCATTGATTGCAAGATTTTGCTCCCAATGTGTCGAGGAAACCGGTCTTGGCTTGCAGTAGGATTGAAAAGGACTGGGGTTTGGGGCAGGAGTGCATTTTTCTAGGGGGCGTTTATTTGCTGAAGTATTGCATTGCAGCATTTATTGCTAGGAGTGATTGCGAAGAATGTTTACTTGCCATGTCAAATTGGGTTTACAGGGTAAGGTTAAAGATATTGAATTGAAAGGGCACACGGACAGCGTCGATCAGTTATGTTGGGATCCAAAGCATGCGGATTTAATCGCGACAGCATCAGGCGACAAGACTGTAAGGCTGTGGGATGCACGAAGTAAGTGACTGTGCTATTTTGACGATCTTCGTTTCACTGTTTTTTCTAGCTCTTTTCAAATTTTACTTCCGTTTGGCTTGGGTGGATGAGCATAACTGACTGCGTATTGACCTCTTGTCTTCCAGTATTGTTGGTTATTATCAATTAGTGAGAATTTTGTTTTTTCTATGATAGGAACAGGTTTGTAATTTTATACATGGGATGCTTCCTTTGTGAAGTATTTGTGTAGGGATGGTGCCCTCTTGGTACATTTCCTTGATAGAATTTGTTTATCCTTCAAAGGAATACTTTGCAATGTCATTTCTTTATTTCAAATCTACTTCTTTCGATTTTTTTAACCTGTAGACAGAAATCCGATAAATTAAGTCCAACAGTGACATGCAGAGGATAATTGACGATTTTGATTATGTATTCCTTGGGTCACAGGTGGAAAATGCTCGCAGCAAGCAGAACTCAGTGGGGAAAACATCAACATAACCTACAAACCTGATGGAACACATGTGGCAGTTGGTAATAGGGTATGCTCTATGTTTCTGTGATAAGGATTGAGAAAGTCATTTTGAGATAGTTCTCTAAGCAATATTACAAAATTGTGGAATGATAGCTTTCTAGGAATGTTTCAGTCATCGAGATGATCCAAAAATATATCTCTATCTTGTCATTTATTGTGCCCAGCAAATACAAAAATTTCAATCCATTCTTTCTCTATGTAGGATGATGAGCTAACGATTTTGGATGTTCGGAAGTTTAAGCCAATTCACAAGCGGAAGTTCAATTATGAGGTAATCCTGTTTAACAGACATAGAAAACTTTGGCAAGTCTTTTACGTTATAAGGTTTCTTCAAATGAGCTTTAGTTGTGTGGCCTTCTCTTAGTGAGGTTTGAGAAATTAGCTTAGGAAAATTTTTGGCTTATAATTTGGCCTAATATTGATATGAGATGATGCACTGGAACTCTGGTGCAGAATAACATAAGATGAACTGCTGACAATTTTATCTGTTCATGATTCCACTACAAGAATTAAAATGATCAGCTGACAATTTCATTTCAAATGCTGTCTCTGTAGCTGACTTATTATATCGTAGGTTATGGATCATTTGAACTTGTCTTTAGTAAAATAAGGACAGTTCTCCGTGCCAAGATCCATGACACTGATTGGCGATGATATACATCTATACTTCCCTTCACTTTGTTTGGTTGATTAATCGACCTGACTAATCATTGCTCTTCCAGGTAAATGAAATAGCATGGAACATGTCAGGAGAGATGTTCTTTTTGACGACAGGAAATGGTGTGATCAATTTTTATCCCGTCTACTTTTTCTTTTTCTTTTTTTCAACAGACAAAAGGGCCTGTTTCACCCAACAAATTTATTGTGTTGACTTCTCTATGTATTTTAATTATGCTATATACTGCCGCTTGTTGAACTGCCCCAGGTACTGTTGAAGTACTAGCATACCCTTCTCTTCGACCTGTTGACACCCTCATGGCTCACACTGCTGGTTGCTATTGTATTGCAATTGACCCAGTTGGAAGGTGTGCAATGAAGCTGCTTTATTCTGTTTAAATTGTACCACCTTTTCACTTGTAATCAACATGCTCTTGACATGACAAAATTTATACAGTCACAGTTCTTGACATCTTATTTGTGTTGTTTAGTTGAATTTGCATGGATTGAGCAATATCTAAAGAACATTGTTGGAAGATTAGTGTGTCTGTCCAGAGTTTTATGCACAATTGAACTATTGCATTCACCCTCATGTTATGTTCTTAGTGAACGTAACCTGTCTGTCACTATGGTCAAGACACCAACCAGAGCTTCATGAACCAAATATCGTCCCTTTTTGAATTGAGTAAAAGATGCTCATGTCCTCAGATGATGTGCATACCCTCTCCTGTGGGGTTGCTTTGAAACTCCAAGCTAAATTTAACCATTTTCTTCCATGAAGTAGGGTTGGCAGAACTATTAACTAAGTCACCCTGATTATTTACATTTTGTTCATGAACTGTATCTATTACAGGACTATATCTTTGAGAGGTCTTACTCAATGGGTTTGGAATATCTGATTCACTGCGGTTTTTAATTGTGTCTGAAGTCTCTGAAATACTGGAAGTCAATATTCTTTGTGTTTAAAAATTCTATGACCATTTGACAAGATTATTTGTGATGTTACCTGCCTGAAAGTGTTAACAAATAATGCCCCTGCCTATGCAGAGAGTCTGATGGGCATTATTCTCAAGCATCCTTTTCATATCTGCAGGTATTTTGCTGTTGGAAGTGCAGATTCCTTAGTGAGCCTGTGGGATATCTCTGAGATGCTCTGTGTGAGGACTTTTACGAAACTTGAGTAAGTGCTCCAATACTTCATGTTAATATTTCATTTAGCGCGTGTAATGGTCACCGGCTATCCTGTGGATAATATTGACCCTTTTTCCTTTTGCAGATGGCCTGTCAGGACGATAAGCTTCAATCACACTGGAGATTACATTGCTTCTGCCAGTGAAGATCTGTTCATTGACATTGTATGTTTAAGTGAAACTATCTTTTGTGATCTCATTCTCTACCTGAGCTGCAAAACTTAGGTTTTTTTAAGACGAAGTGGTTGATTCTTTAGGACATGTGATGGGAATGGGGATTTGCACGTAAACCTATCATTAAAGATTTTGCACGAAAGTTTCAGTCTTGATTAGCATTCTCCTGCAAAGTTCTTAAAAAATGTAATGAATTGATTATTTGCAAGTGTTGGTTCTTGCTAAAGAAATGATGGAATTCATGTTGCTGGAAACAGTCAAATGTTCAAACTGGACGGACAGTGCACCAAATTCCATGCCGAGCTGCGATGAACAGTGTGGAATGGAATCCTAAATACAATTTACTTGCATATGCTGGGGATGACAAAAACAAGTACCAGGCAGATGAAGGTAATACTTATGATCTTAATCTGAAGTTAGCGGCATTCTCTTTGTTCTGTTTGACTGGTGTTGGCTCTAATCTCTTTTGCCCTTTTGCTTCAGGTGTTTTCCGGATATTTGGATTTGAGAGTGCATGAGATTTCAGAGCAGACCTTTGTAGGGCGAAATGATTTTACGCATGCACAAAAGTTTCCAATTTTGTGTTCGCTTAGGATTTTGTGTACACATTCAAAATCTCGTGTATGGCACGGATCTATCTATCTCTTCTTGCAAGGAGTTCTTTGCACGTCTATTTTCGAAGGAAGAGCGTGTTCTTTCTTTGATCTTAACAAGAACCTATTCTACTCCACAAAAGTTTTTTTAATATATTATAAAGGCGGGATTTTTTACGTCAAATTCATCGGAACAGGCCAGGCCATCAAAGCTATATAGAATTGTTGCAGAAACTCGGAAATAAATGTTATTAAACACGATGCAGGCCTTCGGCCCTTAAATGAAATATCCTGATACAGCTCTTTTTGTATAAATAAAGCACACAGGCGGTGTTGCTTTGAATCATCCCAACTGTTGGGATGGATCTCGATCTTCAAAAGCCCTAAGAAGCGTGGCAAGAGTATAAGAGGCAGGCATTGCTTGGAGCAGGAAGTAAGCCGATTTCCATGTTGTACCGAGCAGCATCGGACCCAGTTGCTTCATCCCCCAAGAGATCGTGGATTAAGACACGGCGAGAGCAAAGCTTCAATTTCCGGCGAAGGAATCACGCTCTCTGCCTAGTCTCCGGTTTTGACGTCCGGCTCTGAATCATGTCGAATATCTGCAAGATGGAGTAAAATGGATACTCAAAGAAAGCCCGTTATTGTTGCCTTTTCTTTGTCACCCATCTTCCCAAAAGGGAAGCGCTTTCAATCGCTGATCAGAAGTGTTACCTTCCCCTGGTTTCGCATTCTCTGCGGATCGCGAAATTAGCTCCCGTGCAAACTCAACTCCGGCAACAGAGCGGCTCAGCAAAGGACGAATTTCGAAGCAGGGGCCACCAGACCTGTAAAACAGAGGAGACACACGGTGACCGCGTTCTGAGAACACCAGGTGAGCGGCCTCCACTTGATCTCGACGCTGGAGCTCTTCATTCTCTTCCCGATCACCGGCTCCTTGGACAGGTCGAAGCTCGCCCCTTTCATACGCAGCTCCTGCACGCACCTCCCGAGCGCCCGGTTGTCGCTCCTCTCCCTCTGCAGCTGCCGCGAGGCCTTCCAGTACCGGCAGAGCTTAACCTGCACCAAGCCCACAAACACTAGGGAAGTACACAGCGACAAAATGGTGGGCAGCCACCACTTCTTGCAAGCACCGTGGTAGTGGCGGTCGTCATGGTCGGAGTTAACGGAGGACGTGTACAGGAGCGTCAAGAAGAGCCCGTGAAAGACGAAGAAGGAGAAGCAGAGCTGGAAGATCTCGCGCCTGGCCGAGTCGAGCCGCGCCTCCTTGAGCGCGGCCCGGCGGCCGAAGAGGGCCTCCTCCCTCTGCCAGAGCTTGAGCAGGAGGAGGTGGCCGGGGCTCCGTGAGATCTCCATCAGCGGGTGATGCTGGATGGCGGCGAGCATCCCGTTCGCGGCCGAGGAGAGCTTCTCTCGGTGCTCCTCGTCGACGGGGATCTCGATCAGATGGGCATCTTTCGTTTCGGAAGCCATGAAGAAAACAATCGGCTATCGAGCGAGCGAAAAATCGAACAGAACGTGGAAAGCAGAGACGTAAAAGAAGAGAGGTTGAAATCGAAGTAGTTCTTGTGCAGTGATCGGAAATGGGAGGAGAGGGTGGAATATATAGAGAGCGAACGGGCACGAACGTGAACTTTTTGCTGCGCGAGTCCGCCAACGGGCGCGCGTTTCGCTCGCAACGGTCATATTTTCGGTCCGCCGATTAATTAAATCCGATCCCGATCCGCCAACGGTTTACTCGATAGAAACAGAGTTAGGATCCGGTTCGCGGCCCAACGGCATCTTCGAGGGCCCAATCAGAGCGCGGCCCATGCACAGGCCAGGCCCATCATGGATGGTTGAGTAGTGTTGGAGATATTAGCGTTTTTGACACGTCAAATAGAATGAGAATTTATGACGAAATTCTGTTAATTTATTTTGTGGTATGGATACTGATTTTTTTAACATGAATAGTTGACATTTTTCTTTTTGCGCTAATCACGCGTTGACTTTCGAGCAGGAGATTCATAAATATTTTTTTAAATTATTTGAAACGAGTTGCCGTCTTGGGTGGGATAAGAAAATTCGTGAGAATCACTTGTCCTTTCTCCTTGACTTGGGTCATACATAATAAGAACCAGACTTCAAAACCGGCGTTGCCGTGTACGGAGACCTTGTGCTATAGTGATGAATTCACTAATCTTGAATCTTTGGATTGTAAGTGATCCGGAATTATTATGGTTCAAATTGAAGATTTTGTAGAAGATGTGAGACTCTTATGATAAAACCTAGAAGCATTCGACGGTCGTTGTAATGACCCGACTCTAGGTCATGGGGGTTATCATTGCGACATTCCAAGTGCGTCGCCGTCCCTTTCTTTTTTTTTCATTTTCATCATGAGCATGCAAAAGCGTGTACAACATCAATCTCCCAAACAACAAATAAGTAGTTAGGAAAACACAACGTATACCACTACTTTTATATCATGTCATATATTTACAAGCCTCTTTTGTACAAGCCCTTTTCTTTTTACATTATCCTTATATATTTGTGTAGGGTAAGGGAATTCTTATCTCCTCTAGTGTGACTTTAGCTTTCAAAATTAGTGTGAGGCTTCTATGCCTAGAATTCTGAAAGATAAATGGGTGAGTCGAGAACCCAGTAAGTAAATTCACTAATCTTCATCTAGGAGGATGATTCGTCATCGAGTCAACCATGCGGACATCTCACGCACTACAATATCTATAGCAAATTACTGTTACTTTACTTTGACTCTATGAATGTGTTTATATCAACTTACTTTCAATGCATTGCCTACTTTCAACTTATCAAACGAGTTACCCTCAACTTACCAAGTAAGTTACATTTAATTTATCGAACAAGCTACCTTACTTAGCAGGCTACCTTCAACTTACTAAACAAACTACCTTACTAAGTAAGCTTATCAAACAATATACAACAATATATATAAAAAGTTTGTTAATTGTCTCAACAGTTCTTCCTATATTTTAAGGGACCTCAAGCCAAGCAACCCATATTTCTAGGGGCTTCATGGTATCAATCGGGGCATCTAACCTCAAGCCAAGCATCATACGCATGTGAGCCATTTCGGCTTATTGTTAATGCATACTCTACCTCAAATTTATTAACCAAACTCATTAAACAATATACACTGAAGCATGCACAAAGAAGTTCATTCATCAACCTAATCGTTTCTACGGTTCATCCAGAATCCACTAAGCATCCAAGATCCATTGGGCATCCAGAATTCACTGGGCATCCGGTTCTCATGAATGAGGCCTCACTGCTAACCTATGTGACAATAGGTCTTATAATTTCATGTTGTACAATGCACAAATCGGTCTAACATTTTTCCTTTTAGCCCACGCTTACAAGATCCGAGGGCTTGCTCATACAAGCACATGTATGTCATATTCTACAATACCATAACTATATTATATGCCATGCAAGGCACGGGGTTCGTGGCTCAAACTGACCTGTTTAAACGCTAACCCTTTACCAAGCGAGGCTCGGATCAACATGCCTCACTATTGATCCAAGGCCTAGTGAAGGTCGGTCTGTCACGCCTTAATGCCGATCCAAGGCCAAGCGAGACCTATCCATAGCCCAAGGTATGCTTCCAATTGCGAATTCACAATCATGAGCAAACCATAGAAAATATTGCAAGCACAACTTATTGAACAACCAAAACACACAAGCACGATTAAGAATACAATTAGCTCAAATGATGTATCATAATATTCACTTACTCATGCAAAGACATGACTAGTATGCTCATAGTCAAACCCAACAACATAGTACATTGCCTAGCCAAAGATTAGAGATTCTACTTACCTAATGCGCTAAAAAACAATTTCACCAAGAGATGGCTATTCGGTGGAGGCGGTGGATATGTAAGGCTGAAAGGGAGAGGGAGGCGTGCAAAACAAAGGAGAGGAGAGAAAATGAAGGGGGTGACTCCCTATTTATAGGGCCAAACCTACTTGTTCTCAAAAGAAGATCTCATGGCAATGATGACTGCATTTTCTTTAACTTCCTCCCAAAGCCAAATCTTTTATAAGGATGCTAATATATTCACTAACTTGTTCTAGGGCATACCTTCTAGAGTTCTCTAACCAATTCTCTTCATTTATGAACTAACTTCTACATGACATGTGCTACTTGTTCTCAAAGCCAATCCGCATACCATCATCACCAAATCTTGTGCAATGATGGTCATAGCCACCTAAAGGGGTGATTCATCCATTATCATTAAATGTCTAGATTTTGGTCATCATGAAGCTTAAATTTAGTGACATGCTTTTGATCAAAACTTGCTCTTCAAGCTAAGCCAATCCCTAGAATATTCCATTTTGTTATTTTCCAAAAAATATAACAAACATGAGAAATAGACCATTGGAAGCACTAATAGGGTCACATGAGAGTTTCTCATGTTCATCCACGATCGACTGTCTTATTCGAATCAAGGTTTGTAGCCGAATCACCGTGAGTCGGGTTGGTTTGTGGCAAAACTTGTCTAGTGTAGCTAGGTCGGTGGTCCAACTTGTGGGCCAAAATCACGGATGTTATAGTTGCCTCTCCCTACCTTCTTTACTGATTTTAAAAAAAAAAAAAAACGAAAGAGTTGGACTTCGAAGTTTTCAAGTTCCACAGAGTTTTCTATTATCACTGCTAATTCACATGTATGTCCATGTTCTATCATTTGATGGAACTGTGTGGAAATGAAATTGAAAAAACAAAAAATCTTTCAAAATTCAACCTAAAACATGATATATAAAAAGTTAGAAAAATTGCAGTTATAGAAATCTCTCCTCTAGTCCAAAGAAAAAAATTTGAATTAGGGAGAGGATTGAAATTTAATTTAGCTTTTGAATATGTCCAACTGGCTCGCCCCCTTGGGGGCCCAAATTTTCCTTACCTCAACACTTACTTCACCAAGATCTCTCTAGTCCAAGAAAGGAGAGGAAAAACCCAAAAAAAGGGGGATCGGTCAAACCTAGTTGAATCCCAATGTCTGGTTCTCAGTTGAAAGAGGTGCACCTAATTGCTGGGTGGGCCCCCCGGAGTTTTCTATTATCACTGCTAGTTCACATGTATGTCCATGTTCTATCATATGATGGGATTGCGTGAAAATGAAACTGAAAAAAAAAACACAAAATCTTTCAAAATTCAACCTAAAACATGATATAAAAAAGTTAGAAAAATTGTAGTTATAGAAATCTCTCCTCTAATTCAAAGAAAAATTTTGAATTGTGAAGAGAATGGATATTTAATTTAGCTTTTCAACATGCCCAACTGGCCTGCCCCTGCCCCCGTTGGGGCCCAAATTTTCCTCACCTCAGCACTTACTTCACCAAGATCTCTCCAGTCCAAGAAAGGAGAGGAAAAACCCAAAAAAAGGGGGGGACCGATCAAACCCGGTTGGATCCTCGTAGCAATGTCCGATTCTCAATTGAAAGAGGTGCACCTAAATGTTGGGTGCCCCCCATCCAAACATAGTGTAAGTGCTGAGGTCACTGCAGAAAAAGGTCGACCAATCAATTCAAAGGCCACATCGTTGCCACGTCACCAACGCACGCCTCGGCGCTTTTTGGATACAAATGCAACCCCCCTCCCTCGCTGTGGGGGGTGGAATGATTCCCTTCCCTCCCCCAATAGACAATGTTGGATCCTAAATTCCAATTACTTAACGAGAAATGGATAATCTAGAAATTGTTTTTAAGAAAATAATTATTTACATCACTTACAAAATTAATAAAATAAAAATATTTTCATTGAAAATATTTTAAATGTTGATTGATTATTTCCAACAATATAAATAATAAATTTTAAAAAAATATTTTTCAAATTACTTTTAGTTTTTATGAACAAAAATGGAACCTCAAAAATGTAGTTTTTTGCTTAAATAAATAGATGGTAGTCAATTATAAATGCGGAGTCTTCATAGAATTTCGAATACCAATTTTACATTTCTAAACCGTATTGATCCTTTACGTACTAAAGGAGAGATTCAAGAGAGACGATGTCTTCTAGAATTGACTATTTTACTCCTCCACATTACTTTTCTTTTTTCTGCTCTCTTCTTAACTTTCGTATTTCATTTTGCGCGCTCACTTCTTTGATAGATTATCGATACATTTCTAAACCATATATATGTTTTTAGTATACTATTTATCGATAGATTTTTTGAGAGTCAACGAGCATGCCTTTTTTGCACACTTAAAATAATCATGATTTAAATCTGATGGTAGAAGAATCGCTCCGCATGTGAGAGCTTCTCTTGCATTAAGCTTTTACGAGAGAGCGGCATGATCTGAACCGGTTTATTTAAAAGTCGAGTTGATTCCATCCTTTGAACAGAGCATCCTATTTTTTATTTTGCCAATTTACCCTTATCCAATTGTACTGACCGCTTTGTACGGAAACCGACTTGAGCAACACGATAGCCCATTAGAGGATGTCAGCTGGACTTTCGATGTGAAATTGCAAAAACGCTGGTCCAAGCTCAAGGACCTCAGCCTGAATTGCCCCTCAAGAAATCCCCGAAGGAAAAATAAAATAAATAAAAGAAAATGAAAAACACAACCGGCGACCGGTTGACCGGACCGTGGGAACTGGGAAGTCGGTGTGAAACGCCTCCATCCCCCGCCGGTGGCTCCGGTTGCCGGTCAACCATGCCACCTGGCCAACGCTCACCCGCCCGCCAGGCGCCCACCCCCCTCCGTCCGTATATAAGACCGAGAAGACCTCATTTCTTGTCCAGAAAGACAATGAACAGAAGAAGAGCCAATTCCCACACTCCGCTATAAAAATAAAATTAACTCCACTGAAGAAATAAAACTCCCTCCAGCTCTCGCGAAGACCTCACCTCAATTCCGCTCGCGCGTCGCTCCCGTCGGATTCCGATCGCGGCGGCCGGATTGGATCGCGCCGGTGACGGCGGAGGAGGAGGAGGAGGGAATGCATCTGTACAATGCGTGGCTCCCGCCGCCGGTGGCGGAGGAGGCGAAGAAGGAGCGGGAGTCGTTCGCCTGGGCCGTGCGGTCCGTCCGCGAATCGTGCCGCCCCGACGATCCCGACTCCGTCTACTCCACTCTCAAGTGGATTTCCGTCCTCGAAACGTGAGCGCCCCCGCCCCACTCTCTTACCTCCCGTCGTTTTTCTTTCCGCTCGGTTCGATTTCTCCTTGTTGCTCTTCGCTCTCTCTCGTGGTCGATGGACCGCGATCGTTGTTGCTGGAGGTTGTGTGCTTCGATTCGGCTCTCGTCTCGGATGAAATCGTCAGTTGATAGAGATTGAGGGAAGAAGCTGCGAGTGCTGTGGATGCTGTTGTTGTCTTCATCTGTGGTTGGATGTGGTTGGAGCTTTGCTGAACTGAAGTGTTGTCGACGGAATGGACAAATCGGCGCTTCATCTCTGATTGGGCGAATGCGCGGCGGATAATGAGCTCAACGAGAGGATGCCTCCCAAAATGGTTCTCCCGTGGGGGAAGATTGATAGTATTGCATAGGATGTTGTCATTCTCGAGTGGATAAATAGGATAAAAATTTCACAAATAATATTCCACGGAGTTGCAAAAGTAATGAATCAATCTGTCAGCCGGATTCAGTGGTTCATGACTATGATTTAATCTGACTTTTTTTGTTTTTCATTAGTTTGTTTAATTCATCTTGAAGCACACTGCCTAGAAGTTAGAACTGTGATGAGATGCCTGCGGTAGACGTACTTTTGCCCAGTGCTTTGCGCCAACTTACTGTCAATCAATTTTTAACTGGTCATGCTTCCACCCGTCATCACATCTGCAAATGAACCAAGTAGCAGCTGTCCCTGCTATTTATGAAGAGTCAATGGGAGAGGAACTTCTTCGCAGCTTGTCCAATCAAAGTGGATCATCTGCTAGTTTCATGAAAAGAAAATTAATATTTTTAGGATTGAGGATTACGATGGCTGCAATTTTCCCTCCAATTATTTGAAGTACTTTGTACCATTTGAATCATAGCTATTGAATTACTGAGTCTTACTGCTCAAGAATCTGGTTCCAGAAATTTTTTTTCTCTTCTGAATTACTTTGAAATTTATGAAGAGTGGATTCTATTATTCTTCATGAATTGCTACACTATCATCTAGTGGCCAATCAAATGTTGTTTAGCATTATTACAGACATTTTGTCTCATGGCTATTACGTGATCCTTCTGCTTTATCCATCTGTAGTTTCATAAAGGCGAAAAGTGAAGTAGATCTGCAAGATGTGGCTGCTCTTGTGGATGTTGGCTTGGAGTTGTTCCTTAAATCACAGAATAAGCTTTATGCTCAGGTGGTCCCTTTGCAGTTGCAGCACGTTAGATTTGTCACCATCTTTTTTACTTGCCGTTACAAATGTTTGCTGATTGTCATCTCTGTGAATCAGGTGAGGTGGGGAAACCTTATAGTCAGGTTCCTTAATAAGTATCGGAAGAAGTTGTCTCTGAAAGTTATGTGGCGACCCTTATATGATACTCTTATCCATACACATTTTACAAGGTGAGAGTTGTTCATAGACATGTCAGATTTGTGCAATGCGCAGACCATCATTTACATGTCAGAACTGTGCTTCTTCATTACTATTGGTATGAGCACGATTGTTTCTAGTTGCGCTACAAAAACAGTGGAATGTTTTCTTATATTATATAATTTTGGAATTGTGTATAATTGTTAATTTGCCTAGAGCTTGCACTTTTTTTTTTTTCGCCAAACTATCACAGTTTATAAGTAATTCGTATGCATGGAGTTTTCCTTGACTTCGACTCTGCATTTCCATCCACACCTTCTTTTTCTTCTTCTTCTTAATCAATTTTATGTAAATTTGCTATTTACTTTGAAATTTGTATTGGCAACTTGTAGGAGTAATGGCCCTGAAGGTTGGAGATTGAGACAAAGACATTTTGAGACTGTCACTTCCCTTATTCAATCCTGTCGGAGATTCTTCCCGCCTGGTTCTGCCCTTGAGATTTGGTCCGAGTTTAAGTGAGTTTCTGAGGAGTCCAAATTGACTTTCTCATCCTCTTTAAATTCCTTGATGATGTGGAAAACTACTGTTGGAAGTCTGTTGATGATTCTGAGAAGTTGTCATTCTGTCTCTTTGTTTAGCATTATAAAAAAGTATGCAAGGGTAATTTATTGCTAAAAAAATTGCATGTCTATTGTTTTTGCTGCTTTTTACTTAAAAATTGTAGCTTATGACATACTGGTTAAAATAACGCTGAAGAATCTCAGTTTGGATTTAGATTAAACAGGTAGGAGGTTCAGGTCAAATTTTGTTTAGCTGGGTGTGATGGATGCATCTGCTGTTTTCTCTATTTCTTTTAATTGTTGAGGGAGATTGAGCAATCTCTCTAGTCTTTTCATGCGACAAAAAAACTTATAACTTTGACAAGCCATTGCATATCTGGGTGTGTGGTATAGTTTTAACTTTATAAATATGCTGTTATAGACTATGCCGGAATGATATCATGACTTTTTCTCTTACCATTTCCGGATTATGATTTTGGCTTTTATCATATTTAGTATGCTAATTTCAATGCCTGATTTTGTGATCTCATTTGCTCAATGCAGACTGTTGTTTATTTGCTAATTTACTCAGCCTCTCTAACTGTTATTGGCTTTTTCTTTCTGTCTTTTGATTAACCAAACTTGCAGATGCTTACTTGAAAACCCTTGGCATAATTCGTCCTTTGAAGGTTGTGGCTTTGTTAGACTCTTTCTTCCTGCGAATGTGGATAACCAGGAGTTCTTTTCAATGTATGGTAAACAATATTCCCATCTTTTTTTCTCTTACTAGTTGTGGGTGATGGAAAAGTTATTCTCTTGCTTGCATTGCAGGGAATGGATACAAAATTGTATAGACCTCTGGGATGCTGTACCGAACTCCCAATTCTGGAACAGTCAGTGGGCTGCAATCATAGGGCGTGTGATTAAGAACTACAACTTTGTTGATTGGGAGCCTTTCTTGCCTACTCTCTTTGCTAGATACTTGAATATGTTTGAGGTGCGTGTGTGAAACTTTGAAGCTCATAAAAAAATGAGATTTGGATCATTGTGTTTCACGAACATAGTGATTAAGGGTGTTAAAAGGCTTTAGATGTAATGCTCTCCCTGGATATGCTGGCCACAATTTTTTAATTCACTAGGAACTCCACTTTAGAGATGGCATTGGAGCTGGTGACGTTGACTTTGATGGTAGAGAGTTTGTCATTGATGGTTAATTTGCCATTTGGGTAAGATAAATAGTGGTGGAAATGTGATGGTCAGAACCATTTGGCAATATTACCAGTGAGAAAGGAAGAGGACTGAATCTTCCGCAATCAAAATATGAAGCTAGCTAGTTTCCTTGGCTAATGACAATACGCTTTTGAAAGATTTTGACCCATACATTATTCTGGCTTTTAAATTTTGAGAATTATTCTTCTATTTAAATAGTTACCTCGTAATGAGTTTTTGTGTTTCTGCATGAAACCATGTATAAAACCACTCGATATGATGTAGAGCTAAAGCTGGAGATTGATGAATTAGGATAGATCTTGTTTGACTGAAGCAAGGCAGAGGCCTCCATCTTTGTTCCCCTGAGATATACTGCCAAAAAAACTCCCATTTAGGTTGGAGGATAGATGTTTGGAAGTGGCATAACAAAGAAGTATGTTTGCTTTTGCAATATCACGTCCTCGCGTGCTTTAAGTAATGCAGACATGCTGTGACTCTCGTCCCTATCATGTCTATAAGTGGGGCAGTTCACTGAATGGTGTTCATGGTTGTCGGCTCGTACTTTGTTGTGCGACACTTGGAAGGGAGGCCCCTTCATGAAGTTATAATTAGGAAATAGCCTGTGTGCTTGAAAAAATTCAATGAAAGAGAATTATTTTGGTGTCATTGAAGGTAAATTCGAGTTTGTTATGTTCCTCTTATCTCTGAAATCTGAAAAAAATGGTCTCATCTCTGTCTATCTCAGTGGTGAGTATCTTGAAGTTTTATATTCCATGCTTGTTTCTCGCATTTGTAGGTTCCTGTGGCAAATGGAGGCGCATCGTATCCTTTTTCTGTAGATGTTCCTAGATATACAAGGTTTTTATTCCCAAACAAGACGACTACACCTGCAAAGGCTATTGCAAAGGCAATTGTAAGTTAGTATTCCCTGCAATGCATGATTTTCCTCGAGTTCATATACGTATGTCCAGTTTTTAATGCATTGACTGTTACTGCCATTACAGGTTTATTCATTAAAACCAGGAAGTTCTGCCCAAGAGCACTTAGAGAAATTGATCAACCTCTTAGAACAGTTAGTCTTCTGGGGCTTATACTCATTGTTCTTTCTGTGTGTGGTAAAATTCTATTTGAAATTCTTCTCATTTTAAATATACAGGTATTACCATCCATCTAATGGGGGTCGTTGGACTTATTCACTGGAACGCTTCTTGTTCTATATGGTTATTACATTCCAGAAGCGCTTGCATTGTGAACAACAGTAAGGTTTCAAATTTCAATGCTTAGAATGTGTTTTCCTCCCTCTGCAAGGTCTGTATAGTTCTACGTGATCATGGTACAGGAACTTGGACGATAAGGGAGCAGCTGAACTGGCCCTAGGGAAGGCAGAGAGGAAATCTTTTGTCAGTGCAATGCTGAGATTAGTTGATCGTGGCCAATACAGCAAGAGTGAGCACCTATCTGAGACAGTTGCTGCAGCAACTTCCATCTTGTCTTATGTGGAACCTTCTCTGGTCCTTCCATTTTTAGCTTCTCGCTTTCAGATGGCATTGGAGACGGTTAGTATTTTTCTTTTGGTGGTCCGATGTTTACATTAGACTTGATGGTGTTCTTTGGACAGAATTTTGGTTGGTGGCTGGGATCTTTGGTAGATCTTCGCTTATTTTTTTTTGCTGTTTCATCCCATTAACTTCGCTTTATCCTCTTTTGTCTAGTTAGATGACTGCAACACACCAGCTGAAATCTGCTGTGACATCAATTGCATATGCTGGACGGGCTCTGTTTCTCACTTCTCTATCGTCCTCTACTGTAAACATGGATGACAATAGCAGTGAGGAGTCCTTTATTGATCTTTTGGTGGAGTCATTGTCTAATGCATTACTTGGTATGGATGCAAATGATCCTCCCAAAACTTTGGCAAGCATGCAATTGATCGGTTCCATTTTTTCCAATGTAAGCTCCAAGTTCTAATTACTATATCAAGTTTAGCTTATATCACCTACAGTCTGACCAGAACTTGACATCTTTCTGTATTAATAGATGGCTACTCTGGAAGATAATAATGATGGGTTTTCATTTACGTCAAGGATCGGCATTTCAGAGTGGCTAGATGAATTTTTAATTCGCCTTTTCTCGTTACTTCTACACTTGGAGCCAAGTAATGTTTTGTAAGTAGTGGTTCTTTTGTGGTGTCCTTTTTGTTATCTAGCCTTATGTTCAGTTTGTTAGGCACATAGTCGGTACTCTTCCGATTTGACATTACTACTTTGTTATTGGCTTCCCAGAAATGAAGGACTTCATTCTTCAGCAACGTCAGGTACTTTTCTGGTTGAGGATGGTCCTACCTACTATTGCATGCTCGAAGTATTGATGGGGAGATTGTCGAAATCACTGTATAACCAGGTTCAGTCATCAGATTTATGCTTAATTTGTTTACAAGTGATTAGAAAGTTAGAGATATCACCTTGAACTTGTCCCTCCATTGTTTGACAGGCTCTTAAAAAGATCTCCAAGTTTGTCAAAACAAATATACTTCCTGGGGCAATTGCAGAGGTTGGAATGCTTTGTTGTGCATTTGTCCATGCTAACCCAGAAGAGGCAGCTGTTCACCTTGTGGAACCAATTTTATCGTCTCTCATATCCTCCTTGGAAGGAACTCCCAACACAGGTTATGGAGGAACTAGAACTTTTCATGCTTCTGCAAAGAAGGTTGTTGACCCCTTCTAACTGCTACCTTTGAATTCCTGATCATGCTTTGTCCAAATTTCATCTTGAGTGCACCTTGTCCTTTTCTCCAGGAAAAGCCTACTCTTTCTCCAGCGCTTGAAGCAGCAATTGATTATCAGCTAAAGATATTGTCCGTTGCCATAAATTATGGGGGATCTTCACTTCTCCGTTACAAGGATCAATTCAAAGAAGCTATACTTTCTGCATTTGATTCACCATCTTGGAAGGTCCTATTCCTGAGTTATATGTAATGTAGAGATATGTCTTGCCATTGTAATAGTCAAGTGTTTAAGGCATATACTAGCTTTTCCTATGCAAGCAGTACTTGTGTCTGACTTTCAGAGAAATGATAGGTTAATGGAGCGGGTGATCATGTACTACGATCTCTTCTTGGAAGCCTGATTTCATACTATCCGGTTGATCAGTACAAGTATGGTATCTCGATCCTGTGGGATATAGGCTTGATTTATTCCTTCTACTTCTTCTTATCTGTCTAGGTAATTTCTGTTAAATCTGAAGTGTATTCTGGTTTCTAGGTGTACTTTGCTCCATCCTGATTCTACTGTCTTAGAGAAATGGATCAGCACAAAGGATTATCCCGGTGATGAAACGTTAATCGCTCCAAAGTGGCATATTCCATCTGATGAAGAAGTTCAATTTGCAAATGAACTTTTGAACATTCATTTTCAATCAGCTTTAGACGATCTTTTGAAGATATGCCAAACTAAGATACATTCTGACCCAGGTAATAGTTCTTTTGGTTTTCTGTGCAAATCTTATCCTTCTATAGGAGTAGAGAATTCCCAGCTTGGAAGAACTTCACTTGATTATAATGACGTTGAAATTAGAGAATATGACTTGAGGTCAACTTATCTTGATTTTGCCAAATCATTTGTCAATTTGTTGGCTAATGCTAATCGAAAAAGCAAAAGTAAATCCTTGCATATTAACTGGGATATATACATACTGTTATATACTTTCATTGTGTCTAATGCACTTTCACTTTTCTGCCAGGGGACGAGAAAGAGCACTTAAAAGTGACTCTGTTGCGTATAGATTCGTCATTGCAAGGTGTTGCGTCATGTTTGCCTGATTTCAGCCCATCCTCCAGGAATGGGATGATCAAAGATCCAGGTCATTTGCCATTCTTGATAGCTGGAGCAACTGGTTCGACTGTTGGCAGCAGGGCACTTCGTGAGAAAGCTGCAGGGGTCATGCATACAGTGTGCAAGTAATGTTTTAATGCGGTTGGAAATAGGGAGTCTATGCCAATATTAACTATGCATAACTTGCTCATAGTTTCTAAACTTCTGCAGATACTTACTGGAGAAAAAATCAGATGACAGCATTCTTCTGGTACTCGTGATACGTATAATGGATGCTTTAGGAAACTATGGTAAGAGAAGCTGAAAATAGAATTCTAAATCATCCTGAGGCGGGATAGCTGCTCATAGATTCCCTCTGTTTGGTTCTCTTCCCAATGCTATTGCTTTTTGAGTGTGTTCTATCCAGGGAGTATGGAGTATGAGGAGTGGTCAAATCACCGACAGGCTTGGAAATTGGAAACTGCTGCCATAATTGAACCTTCAGTGAATTTTATTGTGTCATCTCATTCTCAAGGGAAGAGAAGGTGAAATTTTTTTTCTTCCTATCCCAAATTATCGTTACGATTTTTTGATACAGGGAATTTAGAAGCCTTTCCTTTTTTATTTTCTCCTTTTGCTCCAAATGCTGATTCTATTTGTTTAATTCAGGCCAAGGTGGGCACATATTGACAAAGCATATCTGCACAGTACATGGAGAACATCCCAGTCGTCTTACCATCTCTTTCGTACAAGTGGAAGCTTCTCCCCATCAGATCATTTGCTCATATTGAGTGATGATCTTCTGGATCTTTCTCTGCATAGTTATGAAACTGTTCGAGTGTGAGTTGGCATTGCTTTTCAGTCTTTTTATATGATTGGGCTACGTCCATTCTGTGGTTATAATTAAGCTATTTCAACTTACTTTTGATAGACTGATGCACAAACATACTAGTCATTCCTCACGAAGTTTTATTTGATTCATTTTGATGGAATGGATCACCATCATTGCCCTTCATCGGCAAACCACTTCCATCCCCTTTTGCTGAGGTGATCTGTATGAGTGGGCAAAAGGTGGTGTCATGACATAACTCATAAGCAAAGGCATATATCTCTCCAAAATAGTTCTACTGAAGTTGTTTTGGGAGTGGCAATGCAACAAATAAGCAAAACTATGCCGTAACTATGGTGGTATCTGTTATGTATCTATCAATAGATCTTCTGCATGAGCTTGTCAGATCTTTGGATGTACACGGATGCCAATTAAGCCTGAAATACCCGAATCAGTCTCTGCTTGTGTCAAGCATGGAGGAAAATTCTGGCCAAAATATAAAACTAGTTGAAAATTCTGAATTATTCAATTACTCGTCCATGAATGCATTTCAATTAGTTTAGAAACCTGATGCTTGGGGAACTGAGGACAGCGGGCATGGGGAGGTTAGACATTGGTGGTACTCTGCATAGATGCTAGGGAAACCACAGGATGACATGCTTATTTTATTATTTGGCATCCTTCGTGGACACATTATTGTTCTTATCTTTTTCTTTTTTATGATTTAGATCAATGTCTAATCTATTTAATTTAAACTGTGGTCTTCATCAGACTTGCTGGAAGGTCGTTATTAAAGATGATAAAGAAATGGCCATCTATGATCTCGAAGTGCGTTCTTTCTCTAGCTGGGAACTTACAGAACCCCAGTGCACCGGAATATGCAGTTTTGGGTTCTTGTGCAATTCTTGCTTCACAAACTGTTCTCAAGCACTTGACCATGGTAAGGAATTTCTCAAAATGAATTTAGAGCAGATTAGGAAAGGTCAAACTGATGGCTCTAACTACCATATTTCAGGACCCCAAGTCATGTTCTGCATTTCTTATTGGAGTTCTTTCAAGGTGAGCGTTTATCTTAATTTGTGGGAAAATTAACTTAATTTAAGTGCTCTTTGTTTGAAGATAGTATTGTAACATCACTACTTGCTAGTCATCACTTATGTTCCTGTTTCCTCTTGAAGCTCCCATCATGAATCACTAAAAGCTCAAAAAGCGATCAATGAGGTAATTTGTTTCCCTTATCTTGTCTCCATCTAGTATTGGAGGAAATCTAAGTCCAGATTTTGACTTCTGCCAGCTTTTTGTCAAATACAATATCCACTTTGGGGGCTTGTCTAGAAACTTCTTCAAAACATCAGATGATCATGCAGATACACCAGACTTCTTGCACTTGGTTTCTCAGATTAGTTCAATGGGTTTTGATTCAATGGGCATGCATTGGCGGTAAATGATTTCTGCTCTTTGATGTTAGAGTTAGGCTTTCTCAGACTTTGCATCTGTTTGTCAAGCCGTCAACTATTGGCGACTTTTTTTGGCTGGCCCTTTTATCGTGAATTTAGATGTTGAATTAAGCATGATTGTGTTTATTAAAGTCATTTCATACTGGAGTTGGATGAGATTGCTGGGGAATGAGGTAAATACTTTTCATGTACTTTATGCAGGTACAATTTAATGGCTAATCGAGTTCTCTTGCTGTTGGCTATGGCATCTAGAAATGACCCACATTTTTCTTCCAAGATTCTGAGTGAAACTGCCGGTCAGTGTACATTCTTTTGGTATTATCTTCCTGGCGTTCTTTTGTTTTCTGTTGCAATTTCTTCTAGTTTGTTGTTTTGACTTAAAAAGAAACCCTTTCAGTTTCCTACCAAAATTTAGTATATTACTCAAATTCTAGAAAGATGTGAAGTTACATGTCAACATTTGTGCATTTTGAAAGATTGTGGTGCTTGAGATTAAAAAGAAAAAAGTCAAGGAACGTGTGCTGCAGGATTTGAAAAAGCAAACAGTAAAAAGTAATAGCTACTCTAGGCACAAGTTGAAATCTGAATTTCAGATTAGTCAATGTCAGAGCTTTTGCACGTGCTGTTTAGTTGGCCAGAGCGCTCATGGTTGTAAGAGAATTGGATCAGTCAGGTTGAACATTATTTGACATAAACGCCATTTCAGGTCACTTTTTGAAGAACTTGAAAAGTCAGCTTCCTCAGACCAGAATTCTAGCAATCTCGGCTCTAAATATACTACTGAAAGAATCGCCTTATAAACTGTCAGTTGATGAAGGTACAGGAGTCCACAAGGAAATGCAAGGAAATACTAAATCATCTCTTGAAGAAGCGTTAACTCAAATATTCCAGGAAGAGGGTTTTTTTCGTGAAACATTCAGCAGTCTTTCCAATGTTCACATCATAACTGACACAGAAAGCGCATCTTCTGGCGGAAAACAGGGAAATTCATCTTTGCAGAGCGTAGCAGACAAATCAATCACCCGTTTTTATTTTGACTTTTCATCTTCGTGGCCTCGGACCCCTAGTTGGATTTCCTTACTTGGAAGTGATACCTTTTACTCAAACTTTGCAAGGATATTTAAGCGACTGGTACAAGAATGTGGCTTGCCTGTTTTATTAGCACTGAGGAGTAGCCTGGAGGAATTTGCAAATGCAAAAGAGAGGTCTAAGCAATGTGTTGCTGCAGAAGCATTAGCAGGAATCCTGCACTCTGATGTTGATGGCCTTGTTGAAGCATGGGACAGCTGGATGATGGTTCAGTTGCAGAATGTCATCCTATCACAATCTGTTGAATCTGTACCTGAGTGGGCAGCTTGTATACGCTATGCAGTTACAGGAAAAGGAAAATATGGAACAAGACTTCCCGTCCTCAGAGAAAGAATTCTAGATTGTTTGGTTAAACCTTTGCCTCTAAACACGACAACTACAGTAGTTGCTAAGCGCTATGCATTCCTCGCTGCAGCTCTAATAGAGTTGTCCCCTCAGAAAATGCCAGTTTCCGAAGTGCATCTTCACAGTTGCCTGTTAAAAGAATTGCTGGATAATATGTGCCATTCCTCTGCACAGGTAAGAGTGCCTCTTGACTCCCAGTGGCATTTGCCTCTGTTGTCTTCAGTGTAAAATGGTGAAAATAATGACACTCAAGCATAAGGATTCAACCTTATGGTGAATCGACGTAGAATGGTGGCAAGACTGAATAACCATGCTGAGCTGTGACACATTTCTGCATTATTGTGGTTGTTTTATGCTTGCTCCTTCCCAATGTGTAGATGCAGCTTCTTTCTCTTCTTGCAGCTATTAATCTTGGTGTATTTAACATCAATATATGTGGATTCCAGCAGAGCTATCTCTGGACTTCATCATTGTATATGTTTCGTTTGTCTTGTTTCTTGAATGAGAAATTTAAAAACCTTGCTGCTGTTAGGAGATCTTGTACTTTCCCACGGTATCTTCATCCTGCCATGAAGTTTGCAATGATTCTCTGGTCTGCTGCATTTTTTTGTGTGGCAGGTAAGGGAATCTATAGGGGTCACCCTTTCAGTGTTGTGCTCCAACTTTCAGCTGTACAGATCACTTTGTGAAGATCATCCACATGAAGGAGATATCAGTGATGCACATGACCAAATTTGGGTTGAATCTCTCACTAGACAAGCATCTGAAATGGTCATACGGATTCAATCTTTTGGCCAGTCTGACATCTTGGGGAGCTCTAGCACTACAAGTCATGAAGATGGCTGTGGAAATAACTTGCAAGATGTCAAGTGGATGGAAACGGTACTCCTTGAAAATAATTATACTATTTTCTGCTTGACTGATTTTTTTTTTTTTTTTTTTTTTTTTTTTTTAACATGGATTTTTTTTGGTATGCAGTTATTCCACTTCATAATATCATCTTTGAAGTCTGGAAGATCTTCTTATTTGCTTGATGTACTGGTGGGGTTTCTTCATCCTGTAATTTCCTTGCAGGTAAAGTCTATGGAAATATGAACTTAATGTCACAATTCATTCCATTCCACTTTCTTATCTCTCTGGCCTGATTGTGAAGAAACTGCACTTTTCAATTAAGAGCTGGTTGGTTAATAGATGATCAGCTTCAGTACTCTGGCATTGTGTTTATTCCAATGCTTATTTGGGGCATCTGCTCATTTGATGCTTAGAGCTACGTTATATGACTTTTCTAGGAAACATCACATAAAGATCTGTCAACATTGGCGAAGGCAGCTTTTGAATTGTTGAAATGGAGGATTTTCTGGAAGCCCTATCTGCAGAAGGTGGTGGACGTAATTCTTTCTTCAGTCAATGATCCTAACTGGCGGACAAGATCTGCTACTTTAACGTATCTTAGAACGTTCATGTACAGGTATTGCATTTTATGAAAGGCTCTTATGCGTTGGTGGCAATTGAAATAAATTATTCTAATGAGTCATCTATGTTTTAGTAAATTACATTGTTGAGCTGATTGTGTTCAACTTTTGTTTGTTTTTGTGTGGACGCTTGGTGATATTGACTTATTATTCTGTTGTCTTATCTTTCTATGACGCCTTAGGAGGATACGTAATGCATTTGATAAGACACTGTTTTCTTAAACCGATGTTTGTACTCATGAATTGTTCTCGTGCTAGGCACACTTTTATTCTCTCTTTTACAGAGAAAAAGCAAATCTGGGAAACAGTGGGGCGCCTTCTTGTAGACAATCAAGTCGAGGTGAGTTTCTTGATGATTTAGGTTTTGCTAGTTATTGATGTCTAGTAGCTTTTAGTCAGTAATAACGGAAAGCTCTCATCTAAGTTCGCTTTCTGTTGCAACATAGGACCAAATCCATTGGTAAGATTGATCTTGTGAAATGATTATAATTTTCATGGCAATGAGTTTAATGCCGAGCAGTATTGTATAAATTTTTTTTTTTTTTTTTGGCCACAAACTAGTACGGTGGCATTAAGTGGTGTCACGGTGATTGATCATAGTGTTTTTTCTTTGTTTTTTGTGGACTGTCTTCTAAAATGACGTTATTATCCTAAAAAATCCATGTGGTGCAGGTAAGAGAGCATGCCGCTGCAGTGTTAGCAGGCTTGATGAAGGGAGGGGATGAAGATTTAGCGAGTGACTTCCGCACTCGTGCTCTTGCAGGGGCAAATGATGTCTTGAAAAAGAAAAGGAGAAGGTTATTATTTTCTTAGCCATTGACTTTAAGTTAGCTGATTTCTATTGTGATACTTTTTGCGATCATTTCTTCATCTTTGTGCCAGTTAAATATTAACTCTCATAGGACACCCTAAATCTGTCTTTCTGCCAGTCATACGTTAACTAAATATGACACTCTTAAACTTGTACCAGAAAGAATATTTTCTCTTGCTGCGGGTAGCTTTGCATTTTTTGTCACCGTATACTCTATCGCATAAGTTATATCTTGAGAAGTTTATAATTCTTATTGAAGTTAAGATATTTCTGAATCTCTTCATCAATATAACCTTGGCAGTCCTAACAGATCGATAACATGTTTTGCTGAATTATCAATCAGCATAAGTGCACTATGCACTGGGCTCCAACTATGCATTTTTTTTTTCTGTGATCAATGCAGTGGGAGAAAGAATGCTTTCGATATACCCTATAGAGGCATGTTTTCCTTTTTCATCAGTCACTTTAAGCTCATCATCTGCGGTGAGGGACGGATCTAGAAATATTGGGATGAACAATTTCTTAACTTAGGGTTTGTTTGTTTGTTTTTATGCAAATGATTTCCATGAAAAGGCTTTCCAAACTTTCATGAAAACGTTTTCCAACTTTCATGTGTAAGGTTTTCCAATCAACGGAAAACACACTTTACGGTTTAGGAAAACAGCCGTAGATAAAATTGAGGAAAGTGATTTCTCCATCCTACAAAGATGAAATACTTTTCCCAAGCTCCTTTTTCTCACACACTCATACAGAATGGAGAACCATTCTCACGTGAAGTTTTATGAGCACCGAGAGATTAAAGCTTGTTATTTATTTGTATTTCCTATTATTTCGGCATCTTTTTTCAGGTTACTTTATTTGGATAAAACAGATTACAATTGATACTTTACATAAGGGTAATATCTTAGACAGAGATTTGGATATCATCTTAGTGTCTTTTATTAGGAACAAAATATAATTATATTATTTTTGAATGTGAGATCTAAATATTGAAATTTTTTTCCTGTGCACCAACAAACTACTGAAAACTAATCATGTTCCTTGAAATAATGATCACCGAAAGAATTTTTCTCTATTAAGAATTTTTTTGTGAAACAAGTACCCCTAAGAGTAAATCAAACTGGATCAAATTCCAATCTCTAGTTTTGTTTATATTACTGTGCTAAAATGTTAGATGAGAAGAGTACTAAAGTACGTTCTGTTTGTATGCTGCAACTGAATGTTTATAATTGTATGACTATCTAGTAAGTCCTCTTCGTTGATCTTAACTGCAATGAAAAGATGGACATCAGATAAGGACTTTTTTTTTTTTGGTCGAAATCGGATAAGGACTTAGACAACATATTTTCTTTAAAGGAAAATATGGGTCATATTAAGACATCTCTGAAAAACATGAAACTTTACGATCAGTTCCTTGAAGTTCAGTTGGGGCTATTGTCCCCACTTTTTTATATGTTTATATATACAGTCACAAGGTTCTATAAACTTTAGATGTTGGACGAATCTTCACTTTTGTTGTTCAAGATATATTGTATCTGTTTGTTTATGTTTTGCTTCTAATTGCTTTAGAAAAAAGATGAGATAAAAATAAAATCCTTTTCTAGTTTCAAATATATTGATTCTTCGGTTACATGTTCTGTGCATTTCCTATCTGATGTATTTCTTCTCCTCTTCTCCTAATCAGAAATATAAACTTTGGTCAATCTATTGCTTCGGTGCATGGCGCTGTACTTGCTCTGGCTGCTTCTGTGTTATCAGTCCCTTATGATATGCCAAGGTGGGTCTCCCTTAGATCAAGAATCTCTCTTATTCTCTTCTATTATTTTGTCCAAATCTGTTTTATTCACAGTCAGGACAATGATGAGATGGCCCAATGAGCCGTGAACGTATATCTAGGACTTGTTTGCATAGTGCCTAGATGACATATCCTTCATTGGCCAACTTCCACTTTCTTTCCAGGAGATGATTTAGTGTCAAATGAGGCAACACAGATTGCTGTTTTCCCTTGAAATGCTACCTTGAATTTCAAACATTTTCACTTTGTCTAAGAGTACAGAAACGACTCAACTTTTTCCTATGCTCTCAAATTCTATTTCAGTAGTACAACTTTATGAGCCACTACAGATCTTTTCGCAAGAATCTCCATGGATCTGAGATGGAATATTAATTTTTAGCCGGCTTGTAGTTTTGGGATATTTTCATTTGCTGTCTGTGACAGCTACATTTCCCATTTTCATGGCAAACAGAAGAAGAGTGGATTTCCTCACAGAAACATCTGCGTTTGCTTGCACCTATTTGTAAATTGTGAGAGATGATTGAGCCTGATTTTGAAAATTTTATTTTCTGGACATTTCCATGTTGAGTTTTTTTTTTTTTTTAAATAACTCTGAATATTTGTAATAATGCCATTTCCCTTCTGTATTTGTGACTTTCACATTGCTATCTCTTTAAGGGAAGGGACCATGTCGAACTAAGCTGGATATCTTGATTACCATATGTTTCACTGGCATATTTCCTATGCGATGATTCTATCTCTTGACAACAATTTTGTTTTCTTTGGTTATTCTGTAGTTGGCTACCTGAGCATGTTACGTTACTGTTGCGATTCGCTGGGGAGCCATCTCCTGTGAAATCTACCGTGACAAAAGCTGTTGCCGAGTTTAGACGGACTCATGCAGACACATGGACTCTTCAGAAAGAGTCGTTCACGGAAGAGCAACTCGAGGTGGATATGCTATAAAATTTTATTTCTCTTCTTCTCAGACTCTTTCACAATGAAATCGTGTGCTCAAATTTCTCGCATTTCACCTTCACTTGCAGGTCCTGGCCGACACCTCCTCCTCGTCATCCTATTTTGCTTGACCGACGTTACTTTCCCATTGGCATTAGACAGTACACAAAACAACAGGGTGAAGAATAACAGCATAGAAGCTCAGCCTCATTTGTGTGTAGGTTTGCTTTAGATGTCATGTAATGATCTGCAGACATGTACTCATTTTTTTCTTACTCCCTATTGTAGTGCAGTAGTTCATTACTGCCGTTGAGTGTAGGTGGCTTTTCACTTCCTCTCCTGTCTTCTTGTTAAAACTCTATACTACCATTGCATCCATTGGAGCATCAAATTCAGATTGTAAAATGCCAAATAGAGCATCTATCTTGATGCCCTTCCTGCTCCCTGCCTCTTCTGGCTTATGGGAGGGCTGCTCGTCCCGTCATGTTTGTATGAATGCTTTGGATGTGCCCATCGAATTACTACAACCGCTTGTTAAGCCGAGTTTCGATAGAAATTTTGAGGCAGATGGAGATTGCTGTTCGCATTGTGCTTTTGTGGGCAAAAGGATAAAGGGTCTTGGTGCGTTCAGAAGAGCAGCTCTCCAAGGGCTGGGACAATCTTCTGAACACCGGCGACGAAGCAAAAGCCTTTGCTGGGAAATTGGACTTAAAGCAGTTTACACACTTAAAAGCATTACGCGCGGAAAAATATGAAAATTACGGAACTCGAAATTATTTTGCGAACCGGCAGAAAAGGTGAGGTCAAAATGGATCAATCAACCCACAGCAGGTGAACAAAATGCAGTCCTTCACAGGAAGGAGGTAACATCATGTCTATTTATGCCCTAACTTTGCACTAACTAGATTTTGAACGGACCCTAATAATCCCACGACGGTCACCAGAAAACAGGTGGAGCTGAATATCGTGAGGACGATCCATTTCCGCGTCCAAGGGTCGATGTTCTTCTTCCGGGAGTACATTTCCACCGGGAAGTATATCGCCAGGGGCCAGAAGTTCAACGCCCCCAGCACTCCCAGGACCGAGTTGAAATAAGGGAAGATGAGTGCGATACCGACCGTGGATATCACGTATGCTGAACGGAAGCACAGCCTGAAGAGATTAACCTGAAGATCCGGCAACAGCGGGATGCTTATTCTGTAGAACCTGTTCACAAAGTCACTGGCCAGGAACTTCGTCCTGAACCATTTCTCCAGTGTCGCAAAGATCGGCTGGCTGTATAGCTGCAAGAATTATGTACACATCAAAATAGAAGTCAGCAATGCCCAAATAACATAAACGAGAACTTTGACAGTTTGCGATTTTCGTAAAGCCATTAGAAGTCGTGAGTTCAGTATATACCTGGAAGCCTCCCAAGAGATGGAGGATAACGCAAGCGTTGGCGAAATCGATGAGGGCATGCGGGTGGAAGGACTCGAAACCCATCAAGAGGCTGCCCGGCGTGACGTCACCGAAGGCCGCATATCCGAAACAACCACAGCATAGGTAGAAGAAGGTGGTGATTATGATGGCTATCACGGAGGCCTTCTTCATCGTCTCGTTCTCTGCTGGGGGAGACTTCAGAGTGTCCTTTCATTCAGCAAAGGCAAAATTAGGTTTATTCACTCAAGCCTGTTATAGCACAAGCACAGCTGAGCTCCTCAACTAGTACTTCAATTGTGAAAATGGCACAATTGAGAAAAATGATGATGGGCACCTGTATCTCCAGAAGAACGAGCGAGTACGGGTACGCAAAAGCAATGTCGCCCATTGCTTGGAATGCAAGCCACGTCTTCTTGGCAGGATTGGCAGCTGGGACTCCGCCGATGCTTCCTAGGATTTTCCCATTTTCTGAAGCAGCGACACAAGTTAGACAAGTAAAACAGCTCACGATCTAACAGTTCCTTTGATCTGCTCATTCTCCAGATAGAATAAAACCTCAAGAGTACAGAAATTTAATAGCTTTTCTTTCATATTGTCACCTTAACACTAGAATCTTCAAAACAGACCGAATGCAAAGGAAGTGAGGAACTGATATAGATTGCTTTGCGAGTAGAGGTTAAACTCTGCTGCAGTTGAAGAATTATCAAAGTAAATTTCTTGGAGAGTACCTGCTACTTTTGCGACGCCTAGTCCAAATCCTATGAAAGAGTAGCAGAAGGACATCATCGCAGCAAGAACCGAGAGCCAGACTATGTTATGAAAGTCACGGATCTGCGACATCATGATTTGAGTAACTCCAAATATCACCATATAAACCTCCTGGCCGTACTCGCAAGATCCCTCTTGCCCGTCTTTGTGGGGACAGGCTGATTTATGAATGGACCTACAGATTACGACCGCACAGCATATTTTTTTCGAGTCAAAATAGGCCGACAACGCATTTAGTTACATCAAACCAATATTCTTGGATAAACGTTTACCTCAGACTGGTAGCCGTAGTTATCACATAAGCAATACCCGTACCATACATGCTCAGATACTGAAGCAAACGACAACACCACATCTGCCTTCTACCTGAAATGGGAAAGCCACTTGTAGATAATTTACAATCTGCGGAAGGGAATTTCTGAGATCTTCTCAGGATAAGAATTGGTTCATTGTAGTTACCTAGATTCACTCTGACAGCGTCCCCGTAAGAGTAATTTCGTGTGCCTGTTACAGGGTCTGGAGACCTGTAACAGTCGGACAGCAGAGAAGCAGAAACATAGGTGACGGCTGCTAAACAAAGCAAATAAACTGGGCCCGCTATCCATCCCAGTTGCGCGATACTCCACGCTAAGGACAGAACTCCCGATCCGATGACTGCGGTGAGGATATGAGCGATGCAGCTACTTACGGTACCTACATTTGAGCATTTTGGTACAAAGAAGTTAGAACTGAGGAAGAATCACTAAGGTTCACTCTGCTCGGCAAAATCAATATTCCTTGAAATATCTCACCTGTCCTCTTTGGTTGCCCGTCATCGTCACACAGGCCCTCAGGAAGTGTGGAACTATCTTTGGCAGCCATTGTTTCATCCAAATCGACGATAAAATTGATACTTGATCACCTGTATGCGCATGACAAGTTCAACTATGGTGTTGCATGTGGATCATATGCACCTAGGCCTACGTTTGTTTCAAAGGACTCGACACAAGCTGAAACACTCGATGCTCCTTCACATACAGCGAAATTCTATATGATCACTTCCAACATGATAAGATCTTAAGCTTTCAAAGAGTTAGCTCAGCTCCTATGCTCAAAATGGCCTTTGAAAGGTAAGAATTTCCGAGAACCCCCGCGTTGTTTCCTGACTGAAGTAAACTATCATGCCTGAGTAGGATTCTAGATTTGGTAGTTTTGGATATTTTTGATAAAAATATGATAAGATCACCATTATCCTACCCATTCTTGACGATTCGATTTGCTTACCAATTTAGGATATTTTTTAGCCTCGCGCTTTGTTTCGACAGCTTGGTCATACAGAAAGAATCTGCTTAGAGGATAGAGACCCTTCTAAAGTAATTGGAGATTTCACTCATTCCAAAAGAACAAGTCATTCATAATCTACAAATCAGTAATCATTGCACTTTCCATACACTTTCCAGAATTCATGGGAGCTACATGCCCGACCAACATAAACTAAGAACTCGCATCCAAACTGTGGCAATTCCTGATGCGAATGCCTGAATAGGATTCTAGATTTGGTAGTTTTGGATATTTTTGATAAAAATATGATAGGATCACCATTATCCTACCCATTCTTGACGATTCGATTTGCTTACCAATTTAGGATATTTTTTAGCCTGGCGCTTTGTTTCGACAGCTTGGTCATACAGAAAGAATCTGCTTAGAGGATAGAGACCCTTCTAAAGTAATTGGAGATTTCACTCATTCCAAAAGAACAGTCATTCATAATCTACAAATCAGTAATCATTGCACTTTCCATACACTTTCCAGAATTCATGGGAGCTACATGCCCGACCAACATAAACTAAGAACTCGCATCCAAACTGTGGCAATTCCTGATGCGAAACTAGAGCACGACAGGGCACAAGTAATTCAAAACTGGCAGAAATCTAAACATTTTCACCATTGCTTAAAAAGAAAAGGACACCGCGTCTTGGTAGTGACTTGATACGAATATGGCGACATGATATGCATCCCCGTCACCATTATAATGTGTGTTAAACAACATGCCCTGAGTGACTCGGGAAGGTTATTCATCAGTCACTCCAGTGTCACCGAAGTAAAGAACGAACCGGGATCGTACCTTAATGATCTTGCTGATCGAAGAGCCCGAAGAAGGATGGACTGCTGGAAACGGAAATCTGCCATATACTAGGAAACCACCTGAACGAGGCCTCATAAATCCCCAGCGCCCGCAAAATTCCAGTATTTGCCTCCTCAAGAACAGTTGCAGACTCCGCAACAGATTGTACCCAAAACTTAACCGAATTCCACTGCTTTTCCCGCTTCAGGAACAGTTGCTTTTAACGCAAGAAATCGCAGTGCAAGCACACCCAACTATCAGATCCGATGGATCTTGATGCTTTCTTGAATATTTTCGGTGTTTGCGCTCCTGGAAGCAGATCAACTCTTCAGTGAAATTTGACAGGTAAAGAAAGACGTCGGGGAGGTTTTTAAAGCCAAGAATGGCAACCCAATCAACCCCAGGAATTTATGGGCAGTTATTGTTTGTTTTGACAAATTTCATAAACCATAGGGATTTTCACGGTCTTTTTCGGGAACAAAAGATCTCGAATCATCTGTTCCTCAAGGCTTAAAAACAAAATATCATAAATTTGATATGTGGCCTTCTTTTTCCTCCAAGCACAAGGTTTGGATTATTCTAAACCTTGCATTACCGGTACGAGTGGCTTTCTTGCAGAAATGATGGTATTTTTTGGAATAATTACTTGCCAATAATATCTTTTAGTGCCAATAATACTAATTACTTTTGTAACGGCAATTGGGATCATATTAACTCCTATTTATTTATTATCTATGTAACGCCAAATGCTCTATGGATACGAGTTATTTAATGTTCCAAACTCTTTTATTTATTTATTTATTATGGGCCGCAAAAATTATTTGTTTTTATCTCACCACCTTCATTGAGATCAACCAAGTTGGCTCTCCTAAGCCATACCAACCTAACTTAATATTCAATTTAAATATGCAATTTGGCTTTTTTATTGGAGCTGCCATTAACACGTGAGGGATGATTATGCAAATGCGCAAATAATAAAATAAAACTCAATAATCAGAGCAATTAATAAATTGCATAAAATTGAAAAGAACCTAGATGCCCTAAGCCGAAGCAAAGCGTATTACTATCCATCGTCATGAGATTTCTACAATCTATGACTATTAGAAAATATGCAGACAAAATGCATAATGTCATGCATAATTGTGCATGAATGAATGATGAACTAATATGCAATCTACACTATTTTTTTTTTATATTCCTCATTTAATCAACATGAATAATTTAAGAAACCATATGAATGAATCGTAAGATTCAATGTGACAGAAATTGGCCTACATGTGCCAATTAACTTATTAAATTAATTGCATGGCATGGCTACTCGACATTCATAATGAGTCCTAAACTAAATATCATGATGTCAGATATACGTGAATTCCAAATGTTATCTATATGATGTACTAATTAAAATTAATCCTAAATGTCATGTAATGTGCAGTTGGAAATTAATTCTACTAATTAATGCAAAATACCCGAGATTCTCTAATTCAAATTTTTTTGGTTCTTTTTCTATGTTAATTAACAAAAGATCAAATTGACCCTTGGAATCTACATTTTAGATGAACATTCATTCTAAATCCTATATGCAAGATGACACAAACATATTTAAATAATGCATGTTTTCTATCCTAAACTAATGAACATTTATGAATGACATAAAGATAATCATGAATTAATTCTATAATGCAAACTATATGAAATGCTTTATTTATTTTTATAAAAAATTTTGAATTTAAATCCGAGGACTTTAAGCCCAATGGACTAGCCACTCACGTCGGCCACAATCGAAAAAAGGACAAAAGGACAGATCTTGGTGGCTGGAGCGGAGTATTCATGGAGGCATCCACTTCTACATTCTGAGATATATGTGCAGGACACATGATACGAAGGGCATCAAAATTTTTGTTCATGAAGTCTTCAAAGTCGAGTTTTCTCTCTGCCACCACGACCAGCCCGTCCAGAGCTCCAGCAACGGCAGCAAGTGTTTAGCAGATTGGGTTAGGCGCCCCTCTGCTCTACTTGCGCATCAAAAAATTTTCCGACGATCACTAGCGACACCAGCATTTCAGTCCCCTTCAGAAGCTCCCTGGCGACACCCGCACTCCGTCGGTCCTCGGCGGAGACATCATGACCGAGAACCGCTGTCCCTTGCGTTCTGTTGCTGACCGTTGGTCACAACCCACCACGAGAACCGTGATGCGCCACTGCGATTCCTGTGATCCGTCACTGCGATTCCCGAGATCCATTGTCCATCCGAATTTGAAAACGCTAGCGATATTGCAATTTAGGTAAAAAAATTTATTAATTCGATTTTCATATACTTTGTTGCATAATTTGTGAATTTGCAATCTTGTGCGAGTCTTTGAATGACATAATCATATCCATGAAAATTCCAAGTAGCCTTCAAATTAAGAATTATTTCTTAATTTTATGATGGGTTATAATTGTCAATCTGATCTTATGTCTGAAATAAGACTTGCCATTGTACGGAAAATTGGCCAATCTGATCCTCATGCCTAGTATACAATTCGTCGATTTATTTTCAAATTTGAATGATATGGATAATATCTTTTGCGATTGAGTGTGATCTTTGATTTGATTTGATTGTTATGTTTTGATTGATTTGGATTGATTTTGTTTCCATTAAAAAAGTAATCAAATACTAAAAAGATTAGATAAAATTCGAGTGAGTTTTATGGATAATATATTGCATGTTTAGGACTCAATTGCATTTTCATGATAAGTTTTAGGATTTCTAATGCACTTATCCCTAGACTTTAATTACTTTCCTTGAATAAATTATGATAGTTTTCTATTTTAAATTAGGATTTGACTTGATTAGTTTTCTAATTTAATTAGGCAATATCTTAGTCTAGATAATTTATTTCCATTATTTTTTAATTGTGAATTTAACAAAAAATACAAAAAGAGTATCATGTGCATATCATATAGATTAGGTGCATAAATTCCATGTCATACGTAACGTCATATATGCCATGTCATCATTAAATGTCATGTCCTCATGCCGATCGCGTCATATGTCATGTCATCTTTCATGTATCATCTATGCCATCTCATTACTTGCATGTTGTTTAGATTGTGTGTAATTTGCATGTCATTTTAGAAACTCTATGCTTAGGTTCATCAAATTAAAGTGCATGTCACATAGAGTAGTAGTTGGAGTTGCACGTTGTGTTGGAATAAAATGCATGTTAATTTTTCCCATCATTAAAGTTAAGCCATTTCTTTAAATTATAGTTTGTTTTAATAAAGATCGCTTGTCATAGAGTAGTTACATGTTAAAATTTCTTGCCATTAAAATTAGGATATGTAGTTAAAAATCATCATATTTCTACATCATTGTATTAGAATAATTGCATTGAATAAAGCATGAATCTCATTACACAAAAGAAAATAAAAAAAGATTGGAGTGAAATTGCGTGTTAATTAGATATCATATTTAGGATGATGATGTGATTTTCAAGCTAACACTACAAATGCTTTTGTTGCTTCAAGATAAGTAATTCATTCCTTTGCAATTTATTTAATACTTTGATTATTGAAAGTTAAATAATGATCGTATACCTGCTTGATTATCACACATGTTAGGAAGTAAATCAAAATCAATGCAAGTTGCTTGCAAAATATTTTTTTAAATAAAAGAGAAAATGTATCCAAAAAACTTTGCGGAAATCTAGCATAATCAAGTCATCGTACCCACAATCTCTTATTCGTAGGAGTGAAGTAATTCTCCCATTACTTTACTTGTGTTCATAATCATCCCATCAAAAATTAATTAGTGGTGGTCCTAAATGAAAATGACATTGCATATTAAGAAATTGACCTTAAATTTTGAATTGATATGAATTTAGAAGAGTCCGAGTTAAGTCTAGACTTTTTAATTCATAAGTTAAACACCTTAAGTGGCTCTACCTACTTAGGGGAGGTCACAATAATTTGTAAATATGATTGGATTTTGTTATTACTATAACTCTTAAAGGTGACATGGACTGGTAAACGATGTGCTACATGATAATATAATTTTGTGAGTCACCTCTAGGGCTTTGTGGTTAAGGGTTAAGTGCTACACGATAACGTAATTTTGTGAAAGTTGTATCTTGAGTCGTGTGGTCAAGGACTAAATGTTATAAGATAACGTAATTTCGTGAGTGCCACCTTTAGATACTTGTGGTTAAGGGATAAGTACTACACGATAATATAACTTTGTAGGAGCCACCTTTAGGGCTTTATAGTCTTCATGAGAGCCATCTTGAGGGCCTTGTACTACTCAAGAGCTAAGTGCTACACGATAATGTGGCTTCGTGGGAGTCACCTCTAGGGCCTTGAGATATGATGTGCTATGAGATTAATCGATGGAATGGACTATCAATGTATGTTTTGATATGAGATGGATCAATGGAATGGATTATTGATGTGTGATTTGGTAGAGACTAATCAATGAGCTTGACCATCGATGATGAATTGAAATAGTAGATTTAAATGAGTATTCTTGAGTTATACGAAGTTATAAGCAAATAATATATTTATGATTTGATATGTATTTTATACTTTGAGTTTGGGTTATAAAGTTTTGGCATTGTTTTGTATACATGTATAGTAGTTGCTTCATTTGCTTAGAATAAATATGCATTGCTCATTGAGATGTGGTTGCTCATCCTTCTCTTTCCTAATCTTTTCAGGTCCCTTAGTTAGTGGACATTAGAGTGAGAGTGATATTGCGAGGACCTATGGGATGGCTTTTAGGTAGTTTAGAGGCTACATCCTTCGAGTGGAAGGATGTACATGTCATCCCCTTTTTTCTATGAAGATTTGGGGTGTGACATTTATATAGCCATTTTTGGTCCAATATGGGAAGATCAAGTGCAATTCCTCTATAAGCCATGGGGGGACCATACATGTGGAATGCATAGTGGTCTGCTGCTGTCTAGAAAATTGCTCAAGGGACTCTTCCCCTTGTAAATTTATCTTACATTTTAGACATATTAAACCATGCTTTAGCCTTCTTGAATATACCAGGGTTGTAGAGTAGTATGAAGTCGATACTAGAGGTCTGTTTGACGAAATGGATCCCAACAATGCATATGAGTATGTAATAGATGGATGGAGCCAGTGGAGGAGGAGATCTTGCCACACACCCTCCCTAGTGCTTTGCTTGGTGTCCTTCTCCTCTTTCTTTGTATAGATGCAATAGGAACTCTCGTAACTTTCATTTTTACCAAACAACACTTGACGATGGTCATTTTGGTTTTGTGTTCGTCATTGTACTCTCATTCTCTTAGGCCTTTGTTAGAAGTTTTTGTAGAAAATGTGCATGGAACACGCATAGCACAGGCACAACACATGCACATGTGCGTGCATTGTGTTTGCACAACGCAAGCACGGCAATGCACGAAGAATCTTCATCGCCGGTAGCCTTGAATCCATCTAAAGAAGACGCCTCAATAGGAAGATCTTCGAGGGCGATCATCTCATACATTGATAAGTATCTCATGGAAAACCTATACTCACCACCTATTTCAAGGGAGTACTTCCGAGCTATAGACTGACACAATTGGGTTTATGCCGATTGCGAACAATGCTACATAAAATAACAATGAGGGGATGCATAGAGCTATTGCCCATTTGGGTTTTGTGTCGCTTGTGCTGGTGTGGTCAATGCCGGTGAGGCACGTACTGAGGACAGAGAGTGGTGCAATGATCCCCTGAGGTTGATTAGTAGTAACTTTTGCTACACAACCATGTCTAGGCAAAAGACAGGCATGAGGATTGGCATAATCTTAGCGAAGTGGATCATGACGGTCAAGAGGAGATTCTCATTGACAGAGGTCATACTAAGTTTTTTTTTTTTTTTTTTTTGCGATCCAGGAACCCCGTATAGCCGACAGCCGGCGAGTAAACCTGGGGGGACACATAAGCGGGAGGACCCACCACCCTCGGCGTCCCACTTAAGACCCAAAGCGACCTTGAGGGGATTTGAACTCCTCCCCTTCGTGAGGGGGAGAGAGCTTAAACCATCGTGGCCACCAAGGCAATGGTAGGTCATACTAAGTTTTTAACTTCTCATCAATTAAATAATGCATATGATATTTGTTCTCGGCTTGGGGCTCGTTGTGATTGTTGGGATTGGCCTAAGATTCGGATATGGACTACTTTCAAAAGATATCAATGTTCAGCAACTCATTTTTGTTGGCACTTGAGTATGTGGTCTCAAGCAACTCAATGTCTTATGATAAAAGTTTTCTTGCATCAATTGAGTAAATCATCTTTATGTGCATAATATTTTGTTATAGCTACACAACCGATCAATTTTTTGGCTTTTGTCTTCCATGACGTTAATTTTGGAGTTTTGGATTTTGCCCACTTTGCATATTCCTTGGCAAGCTCCTAAATATTTACTACTAAGACCTACTTATTTCTTATTTCCATGACTTCCAAATATGTTGACTGTTTTTGAATTAGTTTCTCTAAGCAGGTTTTGTCTCCATTATTAGCATTGCTTCGTTATTCCTTCTCTCTTAGAGTGGCGATTTTGTTGGAATATGGGTCGGTTAAGAAGTAAAGTCAATTATGATTAAATAAAATTGCCCGAACAAGGAACTTCCTGGGTTGGACCGGACCAAAACGGCCATGCAGGGCCAATGCAAGGCCCGTGTAATGCTAGATCCTACAAGTGATGCTTAATACTAAGCTTTTAACTTGTCAACAATTAAATCATGCATGTGGGAATTTGAGCTCGTTATGATTGTTGGTAATGGCTTGAGATTGGGATATGGAGTATTCTCAAAAGACGTGCATGTTGAGCATCTCATTTTTGTGGGCATTTCAATATGTTCTCTCAAGTAGCTCAATGTCTTATAGTAAAAGTTTTCTCGCATAAATCAAGTGAACTATCATTACGTGCATAACATTTTATTGCAACTATATAGCCTGTCAATCCCTTGGCTTTTGTCTTCGATGGCGTCAATTTTGGAGCATTGGATTTTGCCTACTTTTCATATTCTTAGCAAGCTCCTAAATCTCTACTACCAAGACCTACTTATTCCTTGTTTCCATGACTTCCAAATATATTGAGTCTTCTCAAATAAGTTTCCGCATGTAGGTTTTGTCTCCATTATTAGCATTACTTCATTATTCCTTCTCTCTTAGAGTGATGGTTTTCTTATAACGTGGGTCGCTCAAGAAGTAAGTCAACTCTGAGCAAAAGGAACCACCTGAATGAGGAAACTTCTCAATCGGACTAGACTGAAACGGTTGTGCAAGGCCTGTGTAGTGCCCATGTAGTGCCAAAGCCCACATGTGCCACTAAATACTAAACTTCTGACTTCTCAACAATTAAATCATGCATATGGGATTTGTTATCGACTTTGAACTTATTGTGATTGTTTGTATTGGCCTAAGATTCGGATATCGAGTATTCTCAAAATATGTGAATATTCAACATCTCATTTTTGTGGGCATTTCAGCATGTTCTCTCAAGTGGCTTAATGTTTTATAGTAAAAGTTTTCTTGTGTAAATTGAGAAAATAATCTTTATGTGCACAATAGTTTGTTGCAACTAGACACCCCATTAAATTCTTTAGCTTTTGTCTTTGATGGCGTTAATTTTGGAGCATCGAATTTTCCCTACTCTGTGTATTCCACGGCAAGTCTTAAATCTCTACTACCATGACCTACTTATCTCATGTTCCCGTGACTTTCAAATATGTTGACTCTTCTTTAATAAGTTTTTGTACGTAGGTTTTAGTGTCCACCGTTAGCATTACTTCATTATTCCTTCTTTTTTTAGAGTGATGGATTTGTTGGAATATGGGTTGTTCAATAAGTAAAGCCAACTTTGAGCAAAAGGAACCGCTTGACAAGAAACATCTTGGACTGAACCGAACTAGCCGTACCCGTGCAATGCCTGTGTTATACTAGAGCCCACAAGTGTTGCTTACTACTAAGTTTCTAAATTCTCAACAATTAAATAAGGTAAATATGATTTGTTCTTGGCTTGGGGCTTGTTGTGATTTTTGGTATTGACTTGGAATTCAAATATATAGTTTTTTCAAAAGATGTCAACGTTTAGCATCTCATTTTTGTGGGCATTTTAATATGTTCTCTCAAGTAGCTCAATATCCTATAGTAAAAGTTTTCTTGCGTAAATTGAGCAAATCATCTTTATGTGCATAACAGTTTGTTGCATCTACACAACCCATCAAATCTGTGACTTTTGTCTTTGATAGTGTCAATTTTGGAGGATTAGATTTTGCTTGCTCTCCATATTCCATGGCAATCCTTTAAATCTCTACTATTAAGAACTGTTTATATCTTATTCTCGTGACTTCCAAATATGTTGACTCTTATTGAATAAGTTTCTGTACGCAAGCTTTGGTCTCCTTTATTAGCATTGCTTTGTTATCCTTCTCTTTTAGAGTAACGGTGTTGTTGGAATATGGGTTGCTTAAGAAGTAAAGCCAACTCTCACTAGCAAGAACTCCCAAAGAGGGAACCTCTGGAATCGGACTGAATTGGCCGGCAGGGCCCATACAAGGCGCAAGGCCCGTGCAAGCCCCGTCTATTGCCCGTGCAGTGCTAGAGCCCATAGGTGCTGCTTATTACTAAGCTTCTAATTTCTAAATAATTAAATCATGTAGATGGAATTTGTTCTCGACCTGAGTCTTGTTGTGATTATTGGTATTGGCCTGAGATTTGAATATGGAGTATTTTCAAAAGATTTGAATTTCAGCATCTCGTTTTTGTGGGCATTTCAATATATTCTCTCAAGTAGCCCAATGTCTTACGGTAAAAGATTTCTTACATATATAGAGTAAATCATCTTTTATGTGTAAAACAGCTCGTTACAATTACACAACTAGTCAATTCCTTGGCTTTTGTCTTCGATGGCATCAATTTTGGATAATCGGATTTTGCTTACTCTACATATTCCTGGGCAAACTCCTAAATTTATACTATCAAGACCTACTTATTGCTGTTTTTGTGACTTCCAAATATGTCAACGTAAATGGGAGAACAAAGAAAAGCAAGGTTCCCCGTCCTGGCCTTGTTTCTTTTATGATGTACACATTCATTGTCAGGCTGTTGGTCAACATACGAACTACCCTTCAATTATCTTTATCTGCTCACATGACGATGATCTCGCATTTATGCTAGCTTAAAAGTCCGTTCACATTGATTGTTGAAAAATAATCAATGAAAACAACGTTATACGATGCTTGCTCTTCAAGCTAAGCTGGGGGAGAAGTACACTATCAGTGCCATAAGTTATGTACAACGCTCACTTTGGTGCCAAAAGTTTCTGTCGAATCACTTAAGTGCCAAATCGGAGAAAAAACAATCACTTTGGTGCCGCCGGCGAGAAATTCTGGCCAAATTAATTACATGACTTTTATATTTTAAAAAAAAGTTCCAGTTGCTTTAAAACAATGTCGTTTTCGATCCTCTTTAAGAAAACGACGTCGTTTTGCCATCCTACATGGATGGCCTCACAAAAACGACGTTGTTTAACTCATTTGGGGATTTTTTATTTTATTTATTAGGGGATTGAAATTAGGGTTTTTCCGACTTAGCTCGCTCAGCCGTTGTCGATGGACCGCCGTCGCTTGCTCGGCCGCCGTTGCTCGGCGTTGTTCGGACGCCCTTGACGGCACACAAAGGAGCACCAGCCCCGGTCGCCGAAGCTTAGGTACTGGAAGACGCAAGCCAGGCACTCGTTGGGGAGATCGGAGATGGAGAGGGAGACATCAATGGCGGCGCACTCGTCAGCGGCCTCCCTGAGCACCAGCTAGATCACGGCCTTCGACTTGGCCGCCGAGTGGTCGTCATCGGGGTTAGGGTCAGGGTTGGGGTCGGAGCCGTGGCTGCCGAGTGGCCATCGTCGGGGTCGGGGTCGGGGTCGGGGTAGGGGTCGGGGTCGGGGCCGGGGTTGGAGCCACGGCCGCCGAGTGGCCATTATCGGGGTCGGGGTTGGGGTCGAAGCCGCGGTCGCTGAGTGGCCATCGTCGGGATCGGGGTCGGGGTCGAGGTTGGAGCCGCGGTCGTCGAGTGGCCATCGTTGGGGTTGAGGTCGGGGTTGAAGCTACGGCCGCCGAGCATGGGGGCCGTCAAGGATGGCGACTAGCTGGAGATTTAGGGTTTTGAATTAAGGGAGACACCAAATGGCATCGTTTTGGTGTTAGGATGCTAACTGTACTCTCCGGCGAGCCACATCAACTTCAAAAATTAATAAAAAAAGTACCACGTCAGATTTCCGGCCAACCAGATCGAAGTTGGCACTAAAATGATCATTTTTCAAATTTTTTGGCACTTAAGTGATCCAATAGAAACTTTTGACACCAAAGTGAGCGTCATACACAACTTATGGCACTGATAATGTACTTATCCCCTAAGCTGGGGTTTAGGGATAGGATTAAGAATCCAATTCTAGTACAGCACTTTGAACATACAGCACACCCACCAAAAAAAAAAAAAAAAAAAAAAAAAAAACATATAGCATGACCGTCCTTCTATGTTTTGTCGTGTCTCATTGATTTATTTGCTATCCAATTTCTGCCTTGTTCCAATTTAGTCTACTTTACGCCCATATCCATGTATCAAGCTTCGCTTAGAAAAAGAGAACGGTGGGCGACATATGTGAATTCTCTCCTTATGCACGATTACCATCAATTACCTGGCTACTTACAAGGCGAATTAGAAGGCTTAAAGATCTAATTTATGCAACTTTGGCCAAATAGATCCTTGCGGATAGGAGAATTTGAAATGGTGAGATGGCCCTGAACAAATTGATGATACAAGTGTAGTTTCAATAATCTTGACAGTTTCCACATATCCCCAACCCAAATTATGACTTGTGCTCTGAGATCTCATTGTCTTTATGTTTCACATATATTTGGTCAAGAGTTGGCGTGCGTAGGTGATTCTGCTCTTCTTTTAAGGTGTGAGTTGTGCCAGTCTCAAATCTAAAATATTTACACATGTATTCCCAAGAGCCTGCTTCATGCGGTGCACATTAATACAAACACATACCTAATAATGAGTTCGCGCAACAGTCCAGCCCCTGGACCTATGGCCATATATTTGTACGGTTTTGAAGACTCGGTGGTGGGAGGATCAGACTAATGTCTCCTGGAGTTACTCCAGCGTCAGAAATTACAAATGTAACCAACCTCACGTGTACCTCGATACCACTTTATTATTATTTTTGTTGACTTTTTTTTTTATATATAAATTAAACATATGATTGTGAAAGTGAAGGATATATTTGTACGGTTTTAAAGTCAATGATGTTTTTTTTTTTCAATTAGAGCCCTATAATGGACAATTCCTTCAATTTCTCTTATCTCAATCGTTTCAACCAAGAGTGCGAGCACGAGTTGAAGAAGAAAAAAGATGCGCGAACCCCTGAAGTGCTAAAAGTTGGCACAAAGGGACACCAAAAGTTACGAAAGTGACACTTAAGTGCCAAAATCGGAGCAAATTGATCACTTTAGTGTCACCAGCAAGAAAATCTAAATAAATTGCATATGGGGCATTTTCCGGTGACTTCTTTTACTAAGGTGGCAAACGTTTAAAAAAAAAAAAAAGCACACGTGGACAACAAAAACGACGTCGTCCATCCACACTGACTGAGCTGACCTAGACGATGTCGTTTTTCCTTGGTGTTAAACGATGTCGTTTAGGTTATTTTGGCTTAAGCAGACCTAGTCGTCACCGTTCCTCCCCGTTCACTCGTGTTTACACTAGATCTCAGGCCCTTCTCTCCGTCGCCGTTCACGCCCAAAGGTGGTCATCGGTTGCCGTCGCTAGTCACCATTGTTGGTCATCATCGCCGCTCACCATCGTTGGTCGTCATCACTGCTCACCATCGTTGCTTCTCCAGGTTCGGCCCCTTCTCCCCCTCCCCTGTGATGAAATTAGAGCTCGATTCTTTTATTAGGGCTCCGATGGAAAATTTGGGGCTCGACGAGGAAATGTGAAGGTCGGTTCAAATGGTACTTTAATGTGCAATTTATGGGTCAGAAGCGGTACTAGAACCCTAATGAGGGTTCGGATTGGCAATTTAGGGATTGGCCTCCAAATGTAGGGTTTGACGAGGAGAAAATTAGGGCTCGACCTAAAAGATTTGGTGTTATTGTGATGTGTGATTTAGAATGGTGTTACTATGATGCGTGTTCAGAGCTTGGATGTGGTATTGTGATGTGCGAGGGCGACTTTTAGGGGTTAGATGTGAAATGTGATGTGCAGCAGCGATTTTGACTGCTCGGAGTCGTTGTTGTGGGATGTCTGGTTGCTTTTTATAAATTGAAGTGTTGAAATGGGTGTCGTGAGGACTTGTGCTTGTTGTGGGGATCTCTATTTTTTGTTAATATTTTAAGGGAAGGGAATGCAAATAATTAAAGTGGCGATCTTTTTTTTGGCTGTCATGTAGGGGTATATTGTCAGTGTGGGAACCTCTGTTTGTCGTGGATGGTATCTTTCTAGTAAATGACCTAACATGTGCATCTCTTCTCCCTTCCCTTTTATTTAATAAAGTCAATGAGAGTGGGGGGACTCCCATGTGCAATTGTCTATTGTTCTTTGTGGATGTGATCCCAAAAACTAATTATTATTTTTCTTGTTATTAGTGCAAAAATGGCTTATGACAAGTATTATGTCGTTGTCATAATTTGCTACGGTGGGGATTTTGTGGTTGGAGATGATGAGTGGGAGTATGAGGATGGAAATGAGGGCACCATCTTTGTCGAGATAAAGAAAGCATCTTATATAAGATTTGTTAGGGATATAATGACTCATTTGCCTTATAAAATTCAAAAGTTACTATATTGTATTCTTAGGAAAGGCTTAAGAGATGATTTGAGAAGCTTAGAAGATGATAATGGTTTTAAGGATATTCTATACCATTATCTTCATGGTGAAGAGGTAAAAATATATGTTGAGTACAATAGTGAAAGTGAGGACGAAGATGATGATGGAGAGAGCGCCCAAGTAGGACAGGAAAGAGATGGTATTCAAGGCAGTACTAACATTAGGGTCGAAAGAGGGCAGGATAGACATGATGAAAAGAAGAGGAGCGCGGATGCAGCTCACCAAAGTGATGATAACATAGGTGATGTCACAATCACTGGATTAGATTGGGAATTAGCCAAATCAATTGATGATGATGATGAAAGGTTGCCTGCTGAAAATTTCGTAAGTGATAACGACGACGAGGAGCTTGTACAGTCAAGAAAAAAGCAAAGGGATTTTTTGACAGATAAGTTTGCAACTTTGCAGGTAGCAGATGAAGTTCCAAATAGGGCCGAAGGCCTTGCAAATGCTGGTGTTGCTGGCAAGGAGACTGATTATGAAGAAAGCGTCGAGAATGCTACTTCCCAGGATGAGCTTGAAGAAGATGAAAGAGCTGTACATAGAAGGAAAAATAAGTTTCCTTCTTATGATCCATTCATTGCCTCTCATACTTTGTCGGTATGAAATTTCAAGATACGAAACAATTTAGAGAAGCTATACTGAAGAACTCCATTGCTACATAGAGGAATATTCACTTCATTAGAAACACTAAGACCTTTGTAAGAGTTAGGTGTTCGCAGCAAAATTGTCCATGGAAGATCTATGGCGCATTTGTTAGGAGAAGTAGTCCTTTCATATTAGAGCCTACCAAGAGGAACATACTTGCTCCATTAATTTTGAAAATAAAATGGTAGCAAGCGCATGGTTGTCCAAGCACTTCTTTGATTTGATTAAGCCGATGCCTTAAATGAATAGTACTGAGTTCAGGATGCTGGTAAAGGAGCAGCTAGGCATTAATATATTTAGGAATCAATGCAAAATATCGAAGCAAAATGTGATGAAGATACTCATTGGTTAATATAGCAGCGAATATGGACAGTTGTGGGATTATGCCTGGGAGTGTAGGCTGCAAAATCCTTCAAGTAGAGTGTATGTAGAGGTTGTGGAGAGACCACTTCCTAATATTTGAACCAAGTTCGATAAGTTTTATGTTTACTTCGATGCATGCAAACAAGGATTTTTATCTTGCTGCAGACGGATAATAGGATTTGACGGGTGTTTTTTGAAGAGCTTGTGCAAGGGAGAATTGCTGGCTGCAATTGGAAGAGATGCAAATAACCAAATGTTTACAGTAGCTTGAGCTATTGTGAAGGTAGAGAAAAAGGACAATTAATCCTGGTTCCTAAAAAATTTAATGACTGATTTGGAGATAACAAATAGGGCAGGGTGGTCGTTCATGAGTGACCAACAAAAGGTAATATTTGTTTTTTTTTTTTAAAAAATTTGGTCAATTGTTTGCTTTTTGATATCAACATGTCATTTGTTTACATTTCTTATTTTGAATTATTGTTGGACGAGATGATAAAAATTTATCTAATTTGTAAAAATTTTGAAAATTGATATTTATGTATAATTTTTCATAATTTTGAAGAGGTAAAACTATTTTGTCCGACGTCAAGTTAATTCGATTTTTGCACTTATGAAATTTCCATGACCCAATTTTCTAAAAAATGCAATTTGATATAAAAAAAAAAAAAAAGTGTCGGGGTCATGAATATTCAAAAATTGGACCGAAAAAATGGCCATAATATTTCTTCGTTAAAAATTCACTCACCATGATTGGACCAAGTGAATTTGGATCATTTTTTTTAATAGAAATTTAGATGATTAAAAAGCTGTAAACCTCACGAGGTCAAGTATTTTAAATCATCCATTTTGGTAAAATTAGGAAATATAATATTTATCTCTTTTCAACTCAAATTTGAAACTTTGATTGGACATAACTTTTCTTTTGAACCTCCCATCGACTTGATTTTCACAGTGATTGTTTGAAAATGCAATTTGATTTTTAAATCAGGATCACAAATTTTTAGGATTAGGACCAAACGCTTCCTTCATTGAAAATCCGATCGCCCTGAGTGAGCCTAAGTAATTTAAATGATTCTAAAGTTTTAAATCTCATTAGGTCATGCAATTCATGTAATATAATTAGGAATTTTTTCAAAAATGATGTAAATATAATTTTTTTACCCAAATTTGGCCAAACTTTGACTAGGCATAACTTTCCCACATCTCATTGACCCGATTTTTGCATCTATGGGAACCTTGTGTCCCGATTGTTTAAAAAATGAGTTTTGATTTCTAAAAGAAATGTATTGGGATTGCGAATTTTTCAAGAATTGGACCAAACGAATGATCATGACATATATTTCATTAAAAACCAACCTGATTGACCCCAAGTAATAAATGATTAAAAAGCTTTAAACCAATGTCGGCAGGAAATTTAGATCAAATGACTATTCTAACCTTGTATAATTGCTCGAAATTGAAGAAGATGTTTCAAATAGTTTTGATGGAGAAACAATTCCAACTTTAGCATTTAAGGGTTGAAGAGTGCTACCAAATTGAGGGGATCATCATTGTACCCAAACAGTCGACCATGATTTTTCCCTCTTTCAAAATCCAAGTGCCGTGATTGAGGTAAGTTAGATGATGCAAAAGCTCTAAAGGTCAAGCATTTTCATATCATATGATTAAGAAAAGTTTTTAAAAAATAATATTTGTACATATATTTACCCAAAATTTGCTAAAATTTGGCTGGGTATTATTTTTCCGTCCAACATCCAATTGACTAGATTTTTGCACCTACAGGAAGGTGGTAACTCAATTGTTTCAAATGCAGTTAGATATTCAAAGAAAAAGTATTGAATTGCGAATTTTCAAGAAATGGATTAAACGAAAAGTCATGATATTTTCTTTGCTAAAAAATCCCATCATCATAATTCACCCTAAGTAATTTTGAAAGCTATTAACCTGACAAGATGTGGGAAGTTTTGGTTCAATGACTAGTTTAACCTTGTACAATGGCTCTAAGCTGAAGAAGATACTTTCAAATGGTTTAATAGTGCAATTATCCCAACTTTAGCTCTTGAGTGCAAAGAGTGCTACGAAAATTGTGGAAATAGTTATTGTGTCTGAGAATCCTTGTTTTGACTAAAAAAACCTTTGAATTCTTCAAAAGCTAGTTCTTCATGATCTTTCAAATTTGAGGAACATAACGGTGAATGACTCATTGATTTTGCCTTCTCTAGAGAGAATTGATATAGTTTAATGTCCATCCTCATTTAAACTTCCCTTTAGCAAGAAGAACACTATCAATTTAAGATCCATTGATAGCTAATAATCATAGTGATTTACATGAGTGTGGCAAGACAAAGCCATCAAACAAAAGCATTTGAATATTTTGCAACGTCATGTAGTCTTTTCCTATACTTTTTACTTCTTATTCATCTTGTATGTTGTAACAGGAAAAAAATACCAGAGGTTATGTACTAAGCTGGGCTTTCCCATTTATTTATTTACTTGGAGAATCTATTTTATAGTTATTGGTCATTGTACGAGACTGTTGACACCGGAAATTTACCAATAATTTTAAAATACATTTTTTTTAGAAAATTAATGACTAGAGGATGTAGGAGGGCTAGTCCAAGTCTGGCCCTCTCGCGCGACCTCACTCTCATTTCCCAGCTCATTCTCTTTTCTCTCACAGCCCTTGCCCCTTTCCGGCCCATTATGGACTCTTTCTTGGCCCAGCCTTTTCTACCCTTCAAGCAACCATGCTCCTCACGTGCTCGCTCCGGCACGTGGGAACATGAGCAAAGCGTGCGAGCTCAACACGAGAGCTTCTGAATAGGGCTGAGGAGGCCGGATACCCTCTCCAATCAATTCCTCACTCGACAGATTTGTGCGGAGGAGTGAGCGAAGAGGGAGAGGAACGGATTTTGTCTGGACATAGACATTGCTTGAGGGGGCGACAGAGACTAGGGAGGGAACAAGTGATGTGGGAGCATCCAACGTAACTTCATTGACCAACTTAGAAAATCGATACTTATCCAAGCCAAAAAAGAAATTGGGCATTATGTGTTTCGATGGATCATTTTGAATGAATAATGTCAATTACTTATTGATACTTTGTGGTATGTCGATAACTATTGATGGGAGACCATTTTCTAGTCAATGGAGGAGCACGAATTTCGAAAAGCTAAAGGTTCAAGAATGCGGAAGGTTAAAGATTCAAGAATGCAAGTTCCCGTGCTAATAAATGCATTTTTTAAGTTCCTAGGTGTCTTGATTGTTATGTAGTTTTCAAGAGTCAATGATTTAAGTTCCTAGGTCATTGAAGTCTATTTTTTATATTACCTAGGACTAAAATCCTCCTATAAACAGGGGAAAACTATTCAATGTATAGACATACGAATTTGATAAATGGAAATTGTGAGAATTCATCAGCTTGAGTGAACTTCATCGGAGAGTGGATAACTCATTTCGGTCTCTTTATCCTTGGAACGTAGATCACTCCTTGGTGGTGAGCCAAGAAGCCATTTTATCCTTGGCTAGTGGAATCTTTAAGCCTTGGTGGTGAACTTATCCTATCTCGAATTCCTTTATCCTTGGCTGGTGGAAGGTTTAGGCCTCGGTGGTGAACTTCGTAGATCTCGATCCTCTTCTTCGGTTGGTGGTGTGGCCTTTATACCTTGGGAGAAAATTGTTCTATCTTTTCTTATTTCCCTTCGTTTCTTCCCCGTATATACACTACTCCATACACTTAACCAGAAAAATCTCAACAGAAAAATTTCCGTTCTAGAATCACTCACCCCATCACGCATCAACAAGGAAGGAAATTCACACGCGCTCAAGCTCACTCTCTCGACTCAGCTACGCCTGACCACCACCGCCCAATAGCCATTGCCCAGCATCCTTATGATCTCGCTCTCCTAGTGCCATATTTCCAGTGAGTTTTTTTTCTATTTTTGGTTCAAGCCCTCTTTGCCTTGAGGATCCCGGCTAAGCAACATCAAGGCGACCGGCCATAGCATGATTCACTTTGGACTCGCCTTCTAGTTGTTCTGCGATAGAGGTCGTATAGACCAGTCGGTCTTTCAACCGAGGAGGGGAGAGATTTTTCGTCTCTGTGGTACGACGACTTTGGCTGCTGGTGGGTGTCAAGCGTCGCCGAAGTTTTGGGCGTGTCTGGCCAAGGGTGATGACGCCAATCACCCTCAATCGACACCGCCTGCGGTTGGCTGGCCAGGGCCAATCGGACGAATGTCTGGCCTCGATAGATCGGCTGTTTGAGGACATAGATTGGTCGGGCTTTTGAGTTAGGCTAGGTCTGGACGAAATAGGATTGAATTAGATAGTTGGGCTTTAATAGGTTGGGCTGGATGAATGAGGCTTTGGACTTGGGTCACCTGAAGATTTATGGGCTTAGGTTTAGTTTAGGAGTCAAAATGAATGGGCTTTGATTGGATTGGGCTCACACATTAGCCCAGTCTGAGTTTAGGACCCAGTTGGTAAAACTCGGATCCAGCCCTCACTTGGAATGGGTTGAGGGCCTGACCTGCGTCCTTTTATTTAAAATAAATAAATAAAATATTTTTATAATAAAAAATATATTTCATTAAAAATTATAGATATATTTTTTTAAAAATTCGAAAATCGAAAATAGAAATTGGGCTAGTAAAATTCCATTTCTCATCTTTTTAGTGTAATAAGTGCCCTTGCTTGTTTGCACATTGGTTGTTCGGTATGTCTAAATTGCATGTTTAATTTGATTTTGCATGTGGATGATTAGACGCACGTTAGAGCCCCGATGCATGTCTTTTGGCAGGTAATTTAGAAAAGTAGTTAGAGCTTAATTAGGGGTCAGTAATGTTAGCCTTTGTAGATGCAAATTGGGGTTAATGATTGTTAACCATAGTTAATTATTCCCTCGTTGATTACAAGGTGGCTTGGGAAAATCGGAATGTATGTTTCACTTCAAAGCCAATCCAGAGGCAACTAGTGATCGAATGAACTTTGCTGATCGTTTGTTTTGATTGATGGCATGTTGATTGATGGCGAATGAATGATCGAGATTGAAGGCCATAGTCCCCGGTGTCTGTGGCAGTTTAATTAGTTTATATTAGCTTAGACTAGCCTAGTATATCTTAGTTTAGAATAGTTAGACTAGCTTGTCATAACTTTAGGCCTTAATTAGAATGGTTGCTAAACAATAAAATCAAATAGACTTATAATCGCTTCTAGCATAATCGTTAGTTAAGCTTAGATTAGTCTAATTATGAATCAAAATTAGTAGAATTAGGCTCGCCCTAGTCTAGCTCAATTGTTGAGATTAATTATAAATGTCAAGCTCATGGGATTGCTGTCCTGGGGCTTATAACAAGGCCATGTGTATTTTTTGCCTAACTCGTATTGAGTTCTCACTCCATACTATTACCTAGCTGCTTTTAATACTTGGGTGTTTACTCCTAGCACTATTTTTCAATAAATTGAATGTTAATTGCTTTCCTAAAATAGGTTAAGGTTAGCTTAGGAAAAAATGAAAACCTACAAAAACATTGCATGATCACCTAACGGCTTTGATACCTTAGGATCACTATTTGTAATTAGGATGAATGAAAACAGTAGCATTGTCTTGCCACACTTAAGTAGACCACCATCATTCGTAAATGTATCTTAGATTGATTGCTTTCTTCCTGCTAAAGGGAAGTTTAAACAAAGATTGACATGAAGCTATCTCAACTCTGGTAACGTTCTTCAATTTGAGATGATCATGAAATACTGGCTATTTATAACTTTGAAATGTTCTCGAGTCCAAGCAAGGATACTTGAGTACAATGATGATCTCCTCAATTTCATAGCACTCTTCAACACTCAAACGCTATCTTCATTAGCTTAGGGCAATTGTACGTGGTTAAACTAGTCATTTGACCTAAACTTCCCACAAGCAATTTTAGTAAGAAAATATCATGGCTGTCTATTGGATAGAATTCTTGAAAATTCACATTACAATTTTTTTTTTTTAATTTGAACAGCATTTTGGAAACAACCGGTTTACGAGTTTCCCATAGATACAAAAATCGAGTAAATAGGATGTAGGATAGAAAGTTATCCTTGTAAGATTCATAGCATTCAAATAATATATATTATTTAGCTCAATTATGGTGATTAGATTTTCAATGAAGAAAATACCACGGTTGTTCATGTGGTCTGATTATTGGAAATTCATGATCCAACGCTTTTTTGAAAATTGAATTGCATTTTTTTAACAATTGGGTAATGAGATTTTCATAGATGTAAAAATTGAGTCAATGGAAATGTTGAACAAAAAAGATATGCCCGGCTAAAGTTTTCCTAAATTTAGGTAAGAAAAGATAATATGATTTTTCATAATTTTACCAAATTAGATGATGTAAAATAATTGATCTTGTAAGGTTTAGAGCTTTTTAATCATCTAGATTACCTTAGGTTCAATCATGGCATTCAGTTTTTTAACAAAGAAAAAATCATGACCGTTGACACGGTGCGATTCTTGGATATTTGCAATCTCAACCCCTTTTTTTCAATCAAATTGCTTTTTTAAATAATTGGGTCGCAGACTTTTCATAAATGCAAAAGTTGAGTCATTTAGATGTTGGACGGAAAAGTTATGGCCAATCAAAATTTTGACAAATTTAGGTAAAAAATACACAAATATCATTTTTTTTTCGATATTTTTACCAATTGGATGATTTTCATCTCTTACAAAGAACAATAGCCATCTAGATTGTACGTGCAAAGAAATAAAAGGGAAAGCTCAGCTTAAAATGTGACCTCTAGCATTTTTTTTAATCGCAACAAATAAGATGAATAAGAAGCAAAGAGTTATAGTGAAAAACTAAGCGGAGTTGCAAAAATATCATAAGCCATCGTTCGATGGCATTGACTTGCCTCACCAATGTAGACCATCATGATTATTCACCATCAATGGATTTTAGATTGATAGTGCTCTTCCTGCTAAAGGGAAGTTTCAACAAGGGTAAATATGAAGCTATCTCAACTCTCTTCAAAGAAGGGCAAATCAACGAGTCATCCAGCGTAATGTTCCTTAATTTCAAATGATCGTGAATTTTAGCTTTTTAAAACTTCAAAATGTTCTCAAGGATTTTCGGATATGAAGATGATCTTGATTTAGTAGTAATTTTCGACACTATAATGTCAAAATTAGAGTAGTTGCTCCATAAAATCATTGGAAAATATCTTCATTAACACAGGGCAATTGCACAAGGTCAAATTAGTCATTTGACCTAAACTATCCACGGACATAGGATTTTGTCAAGTTTAGTGTAATAAGTGCCCTTTCTTGTTCGCACGTTGGTTGTTCGGTATATCTAAATTGCATGTTTAATTTGATTTTGCATGTGGATGATTAGACGCACGTTAGAGCCCCGATGCATGTCTTTTGGCAGGTAATTTAGAAAGGTAGTTAGAGCTTAATTAGGGGTCAGTAATGTTAGCCTTTGTAGATGCAAATTGGGGTTAATGATTGTTAACCATAGTTAATTATTCCCTCGTTGATTACGAGGTGGCTTGGGAAAATCGGAATGTATGTTTCACTTCAAAGCCAATCTAGAGGCAACTAGTGATTGAATGAACTTTGCTAATCGTTTGTTTTGATTGATGGCATGTTGATTGATGGCAAATGAATGATCGAGATTGAAGGCCATAGTCCCCTGTGTTTGTGGCAGTTTAATTAGTTTATATTAGCTTAGACTAGCCTAGTATATCTTAGTTTAGAATAGTTAGACTAGCTTGTCATAACTTTAGGCCTTAATTAGAATGGGTGCTAAACAATAAAATCAAATAGACTTATAATCACTTCTAGCATAATCGTTAGTTAAGCTTAGATTAGTCTAATTATGAATCAAAGTTAGTAGAATTAGGCTCGCCCTAGTCTAGCTCAACTGTTGAGATTAATTCTAAATGTCAAGCTCATAGGGATTGCTGTCTTGGGGCTTATAACAAGGCCATGTGTATTTTTTGCCTAACTCGTATTGAGTTCTCACTCCATACTATTACCTAGCTACTTTTAATACTTGGGTGTTTACTCCTGGTACTATTTTTCAGTAAATTGAATGTTAATTGCTTTCCTAAAATAGGTTAAGGTTAGCTTAGGAAAAAATGAAAACCTACAAAAACATTGCATGATCACCTAACAGCTTTGATACCTTAGGATCATTATTTGTAATTAGGATTAATGAAAACCGTAGCGTTGTCTTGCCACACTTAAGTAGACCACCATCATTCGTAAATGTATCTTAGATTGATTGCTTTCTTCCTACTAAAGAAAAGTTTAAACAAAGATCAACATTAAGCTATCTCAACTCTCTTTAGGAATCAGAGGTAACGTTCTTCAATTTGAGAATATGATGAAATGCTGGCTATTTATAACTTTGAAATGTTCTCGAGTCCAAGCAAGGATACTTGAATACAATGATGATCTCCTCAATTTCGTAGCACTCTTCAACACTCAAACGCTATCTTCATTAGCTTAGGGTAATTGTACGTGGTTAAACTAGTCATTTGACCTAAACTTCCCACAAGCATATGACCTTGTCATGTTTAGAGCTTTCTAATCATCTGAATTACTTAAGGTCAATCGCAGATATCGGACTTTTAGGAAGAAAATATCATGGCTGTCCATTGGATAGAATTCTTGAAAATTCACTATTCAATTTTATTTTATTTTTAAATTTGAACAGCATTTTGGAAACAACCAGTTTACGAGTTTCCCGTAGATACAAAAATCGAGTAAATAGGATGTAGGATAGAAAGTTATCCTTGTAAGATTCACAGCATTCAAATAATCTATATTATTTAGCTCAATTACAGTGATTAGATTTTCAATGAAGAAAATACACGGTTGTTCGTTTGGTCTGATTATTGGAAATTCATGATCCAACGCTTTTTTTGAAAATTGAATTGCATTTCATAACAATTAGGTAATGAGATTTTCATACATGTAAAAATCGAGTCAACGGGAATGTTGAACAAAAAAGATATGCCCGGCTAAAGTTTTCCCAAATTTAGGTAAGAAAAGATAGTATGATTTTTCATAATTTTACCAAATTAGATGATGTAAAATAATTGATCTTGTAAGGTTTAGAGCTTTTTAATAATCTAGATTACCTTAGGTCCAATCATGGCATTCGGTTTTTTAACCAAGAAAAAATCATGACCGTTAATACGGTCCGATTCTTGGATATTTGCAATCTTGACCCCTTTTTTTTTCAATCAAATTGCTTTTTTAAATAATTGGGTCGCAGACTTTTCATAAATGCAAAAGTTGAGTCATTTAGACGTTGGACGGAAAAGTTATGGCCAATCAAAATTTTGACATATTTAGGTAAAAAAATACACAAATATCATTTTTTCAATATTTTTACCACTAGATTGTACGTGCAAAGAAATAAAAGGGAAAGCTCAGCTTAAAATGTGACCTCTAGTATTTTTTTTTTAATCGCAACAAATAAGATGAATAAGAAGAAAAGAGTTATAGTGAAAAACTAAGCGAAGTTGCAAAAATATCGCCATCGTTAGATGGTATTGACTTGCCTCACCAATGTAGACCATCATGATTATTCACCATCAATGGAATTTAGATTGATAGTGCTCTTCCTACTAAAGGGAAGTTTCAACAAGGGTAAATATGAAGCTATCTCAACTCTCTTCAAAGAAGGGCAAATCAACGAGTCATTACACTATCCAGCGTAATGTTCCTTAATTTCAAATTGATCGTGAATTATTAGCTTTTTAAAACTTCAAAATGTTCTCAAGGATTTTCGGATATGAAGATGATCTTGTTTTAGTAGTAATTTTCGACACTATAATGTCAAAATTAGAGTAGTTGCATAAAATCATTGGAAAATATCTTCATTAACATAGGGCAATTGCACAAGGTCAAATTAGTCATTTGACCTAAAATATCCACAAACATAGGATTTTGTCAAGTTTAAAGTACAAGTGACCGATTCGAGGACCAATTTAGGTTTCATCTAGAACCTACCATGTTGAAACCAATTCCCTAGTTTTTGGAATGTGGAGCCTACCGTGGAACTTGAAACTTACCTTATCAATCAATTCGAAGGTCAATATGGGAATCAGCCAATTTCTTTTCTTTTTTTCTTTCTTTTGGTTTCTTCTTCTTCTCCTTCTTCTTCTCCTCCTTCTCCTCCTTCTTTCCTTCTCCTTCTCCTTATGCTTCTCCTTCTTCTTCTCCTCCTTCTCCTCCTTCTTTCCTTCTCCTTCTCCTTATGCTTCTCCTTCTTCTTTTCATTTTTAGTTTAGCAAAATGAAAGTGAATACAATAACAATTGCCAAAATTGACAAGTGGAAATTGTTTTTCATGAATTTGGTCATGCACTCAACACATACTAACCAAACAAGAAAAAGACCTTGTTGCTGGCATTAGAAGAGTAGAGACAGATGCTAGAGAACTAGCCTCTCAATTTATGGAGAATTGGTGTTATCATAGGCAAGTTTGTCTAGAACTCTCTCTAGTAGAGTTTTAGGACAAATTGATATGCCATCACGATTGGAAGTTTTCGCGCTTCACAAATATATAAAACATGATATGCATATAGTGTGGACAACATTGCTTCATGGAAAATTATATGATGTTTGTGTCGTATTGCCTTTGTACTGTCTAGATGTAAAAATGTAGAAGTGCAAATGTTGCCGAATCTAGTAACAACGCGACACACCTATCCTAGGACATGTTTTGTTAGGTCCAATTCCCAATTCAATAATTCGATTTTTGGTTCAGTTCTTACCAAGACTCGGGAAACAAACAGTGTAAAATCAATTCTACTTTTTTTTAGAACCAATACTGTCGAAACCTGGAACCGAACCAGTTCCTATGGCCAGTTTGGTTCAATTCCTAATTCTACCCTAAACTATGCTCACCTTACATATCATGGAATTAGACATGCATTAATTCAAAATGTTATCTATATGGCATACTAATTAAAATTAATCCTAAATGACATGTGAATCACTAAACGACATGCATTGTGTAGTTTAAAAGTAATTCTACTAATTAATGAAATGTATATGAGACTCTCTAATTAGATTATTCTTTTTTTGTTCTTTTTCTTTGTTAATTAACAAAATATCAAATTGACCCTAGGATTCTAAATATTAAATGAACATGCATTCTAAATCCTATATGCAAAATGACATATACATATTTTATATTTTATATCCCAAAGTAATCCACATGTATGAATAACAGAAAGATAATCACAAATTAATTCTATAATGCAAACTTTATAAAATTCTATTTTTTATTTTTTATTATAAAAGCAGTGAATTTAAATCTTAGGACTCTAACGTGACCTAATGAACTAGACATTAAATATTATATGACTAATGATTAAATGATACGATGCTAATTCGTTATTTTTTGTTTTCATTATAGGTGAAATATGCAATCCGGATAATGCATGTAATGCAATCAACAATTAAAATTACCTATATGATTTTCTAAATGCCGTATATTTCATGATATGAAACTAATTAACCCTAAGTCTATATATAATCTATATGAAACCTAAACAACATTTTTTTTATTTCATTTATGAAAACTATATATTATTCTATGCATTGCTCTAAATATGAAGACCCTGGAGTACAAATTATGAATGCACTACTCTAAACATAACATATATGTGTGATGGCCATAAAATTTCATGTGGCATCAGAACTGTTGAAGGATAGTTTATGGTCTATTTGGTAATATTTATGTTCTGGTAATAATTTTTTTTAGAAAAAGTCTTTTTCTATTTTTATTTCTTAAAACAATTTCTGAATAAAAGAACGCAATTAGTAACTACATAAAATTTCTATTTTCATAATAGAAAAAGAATATAAATGCGTTTGGTATAACCCACAATTTTATTTTATTTTTGTAGAATAGAATTTCTTTTAATTTTTTTATATTTTTATTTTTTTCCCCTTTTTTCTTCTTCTTCTTCTTCTTCTTCTTCTTCTTGCTCCTCCTCTAGCCATCGCCGTCGGTGTTTGGCAACTAGCGTTCGATGACCGCCACTAATGGTGCTCAGCGACTAGCGATAGTAGGTCGACAAGCAATCGGCGATAGGGGGTGGCAAATAGCGAGCAACAAGGAAGAAGAAGACAAGAAAAAAAGGAAAAGAAAGAAAATGACTTATTTCTAGAAATTATTCCCAGGGACAAGAAGCAATTTTTTTCTATTTCTTGTTTCTTTACAAATCTATTCTCTGGCTAATTTTCTATTCCAAAGAATAGAAAAATTAGTTGATGTTATCAAATGGATTTTTGTTTTTGTTTTTGTTTTTGTTCTAGGAAACAAAAGAAAATAAATTGGGAAAAATAAGAACGTTACCAGACGAACCCTTAGTCTCTTTTGTTGAAGGGTGATTTAGTCTTCTTTATTGTTAGTAAGTCCTAATTCTCACTATATATATTTATATAATCCGTAATTATGAAAATAAAAATTTCTTCTCTTTTGTTCACATGGTATCAAAGCCATAAAATTAAACCTTTTACCCTAGTTGCCGATGGTCATCATTACATCACCAAAGAACCACCATCACTAGACGGCGACATCCACGGCATTCTCGTCACTGTCACCAAGGCTCGGCAACCAGATTTGGCGTCGTCCGAACCATAGTCGTGATCGCCTATCCTTGGAACCGGATTTGGTGTCGCGGATGAGGTCTACTCCTCCTTCCTCACTCAGGGAGCATCCGATGTTTCGGACTTTCGGAGCACTTTGAAGCAAAAGGACATGAAGTTCTTCTAGGTGATGTGCTCGTAATTACCCATCTATCAGAATATTTTCTTCTAGGTGATGTGGTCGAGGATTGTAAGTGCAGCAAAGGCAATCGTTTGAGAGTTTGATTAGTTGGTTTTCATTTGATAATCAGTGGGTTCACTTCTCAACAATGAGTGGCGTGGGTTTGTTTGCACTTACGGAATTTTGATAGGTTTTGTTGTTGATCTAGAACTTTATGTTGGATGATTTAGTGTCGCTTCAGATATCTGAACAATTTAATGCCTTAAGGGATGACGTTATATTTAGCGCCGATTTAAGTTCTTTGTTTATTATTGAGTTATGGCTATAAACTCTGAACTTGGTGTGAGCATGGATACCAGTCTTTCTAATTTGAAGTTCAATCAAGCTAGATGGGACCAATTACCCTTCTTCGTCTATGGCAATCAAGATGTATTTGTCGATCACCAAACAATTGAATAAAATAGATAAAACGAAGGTGGATGATTGGCACCCTAGCTATACTGCCATTGAGACATTGTTATGGAATACCATGGATTCCAAGATTAGTCCCTAGTTTGTGCAATGTACATCAACCAAAGCCATTTGGGACATATATGTTCTTATGTTTTTAGGAAGAAATAACATGATCCGTATTTGTGATGTTTGGGACAAATGTGCTCTTATGTCTATATCCGATTACTATTATAGGTTTGCCACTCTTTGCGAGAGACTGGACATTTATTTACCTACTACTGATGACATTAAAGAGTTGGCCAAGTACCAAGAAGATATGAGAGTTATGTTATTTCTCGAGGGGCTTGCTCCTACTCATTCTTCTCTTTGACAGCAGATTGCTTCTTAGAGTATTCTTCCATTAGTTGATGAGGTCTTCTCGCAAGTCCTTTGATACATGCCTACTCATCATCTGCACTCTATTCTATACCTGTAGAAAGTGCTATGTTTTCTCAGTCTTTTGGTAATTGTAGATATTGGGGGCGTGGTCCCCATGACCATGGCAAATCTGGTTTCTCTTCGGGTCGTGCCTGCAATGGTGATAGGGGTGTTGGAAGTTCACGTTATTGCTATACTGAGGCTTATTGCTATACTCTACATCCTAAGCTTCATCCATAAGTTTATGCCGATGTGGGTGAGCCCCCAATGCAAAAGGTTCTTGATCAGTCACAAGAACTGCTTAGCACCTTATGTTGTTTTGCATCGAATATAAGTCCTTAGTACGTCCCAACCAGGTGGTGGATTTCTCAACTCCTATTACTACTTTGGCACAAACTTCTTTAGGTAGTTCATCTTGTTTACTCTTTTCTGCACTCACTTCTTAGGTCATTTGCTTAGGTGCCACCAATCATATGATCGATAACTTTAACTTATTATCCGGTATTACTCCTATGTCACCTAGTTCTATTACACTTACCAATGGTTCACAATCCCATATCACCAGTCAAGGGGATGTAAGCTTGGGTCCCTCTCCTTCTCTTTCATCTATTTACCATTTACTGGCTTTCTCATATAATTTTCTTTCTGTAAATTCCTTTACTAGATATTTGAATTGTTCTGTGACGTTTGCCTCCACTCGTTGTGTTTGTTTTTCAGGATCTAAGGACCAAATAGATGATTAGTGGAGGACATGAGTCCAATGTGTTGTACTATTTAAACAAATACCTTATTGTTGTTATCGTTTAGAAGAGCACTGCCTCTAACTTCTTTCAAACGCATTGTCATATGGATCATCCATTGCCTGACATACTTCGTCATTTTTCTCCTATTTCATTGTTTATGAGTCTTATCCAATGCGATACTTGCCAATTTGGCAAACATCATCGGATATCTTTCCTTTCCTGTATCCAAAGTCGTGCATCAAGTCCTTTTGAGCTAGTCCATTCTGATGTTTGGCGATCATGTCGTGTCCATGATATGTCTAGTTATAGGGTACTTTGTTACGTTCGTGGATGACTATTCCTGCATAATGTGATTATATTTAATAAAAAGATCAAACTGAAGTTTTTTCCTATTTCTTTATGTTTATTTTTGAGATTCTCAACCAATATCATGTTTCTATTAAATGTCTGCGCTCCAATAATGCCAAGGAATATATTGATGTTTTCTCTAGTTTTCAATCATTTCTTATATCTCATGAGATTCTACATCAAACCTCTTGTCCCTATACTCCATGGCAAAATGAGATGGCGGAACAAAAAAATCACCATCTCTTGGATGTTGCTCATTATCTCCTTTCTGAGGACATGCTATTCCTATAGCATGCTGTCTCATAAATGGTACTTCATCCTCTGTGCTTCGTAGGGGCATACATTTCTCTACTATTCATCCTACAAGACCACTTTTTTCTTTATCACTCCATGTGTTTGGCTATGTTTGTTTTGTGCATCGTCTTCCTCCTTGTCACGATAAGCTCAATCCATGGGCTAACAAGTATGTGTTTCTTGGGTACTCTCAAACTCATAAAGGGTAAACTATTATAGTTGGGTTAGCTGGCGGTTATATGTCTTGGCAGATGTAACCTTTTTCGAGGATCATATATATTACTCCTCTATTGCCCAATCATTGACTCCTTCCAAAGATACATTGTCCTTAGCCACAACTCCTCTATCACCTATCTCCTCTACTGTCTATCCCTTTACCGGGTATATCTAAGGGGATGCCCGATTTTCAGTTCGCCAACTGGACTTATCAACGGCACTGTCATGTTCAATATGAAGTAGTATAGTCACCGCCTACATTAGATATGCATGATTCTCAACCAATTAATACCTCGGCCTCTGATTCGCCAATTTTGTCTGAGCCTAACCTTACTAATAATATTCCTATTGCATTGTGCGAGGGTATGTGTTCTTGTCTCAGTCAATCCAATTCCCGATTTAACCCCTATACTGCTTTATTTTGTCACACACATACTCGTCACCCTCTTTCTTAGTTTCTATCATATAATTGTCTTTCTCCTACATATTCCTCGTTTGTTGCTTCTTTATCTATTGTGTTTGTGCCAAATACTATTGCAGAGGCCTTTGCTCATCCAGGTTAGCAGCGGGTTATGGAGGATGAAATGTAGGTGTTATAGGATAATAGGACATGGCACCTTACACCGTTACTTGCTAGCAAACAGGTTATGGGGGTGTTGTTGGATTTTCACAGTGAAATCTCAACTGGATGGTTCTGTTGAGCATTTGAAGGTGCGTTTGGTTGACAAATGTTATACTCAAACCTATGGAATTGATTATGATAATACGTTTGGTTTCTTGTTTTCATTTATCTTGCTATCTAATATGGTTGGACTCTCCATTAGCTTGATGCCAAGAATGCTTTCCTTCATGGCGACTTGGCAAAGGAGGTATATATGGAGCAACCCTTGAGGTTTGTTGCTCAGGGGAGTCTACCAGTGTTTGTCACCTGCGCAAGGCATTATATGAGAAACAATCTCTTCACTCCTAATCTGGTCATTTTAGTGATGTAGTTACTCAGTTTGGTTTACGGCATTGTACGGTGGATCATTATGTGTTCAGTTCCACTTCTTCTGTGGGATGTGTTCTCCTCGTTGTGTACGTGGACCATATTATTATCACTGGTAGTAATTCTATGGGCATACAAAAGTTGAAACATTTTTACAGACTAAGTTTAGTAGAAAAGATATGGGTTGTCTACAATATTTCTTGAGCATTGAGGTGCCTACTCATGTGATGGTATCTCATTATCACAGTGGAAATATGTTCTAAATATCCTCAATGAGATTGGTTTTCTTGGAGCTAAATTTGTCGATACTCCAATGGATCCTAATGCGAAACTTGATGCAAAATATGGAAACTTACTTCATGATCCAAGTAGGTGTTGGAGGTTAGTGGACCAAATATTTGTTTTGCTGTTAGCATGGTTAGTCAATTTATGAGTACTCCTCGCACTACACATTGAGTACTTATTGATAGGAGATCAACCTTTAGCTAGTGTGTGTTCTTTGGAGGCAATCTTGTGGGATGGAAAAGTAAGAAGCAACAAGTGATGTCTCGATCAAGTGCAAAGGCAAAATATCAAGCCATGGCTCGTGTGACCGGTGAGTTGCTTTGGCTGAGGATGTTGTTATCTAAACTTAGCATACCATCTTCAACTTCCTCAGTTTTATGTTGTGATAACCAATCCACTATGCGTATCGCTTCAAAACCAATTTTTCATGAACACACGAAGCATATTAAAGTAGAATGCCATTTTGTGCGAGAAAAGATTCAGAACAAGGACATAACATTTCAATACACATGGACTGAAGACCAACTTATTGATATTTTTACTAAGTCATTGCGGAGTAGTAGAGTGACTACTTTATGTAACAAGTTGGGACTCTTTAAGATTTATGCCCCAACTTGAGGGGAAGTGTTTAAGTGTAATTTATGGTACGTTTGGTAACCATTATATTCTCGGGAATAATTTTTATCAGAAATGATTCTTTTGTATTTTATTCTCGAAAACAATTTCTAAACATTTTAAGGTGTTTGATAACTGTTCAAAATTTCTATTCTCCAAATAGAATTGTGTTTGGTAATGTTCTCGAAATTTTTAATCCAAACAATTTTCTTTTAATTTTTAAATAATTTTATTTCTTCTTTTCTTCTTTTCATTTTTCGTTTCCTTCTCTTCTTCTTCAAGCTTTGGTCAACCCTCGAGATGACCGGCAACCGGCCAGATGAGGGCCAATTACCTCTCCAAAGCATCGCTGACCTTGTCGGCCAAGCCTCATTGGCATCTGGGCAAAGCTTGACCGAGCCTTGGCTAGGCAAATTCAGCCGAGCCTCGGCTAGCTAGGCAAGGCTCGCTAGTGGCTAGGCGAGCCTCGCCCGGCCAAGCGAGCCTCACCAATGGCTAAGGGAGGCTCGGGTGGGGACCACTGGCCAGGCCGAGCCTCGCCAGTGGCCAAGCAGGCCTCAACTAAGCGTCATCTTGGGGGACGATTGGTTAGCCACTAGCCAGGCTTGGCCTTACCGGTGGCTAGGTGAACCTCCGACAAGTTTGACGGACCTCGCCCAACCGACTACCAACAACCGGTGGATGGCGGTGGCGGCGGTGGAGGAAGAAGAAGTGAGAAGAAAGATGAACAAGAAGAAAAGAAGAAGTGAAAAGAGAAAAAAAGAATTTGGATTGGCTTGATTCTAAAATTGTTCCCGGTAACAAAGAATCGACTTTTTTTTACTTTTCGATTCTACTCCAAATCTATTCCCAAGAACAAAAAATTTATCAAACAGATTTTTATTCCAAATATACTCGTGAAAACAAAATAATAGAATTTTTACTGTTTTGTAAGTTACCTAATGTGCCCTTAGTCTTCTTCATTGTTAGTGAGCTCTAATGCTCATTGTATTTATTGATATCATCTGTAATTATGAAAATAATAATTTCTTCTCTCTCGTTCACAAGAATATAACATCTTACTCAAAATTATTGCTATAAATATTATTTTGATCCATACAAGATTTATTTAAGTTAATATGCCTCGACTAATGCAAAAGGATAATTAAAGCATAATTAGATAATCTAAGGCTTCGTGTTATTACGCGTAATTAAAACCACATGTTAGAACGAATATATCAAATGAGACTGCACAGACCTTGACTCACTAAGGATACCAGGCAAACTAAAGCACGTGAAGGAGGAGCGGCCGCGACTTGCGGAGACTAGCGGTGACCGCGAAATGGACCACAAGAACTCAGCTAGCTTAATGAGGGACCACGGCGAGAACTAGGAGGAATCTTCGACTTGTAAAAGCCAACGGCACGGGCTGTTGGCTTGTTGGAGGGTAGGTGAACATAGAAGAGCAGCGCCGGGGAATGGCCTTGCTTGGTGAGGCTGCTTGTGGAGAAGCCTACGTGATGAGATCACGATCGGAAAAGTGCTGTGGCTCACACCGAATGTCAGGTACGAGAGGCTGCAAGACTGTCATCGAATTGGACTGAGATTGTGGAAGCGGCAAAAGCTGAACGGCAACGGGCAAAGCATGACTGGAGATTGCAGGAAGTCTCCGGAGTTGTCGGAATGAAGTGCAGGAGGGGGCGTCGGTGTTGTCGAACCGGCGTACAGGGAAACCCCGAGATTGACCAGAAGTGACGCAACAGCAGCAGCGCATGGGCATGTCAGAAACTCACCAGAAACCTGGAAAGACACCAAAGGCGCACAGAATACAATGGGGAAATTCGTCGAAGCTGGACTGCTTCGTGGAGAGGGTCGGGAGCTTCGCTACCGACCTGCTTCGTGCTGCTGAGGAAGGGAATTGACGAAGGCAGGGAGGTGCGGACAATGGTTCCTGTGGTCGTCAGAGACGCACGAAGGAGGACGCGCAAAACAAGGAACGCGGTGAGGGCTGCTCTTCCTTCGTGAGCGTCTCTTTACGTGCGTTCTCTCCCCTTCCATTGCGGAAGTGTTTTTCTATTCATAGGCGTCTGGACTCTTGAAGATGATCGTCACTTCAAAAACCAACGAGATATAAGGTGAGAAAATTGAATTTGTTGAACGTGGATCATAGAAAATTGAAATCGATCCTCGTGTATACGACCAGACATCTAAGAGCCCCAGTCCTATGTGCGCTTATCCCTGGTAACATCCTGGAGAGTCCATGCAATTGGCAGTGCAATTTAAATATGGATTATGCTGATGATACTTTTGTTTAGAGGTTGTGGTCGATTCCTAATTTTTATGCGATGAATAGCTTAATGGAATAATACGAATTTAGGCATCGACACTCTAGAACAAACCCATGTCAATTGCAGAAACTCATGGATCTACATCAGAAGACGGCCATGCACGCGGCCAAAGCTGTTGTCCATATACAGTAGAACATTGTTATTGCCCATAAGTGAGTTAGCTTATGCAGCCTTTTGTGAGAAGAAAAAAAATAAAGAGATAAGTACATTTGAAGCCCTAAAACTTGTCAAAAAAAAAAATAATTTGACCCTTAAAATTTTCAAAAAGCATAATCAAGTTATAAAATTTGTCATAAAAGTATTAAATCTTAAAACTTTCAAAAAATGCAATCAAATCTTAAAACTTCCAAAAAATACAAACAAATCTTAAAACTTCTAAGGCTACGTTTGGTCATTCAAATTTCTAATCGGGATAAGACTGGATAAGATAGGATATGAAATTCTGGGATTTTTTTGTATTTTGTTCATTGTTTGGTGAATCGCAGTATTAAAGTTGGATATATTAATCATATCATGTACATTTTTTTTTATATAAATGGCATATCATTATAAATGAACTTAAATGTTCATAAACGGAGATGGTGAAAATCTCTCGTAACACTATTCCTTAATTTATTTTTATATTATTTTATTTATTATTTCTTTTTTCCCCTTTCATCATTCTTTAATAAAATTTTATCAAAGAGTAAATTGTATTAACATACCTAAAATACAAAAATACCTAAAATATAAATATTTAATTTATAGATTGAATATTTATTATAAGATAGAATCAAAGTTGAATATATAAATTAAAATAAGATTAATTATAAATAAATTTCTATTTTTTAATTTCTTAAATTAGAATTCAAATATTATCAATATTGAAATATAATTTCAATGTTGTTAATTTAATAAGTTTGTTATTTGAGAAAATAACTTTCTTATTATGGACATTAAAAATCCTATTCACCTTTATCTCACCTTCCTCATAGAATAATTTTATCCTGCCTATATCCCCCTTATATCCGATTTTATCTTATCCTGAGCGAGCACCAAATGTAGGATAGGATAAATCATATCATATCCCGAATTTTATCCCGACTATTAAACGCAGTCTAAAATGTGTCACGAATGAAAAAACTTAATTTGATCAATTTGATAAGTTTTAAGACTTGATTACTTTTTAAAAATCTTAGAATTTAATTGTATATTCATGACAAGTTTTAAAACTTAATTATACTTTTTAAAAATTTAATGACTTAATTGCATTTGGTAACAAATTTTAAGATTTCCCATACACTTACCTCAAAAATAAATTTCAAAAAACTTGGTAGCTCTTAGATTGCGTTGACTACCAAATCAAGTTTGGATTTTGGTGTGGAGTTCGATCTTACAGCGATCGTTTCCCCGACCCCAGACGAGAAAGAGCAGATTTTAATTTTGTATATTCGAATTATTATCACTTGGATATGGGATTTTCCTTCGGAACACAAAGAAACAGATGAAGTGATTTTGAAGAAAATCAGAACATTGTTCCCTCACATGTCCCATTTCATCCGACGGTAGCGAGATACTGAATTCCAACCAGGAAAATTATCAAACCTATTCAAATCCAGGAAGTAATTAAACCCTTTGAAGAGCATGATTATCTTTCCATAGTTCATATGTATTTTAGCAAAAATTATAATAAGAAAAACTTCCAATTACCTAAATAGAAAAAGGACTCAGAAGTAGCAAAAAATTGTCTTCTTCCCACTCCACTTTTTATAATGAATAATGTACAATGAGTAACTTCCAGAACTTCATCACATGACAGCACCAAAAAGAATAAAAATACAGGAAAAATAAAAAATAAAAGAATATTATAAGAGGAATCTCTCACTAGTAAGGAAGTGTTTCTTTATTAATGCTATGCCTGTCCATCATACGCAACCGCATTTACATTAATTTCTCATCTGAACTTCTGGCACTGGTCAGTTCTTCAAGCGACCCAATGAATCCCACAACCGTGACCAACAAACAAAGACAGCTAAATATCCTATAGCAAATCCATTCCCTTGACCATGCCCTAATCTTCTTTTGCTTCAAGTACATTTCCACTGGGAAATATACTGCCAGAGGCCAAAAGTTCAATGCCCCCAGCACTCCCAACACCGAATTGAAGTAAGGGAAGGACATTGCAAGCGCGGTCGTAGATACGACATACATCGTCCGGAACACCACCCGGAAGGGGTTCAACCGAAATGTGCTGAACAAGGGAATCTTGAATGAGATGTGATTGTTCAGCAATCCACTGTCGGTGAATCTATATGCGAACCATCTCTCTGCTGTCGCGAAAACGGGCTGACTAAAGATCTGACGAAGGAAAAAGAAGCTCCATGAAGACAATGTTATCGTAGGTGGTCTAACGTCTCATGACCCTTATCTAATTAAGGTATCAGAGCTGAAGCAACAAAAGCAACTAACAGCCTGAAATTATGTAATTAAGACAACTGGTATTTTGCTATGGCAAAGTGCGGAAGCTATCATTTACGACATGAATTTGATCATAGAAAAGGCAGTGTGTCAACTCAGACATGCACGAAAATATTTGTGTTCTCGAGTAGTGAAAAGTTTTTCACAGCAGGACTAATTTAAACGCAATTGCACGATTCTTGCAGGTGAAGCAAAGCATTAGGAGATGAAAGAGTAGTTGTACATCCTTCAATAGTACCTGATACGCTCCCACCAAATGAAGCACAATGCAAGCATTAGCGAGGTCCACGAGCCAGTGTGGCTCATAGAATCCGAATCCAGTGAGTAGATTGCCTGGTGTACTATCACCAAACGCTGCATATCCAAAGCAACCACAGCAGAGGTAAAAGAAGGTGGTGATGACAATCGCTTTCAAGGAGGCCGCCTTCATCGTCTGGTTTTCTGGGGGAGAGGACTTCAAGGTATCCTGCATTTGACCATTTCAGAAGTCTACACTAGTCTCGGAGCTGGTAAAACACCTTATTCAAAAGCCGATCCTGTACCATTTCAATAGAGTCTACCTGTATCTCAAGAACAATTAAGGTATAAGGATAGGCAAAAGCAACGTCTGCAAGTGCTTCAAAGGCTAACCATAACTTCTTGAGATTACTTGAAGCTGGGACTCCCGAGATAGATCCCTTAATGGTTCCATTTTCTGCAGCAATGAAAGTGAGTCAATCCAAACTTTTCGCACATTCTAGCAACAAGCTAAAAGCTTGAAGCCTTTCTAAATTTAAGACACATTGTATTCTCTTTTGATTATACCTATTACTTTTAGAAAGCCGAGACCAGACCCAATTAAAGCATAGGAGAAGGACATGACAGCCGCGAAAATTGAGAGCCACTCGATACTGCGGAAATCTGGAATCTGTGACAATAGTATCTCAACTATACCAAATAGGAGCATATAGAAACTATCTCCGTACTGGCATGGAGCATTGTACCCTCCTTGATGATGACAATTTGATCTTAGGATTGCCCTACATCAATAAAAGATCCTCATCAACCTAGAACCAAACAGTTTCCAGAGTTATAGTAAATAGGTGATAGAAGACATGTTAACGCAGGAATTTGCAACTTATGGTGCTCTTGGACAATTGTCTGCGAGTTGAGTATACATGAAGGCCCATTAAAGACATATTAAATTATCTGTTATATGTCACCTTGGTGAAAATTTACTCTTCTAACAAGTCCATAAAGGTGAAGAAAAGGGCAACAACAAATTAACAACAGAGAGTTGTAGTTCCATGCTAACTCATCAGAGGACCATTTTAGTGTTTGACATAAGCTAGCCTACAAAAGTAGCAAAGAAATTCCATGAAGAATGGTATTGTCCCGTTTCTGTCTCCTCCTTTTTACCACCTGGTAAATCATGAAATTGCAAATAGAGCTTAATCTTTGAGTCTAAATTTACAGTTCCGAAATAAATGTTAGCACATATCAGAATAGGAAAGTCAGGAAAAGCATTGAAAAGTGTTTGAAAATTCATAGTATGAGCAGTTCACCTGACACTGGCTGTAGCTGTTATGGTATAAGCAATCCCGGTCCCAAATAAGCTTTCCTGTGCAAACACTCCGCAAATGCGTTGCTGCTTCTCTCCTGAAATATTACCGCCTCTGTCATAGCCATCCCTTGCTAAAGCAATGTAATGTTCCTTTTCCGATCATAATCAAGCATCAAAGTGTGAAAACTCGAGATGGCTTACCATTTTTTTTCCTTAACCCTGCCTCTTTTTTTCGTATGAATTATGAATATCTTGCATGTTTCATCATGTGCAAAACAGAGCCTGAAACTCCATTCCGAGGATACAATCGTCCTTATGCAAAGAGGCAAGAGCCTCGGGCCTTTTGTTGATGCTGCTGTCGTGATTTATTAGAGAAACATACTCCATGCATAGATTGTTCTTAAAGAGCAGCTCATTATAGACATATTCTATGTCCTCAAGGCTACATAAAATACAGCTAGAATTGTCTGCCTATATATGATGACTTACAGATTCTGTTAATATTCACAGTAGGGCAATGATTCACTGTTGCATCTTGTTATCTTATCAGTGACTCACTAGGGGAAATGGACAGTACCTAAGTAGAACTTGACAGCCTCCATGAAAGATCGGTTTCTGGTGGTTCCATATTCTGGATCAGGGTACCGGTAGCAGTCACAAAGAACAAATGTAGAGACACCAGAAATTCCTGCAAAGCATATTATGCACACAGGACCGAGAATCCATCCTAATTGAGCCACACTCCATGCAAGAGAAAGCACTCCTGCTCCGATCACTCCCGTTATAATATGCGCCACTGCGGTCCACTGTGTCCCTTCATAGGCAAATAACTTTTAGGCATTTAAGTAGTAACATCACAAAGCATAAACTAATTGCATTAGTAAAGCCCCTCCATTTGATTTCGTTGCAAGTTCTCTACAACCGCAACAAGTACTTGGAAACTCAAACAGTAAGCACTAAGCAGAATAATTATTTGTACTATTTGAATGAGCATTCAGCTAGCATTAAATCCTAGTGCCAGATACTCAGGACCGTACGATGAGAACCATGATTGGCGAATATCAGAAGTGTCCATATATAAATTGCATCTTTATGGCAATTAAACATACAGAATAATAAATTGGGGTCACGCCTCAAAAGGCCTGTTGTCCATAAGACTATAGTGTATAAGTTCCAACTCTGAAGTTTACCAACAGCAAGAGAAGTTGTTCTGGCTCTGAGGGAAAAAAAAAAAAAAAAAAAGCGTTCTCCCTTGATCAACCACAGAACAAGGATCATAACAAGAAACAGGTTCCAGAAACTTTTGCTTCTTCATTTTACTCTCTAATCACAAGAAATCCACAGTCTGAACAGACAAAAGACCTGCTTCATCTCGATGCATGCAAGCAATTCAAAAAAGACGACATAAAACAGGACATGATTATGGTCCAGGACAATCCCTCAAGTCTTCTCAAGACAAGTTGCAAGTAATGGATTCAGATTTTCCAAGAAAGTCTCGACTAATAATGAGGTGAAGATGGGGTGGTGTTAATTTTTACCAGTTCTTTTGGGAGGAGGCTGTTGTGATGCACCGGCTGAAGAAATGCTTTTGAGCAGTGGCGACTGTTGATCATCTTCTTCACCCATCTCTCCCTCTCCCTCCCTTCCTCCCTCCCTCACTCTCTCTCCTCTCTCTCTCTCTCGCCTACCCAACTAGAAACATAAAAAACAGGAAAGAGAAAAGCACTTATTTTGCGTCACAATCCATCCAAAGGATTTTTAGAACGGACAAGCAAAGCCTTCTCTTTCTTGCTTGCTTCTATTTTCAGACAGGTGGACCTTGACTCTCATTTCGCATGCACATTCTTCACAGTTCAGCCCATGAGTGTTTTGCGCTCCCACCAGAGATACCGCTGCATTCAAGTCAAGGGACAAAAACAACAAAATCATAAAAGTAACTTCTTCTTTTTTAATGAAAGTATTTGAAAGTTTTTTTTTTCCTTGGTCGAAGTATTTGCAAGCTGAGAACTTGCATTTTAGCAACTTTACATGCCAGATAAATCCCAAATTTAAAATGCAATTGTATTATGATAGGATAGCTCTTTCTTCTTTTCTTTTGCAATGGAACGGAAAAAGGAGCATCAATAACGGTAATTAGTGGCAAACTCCAACTTTCGGCACAGCGAGAAAGGCTAAATTTCATCTAAGATTAATAAATTTATATATCATGAATGATCTTTTAATAAGGCATCCAAAAATAGAAAATAATAGATGCGTAAAAAATTCACTTTTTATCTATTTTGTCTGAAAATTTTGGATGTTTTGAGTTAAGTTATTCTAATATGTATCTATTTAGATTGATAATTTAGACTGCGGGTGTTGCTAATAACTCACTTTTTATGAAAAAAATCCCGTTTGTTTGTATTATAAGTTTGGAAATACACATATGACTTTCAGATATTATGACTAATATAAGGTCAATTAACACACTTTTGACAAGAGTACAATTACTATAGAATTGGCTTTGTCAATTGGACTTAAAAGTTTAGTAACGTGTGAATACGAGATAATATTAAATTAAAATTATCTTTCAAAGCCAAGTTATATTCGTATAAGATACGTTGTAATTATATATTGTCTAGTTACCATCTTCTCGAAGGAACGAAAATTTTCGTTCTTCCTCACAAAAGAACGACGTGACAGTGGTAAAACATTTTTACTGGTTCACGTACTTAATCGTGACCGCGTGTCATGAAGTTAAATTAGGAAATTCACTTTGTTTGACTTTTCTTCTTCGTACGACATTTTTCTCTTCTTTTGCGTGTGTTTGAATGTTAGGTCAAATGTCAAATCTCACGATGTGTTGGAGGTTTTCCCAACGACAAGCTAACAAAGAGTAATACCTGGAAAACTAAGACACAGAAAATATCTTTCTGATTATATCAATATAGTATCAGCAACTTGCAAAAAGTCTCCTTCCATCTCCAAAAAAGAATAAAAACAAAATGAGGCTGGAGTAGTGGTAGGTTCTCAGCTGAGCTCGTCAATCACGAGCTCTCCAACCGACCCGATGAATCCCACTATGGTGATCAACAGACAAAACATGCTGAACGACCTGTAGAAAATCCACTCCCTCGACCATTTCCTGACCTTCTTCTGCTTGAAGTACATCTCCACGGGCAAGTATATCCCCAGGGGCCAGAAGTTGAGCGCCCCCAGCACCCCCAGGACCGAGTTGAAGTAAGGGAAGAGCACCGCGAGCGCGGTCGTAGACACCACGTACACTGTCCTGAAGACCAGCCTGAAGAGGTTCAGCTGGAGCGTTGGCAGTAGGGGGAGCTTGCACGAGTAGTTATTGTTCACGAACCCGCTGTTGGGGAATTTGTACGCGAACCATCTCTCCCCCATCGCGAAGACAGGCTGGCTGAAGATCTGATCAAGGAAAGTGCCCACGGAAATGGCGGGTTATTATAAATGCAAGAACGTGATGCTAATAGGTGAATTGGACATGGACATTAGTTACAACCCATCCTTCCAAGGTACCTGATATCCTCCAACCAGATGAAGCACAATGCAAGCATTGGCAAGGTCAACGAGCCAGTATGGCTCGTAGAACCCGAATCCAGTTAATAGATTGCCTGGGGTGCTGTCGCCGAATGCTGCATATCCAAAGCATCCGCAGCATAAGTAAAAGGCGGTGGTTATGATGATCGCATACATCGAGGCCTTCTTCATCGTCTGATTTTCTGGGGGAGGGGACTTCAAGGTGTCCTTCAAATACGAACCATCACGCATTCTACTTCAGTCATTAAGCTACTGCCTTCTTAAACATTAACTCGATCCCAAGCGCTAGGAAGAGAAAGCTGTACCTGTATCTCGAAGACAATAATAGAATAAGGGTACGCAAAGGCAATGTCTCCGAGTGCTTCAAAGGCTAACAGTAACTTGTCAAGAATGCTCGAAGCTGAGACTCCTGTGATCGTTCCCTTGATTGTTCCGTTTTCTGTAGCCATGGAAGCAAGTTAGCAATTGTGAATCACAATCAAACGGTGTCTTGATTTCAAGTTCGATTCTTAAACAAAGCACCTTACCTACCTATTACTTTTGCCAAGCCAAGTCCAAGCCCGATCGAGGAGTAGGAGAAAGACATGACTGCTGCAACAACTGAAAGCCAAGCCATATTGTGGAAATCTGGAATCTGTGACATTACTATCTGAACTAAACCAAATAGAAGCATGTAGACACTATCTCCGTAAACGCACGGAGCATCATGACCTTCCCGGTGATAACAGTTGGACTTCAGGATTGCCCTGCGCCATTTAAATGGAAGAAATAATTATCCTGAATCTGAACTCTGAAGTCAATTTACCAAAGTAAACAGTACTTGAAAACTAGACATGTTAAAAGCACGAAGATGTCACTCATGCTTCTCCCTGGAAGTGTCGTGGAAATTGAAAATGCATGAAGGACGATAAACACGTGATATGTGACTTCACGCTTCTGCCTAGCTCTGGAAATAGAGTACGCATGAGAACCGCATCCATTTTTACCCTAGCCATCCCCTGAAATATCATGATGGTACATGAAGTCCCCAACAAACACCAACTGCTAACTTAGCTTTATAACAAAAGAAAGCGTATAGGAGACTGGAAAGCTGCAAATGCTTTACTGATTTTGAATTCAAAAATTGTTGAGGAGTTCGCCAAGTCAAGTCCTCAGGAGTTACCTAAGCTGTAGTTAGCTTTTGTCAGGGAACAAGATAATTGTCAAGCGGCTCAAACTTGGTCCTGGGAGAAGTTCATGAAACTAATTGAGTACACATCCTTATGTCACGTAGATTACAGATTCAGTACATGCTCAGGGTCGGTCCTCTGGTTTATATTTTCAAACTTGACATTAAACAGAGGAACTGATACTGGAAAACATTTCCATCTGCCTACTATATCGTAAGATTACTAGTACATGCAGCCTTCCAGGTGATTTACAAGTATACGCCTCAATTTGCAATGACTATTGTACATCCTGTCAATAAAAAAAAAGTTTTGGACTTCCAATGTAAGTCAACAGTAGGTTGAGGGAAAGGTGATTATTACAGGACAACAGAGGCCAGTCTCCCCAACTTCATCTCAAGAATCACTGTGTGTGTGACATAATTTGGTCTAGATAAAGTCCACGATTAGCTAAGAAACTCCGTGAGGATCCTGATTTTACTTTTCTTTTCTCTCCTTCTCTATTCCTAGTTCAAAGCAATAAATTTTTCAAAGAACACCAAGCTAGTGCACAAGGACAGGGAAATATCAAAAAACAAAAGTTCGAAGATAATATGAGCACCTTACACTGGCAGCAGCTGTTATTGTATAAGCGATCCCACACCCATATAAGCTTTCCGTCGCAAACACTGTACATATCCACTGTTGCTTCTCTCCTGAAAAATCATCACCGCTGTTGTCATGTCCTTTTAAAATATCGTGAAATTCTCATACTTTCCTTCTTCTTCGTTTTTCCTTCTCCTCATATTTTGCCAGGAATTTTGATTAATGAGTTCAGTGGATATCCACCTTGAAACATCAACGCTTTCACATGACATCTTTTACAAGCGACTATCACTCAATGTTGGGATTCTGTACTGACCTAAATAAAGCTTCACAGCTTGCATGTAAGATCGATTTCTGATGGTTCCGTGTTCTGGGTCAGGGTACTTGTAGCAATCACACAGAAGAAATGTGGAAACCACAGTAATGGCCGCAAAGATTAATATGCAAATGGGACCAAGAACCCAACCAAGTTGAGCCGTGCTCCAAGCCAGAGAAAGCACTCCTGCCCCAATTACTCCGGTTATAATATGCGCCACCGCAGTCCATTGTGTCCCTTCAAAGAACAATAACAAAGAATTGAGCAGGCTTGTTAACAGTGTTGGGGCGTAAACTATCCATAATGGATCCCTCAATTATACAAAATTGAATCAGCAGACGGCCTCGTTATTTATATTTGAATCAGATTTTTGGTTAGCTTGATGTCCTCCCTTGTGACGTATCTCGTCAGGACATCTTTGATAACCACTGACTAAGAAGATAGGAGGACGTAGTGCGGTTCTGCAAATCCTAGACTAAACCGGGGCATTAGAGCTATAACCATTGAAGCTCATATATTTCAAACTCTAAGATGGCACTTGCAACTTCAAAGGAAATTAGAGTACAACTTCAATTTCTGAACAGTTGACAATGCTCAACCACAGAACAAGTTTAGAAAATGCAACTTGTACAAGCAATTGCTTCATTCTGTTCTCAGATCATTTAGCCACCGTAAACATTGGAAAAGTCAGCATTCTCGAGAACAGTAATGTCCTACGCTAAGTGGGGTTTGGGGCGTTGGAGCAATAAACATTGAGGCCCAAATCTTGCAAACTCAAATGGTCGCAAAATTGCAACTTCACAGGATTCCAGATTTCAAGTGCAACTAGTTCCCTTTTGTCAATCACAGACCCAGATTACAAAAAAAAGCAACTTGCACGAGCATTTGCTTCATTAAGTGCTCTGATCAATACGATCACCAAAAAACATGGAAACAGACAGCATTAGAACAGGACACGACATGGAATCCTCCCAAGAATCCTACAGACATCTTCTCTAGTTGACAGGTTCAGCTTTCACAAGAACAACGTGAAAACCAAGGAGCCAATGGGGGAACTCACCAGTCCTTTTGAGAGGCGCTTCTTCTGATGCACTCTGTGAGGAGATGCTCTCAAGAAATGGCGACTGTGGATCGTCTTCTTCGCCCATCACTCTTTCCAACACCAAAAAAAAAAGAAAAAAGAAAAAAGAAATACCAAACCTCCTCCTTCTTTTGTTTCTTAATGAGAGCCTGTTTAGCAAAGCATAATCAAAGCAGGGGTTTATGGCTGTCCCTCTCTTCTGTGTCAGCGAATAAATCGACAAGCAATTTATACCCAGTTCTAGATTGTTGATCGTCCTTTCCACGCAACCAGAAAAGCAGATGGCTAAACTAGAAGTAGAAGCATCGCTTACTAGCCCAAAGAGGAGCAAAACGGAAACTCCATTTGACGTGGGGACGGTTGAACGTTTGGTGCAGCACTAAAACGACGGTTGAAGCGGCGTCGTTTTTATGGGTATACTAAATTCTAGGATAAAATAAGTTCTCCTGAATCTTGTGTAGATAGGCTTTTCCCCGTAAATGATCTCCAAATTTTGGTTCAAAATGTAATTCAGAAACTTTTAATTTTTTCAATTTGATCATTGAATTTTAGCCTAATGTACAATGCAATTCCTAAAATCTTAATTTGTTTGATGCGGGCCCCGAACTGTTCGGTATATGTTCAATTTAATCCCTAAACTATATAAAAATATTTAACGCTATCTCTATTCTTGAATTAATAAAGGATAATATAGTTCAAAACTACATTAAACATATGCCAAAAATCAATTGACAATATTGAACATATTAAAAAATAAGGGACTACACTGCATATTTAACTAAAGTTTATGAATCATATTGAACAAATTAAAAATTCAGAAAGCATGCTATACATTCAGCCAAAATTCAGATACCATCCATGTCATTATCCCTTTACTTAATCAAAATTTCACGACACACCTAATTGAACCTTTTTTTTAAGGCTTGAAATGCCGCAAGAAACTTTCACAACCTGGTAAAGTACCGATGCAAAGGTATGCAAATAACTTCTCCAATTCCAATGGTACCTAAATTTGTTTTCTTTTCCACGACCCTTATAAATATGGATGTTTGATTTTTCTTTCTGACGTGAAATTCGAAATGGGACATTAGTGGAGGGAAGAAAAGTCATCGAACGTAAATTTGATTAATGAAAGGGACATGCTACTGCTGCATCTTAGGTGGGATGCTAGAAGATTCTTTGAATAATTGAATCTCAGGTCCACCAAATCCCGTAAGATCATCATCATCATCATCTTATTTTATTAACAACAAACGATTTTTCATGGTCATCACGTCAAGGTCGTGAAAAGAGTAGAAGCGGCGTTGTTTCCCAAAGAGTCCGTTTCTTACACGATTTGCTCTTCTTATTTATTTCCTCTTCTTCTTTGAATATGGGGGTCACGTAAATTGAATCGAGAGAGCCGTACGGATCCCTCTAAATCCATGTGAAATTTTCTTATTTTCATTACTTTGGTTCTATTTTATTTTGCAAAAAATAAATAATCTGAAAATAGCTTTTTCTTAAAAATAGATCGTCTATATTACTTGAAATGATTAGTAATTCTTATTCATTCATGTCAATAAATGATACAAGTAATCGCATTATGAAAAAAAAAAAAGATTTTTCAAATTGTTAATTTTTCATCAAATGAATGGAATATTAATTGGTATTTTAAAATTTTGACTTGATAATCGTGTCAAACATGTTTTGGAGGCGAGATCAGGTTAGTTAGAACCCTTTTTTTCTTTTTCGCCAAGTGAATTTCAGTCCCATACCATTGCCAAAATTGAAATGACCATTGACAAATGAGGTTTTGCCGTGCGCCGACGAAAATAGTTCAGAAATCAGCGATTTCGAAGGCACTAGTTTCGTGTCGCCATCCATCCAGAGACGCGCCGCCCGCGGTCCCCACCTTCTATTTTTTGTCCAGATCTTCATGGCGAGCCCACCACTTTCTTTTCCACTGTACGGAAATAGAAACTTGGTCCATCTTCACACCGCCCTGTTTTTTTTAAGGAATCTTTTGAAGTGTGTTTCTCCATGAAGAATTGTCAAAAACCCACGATTGTAATTTTGCATTTTGTAACTATTCACGAATTGTTTAACTTCAAACTTACAACCATATCAAAATGAATCCGATTTAACATACGATATCACGGTTTTAGATATGGGTACTATCACGTACATGCTAAAGATCTGAATGTTTGTAAAATATGTGATGAATTTGTAACATATCCACAATATGTAAAGGATGTATTTTTAGCATGCCCTACAACTTGAAGTTGGTAGTTTAGTTTAACATGTCATTGTCCGAATTTGTAAAGTTTTTGGGTATTGGCACCTGTTTAAAAGTTAGCATTGTCAACACTGACTTTTCCAATAGATGAAGTCGGTACGCAACAACACAATTTGAAAAGCAAGTATAGTCCCAAGAAGCTTATCCGATAATTTTCTTTGAAAGCCAACGCCGTTGAATCTTGCGTTGGAATAGAAGAAGCTGAAAGAATACTACGTTGTTTGAATTTGCTTAACTTCGATATTACAAGTATGGCCTCTTTATAGGGTTCAAATCAAACCAAAGAAAGTCTAGTCTAATATACCACACCATCAATCTAGACACAAATTCGACTACATGCAAGATACACATAACATTTTGCATTATAATACCTCCATAATTTCTAAAAGATATTTTTAACAAAAAGCAACTTTGCTGATCACGCGAAATAAATTCTTCCATAAGTTAGCTAATTAATGAACAAATTGGAAAAAGTGAATATAGGATGGTCTTGACATACAACTCCTATTTTCCATGAGATATTTCAACATTTTTTCCCTATCATTTTCTAACAATTTTATAATCTAAATTTAAAGGTCTTTGCGATTCCTTTCTTTTTCACAGTTTAATTAGCTTGTTTATGAGGAAATTTGACCAAACTGGGTATTAAACAAGTAATTGTTGTTTTTTTATGTAAACGTGATTGAAAGTATAATATGATCTTAATACATTTTCTAGGGGATACCAAAAAAGTTCTAAATCTAGTGTATTTGTGTTAATTTAGTTTTAAATTTTTTAATAGTGTCAATTATATTCTAAATATTTTAACGATTTATCAATTTAGTCCTCATTCTATTGACAATTTATCAGTTCAATCATTTTTGCTACAAGTCACAGAAGTGATGGTCTAGTTGATGCCGGTTGTCCTAATGTCTAGCACCAACATGGATGATTTTTATAATCTTTAAAAAACTTATGAATTTTTTTACTCGATGGCCAATGGAGGAAAATAAGGAAGGAAATTAGAAAATTTTAAAAAATTGCAAAATAAATAAATAAATAAATAAATGTCTAAGCTAGGCACACCACCTAGTTGATTGGCATGAACTAGACATCACGTCAGTAATTTCAAGTCAAAAATAGCCAGAATGATTTTTTTTTTTTTTCCCTACTATATTCCTACTCTACACTCACTCGGACTTTCGCTGCGCTGCTTTGCCGGGCGTGGGAGTCGAAACCCACTCCCGAAACTTACGCGTCCCCCCTCGAGAAGGTGGGGATTTGAACCTCACCTCCCCTTCCATGTTGGAAGGGTGGCCACTGGGGCGAATCCCAGTGGTTTCCAGAATGATTATATTGATAAATCATCATAAGGGTTTTAAAACTCAATTAGAATAATTAAAATATTTATAATTAAGTTGACAAACTTGAATAGGTTTAAAACTAAATTTGGTATAATTGAAAGTTTTAAGACTCAATTAATACTAGTATAATAGATTTAGGATTTTTTTGATAATTTCTTCCATTTTTCTAGTATGCTGGCAAAAATTAGACAATACCTTCAAATCTTAGAAAAAACACAAACACACGCGCGTTACATAAGACACACTCAGATCCTGACCTACCTAGCAGTCAAATAAATGCGTCGACCCATTCGAATGCCGCCATACACTACACATGCATACCTACCAAAGTAGACAAAAAAGCAGATGAGTAATAAAAAAGATGCAATTTCTCATGTGGCGTATATGCAAAGAGTCCACGAAAGTTTGATGCGGACCACCATGTAAGTCTGAATTATATTTAACTAATAAAAATCATTCAAATTATCGTGTTTTGCAAATCGGAAAAATAAAAAAGTTGATCAAGAAAAGAAAAGGTATTAGTTTGCCATTTGGGTTATTTTAAAAGGTTTTAATCATTGAAGGAGGAAACAAAAATACTTTATATACGTTTATTTCACTGAAAACTTTAGCATAAAGGAAAATATTTTCTACAAAAATTATTTTCAAGAAAAATGGTTAATTTTCATTTGTTCAATAATTTAGGGAAAGTGATTTCTTTGTTATCAAGAAAATTTGTTTTCACCCAATCTAAATTTTTTGTCAATGAGAAATGTATATCAAAAAGTCATAAAACAATTACCCATAGAAAGTTTTTATTCAAATGAATGAACATGGTATGTTTGTTTTAGGAAAAATTTCATGATAAAGGAAAATTACCCAAGAAAATCATAAACATATGATACGACGGTCAATTTAGTCCTAAACATTTTAATCATACTAATTTAGTCATCAATATTTGATGATTTATCAATATAGTCTTTCCAATCAAAATTAACTAAAAATCGCTAACAGGATACTAGCCATCTATGTGTCAGACAATTTTTACAATTTTTAATTTTTTATTATTTTCTTTTTGTCCTTTTCTCTTCTTCTTTTTTCCTCCCTTTTCATTTTTTCAACCGACCAAAGGTAAGAGCCAATGAGGGCCGCCCTCACCAACTGCAGCAAATGTGCTCGACAAGGGCCGCAATGCCCTTAAACAAATCTAGGGAGGGCGAGGGAGGCCCTTGTCGAGGCTCACCCTTACTAAACCTAGTGAGGGCAACGGTTGGCTAGGCATCTTGCAAACTAACCATATTGACTTCTACAGCTCGTCATGACACCTAGGCGTCATCACCTGTGGCTGGCAAGCGTGGCCTTGCCTATGGTAGGCCGCCATAGGGAAAACAAAAAATAAAATAAAATAAATAAATTTAAAAATAACAATAATAAACTTAGGAAAACACACATATATTAAAGATTATAAAACAATAATTTCCTACATATATTAGCCAGAATAACTATATTGACAAATCATCAAAAACTTTATGACTATACTGACAAAACTAAAAGGCTTAAGACTGAATTAGGCATTGTACGATAGATTGGGGACTTGTTTGTTATTCTCTTGAGGAAAAGACTTCCGGAAAATCATTTTCAAGAATAATATTTCCACTTTTCAATACAAAATTAATTTTTCCCATTTTAAGTACGCATTTTTTTTCGTAAATAATTTTTTTAAACTAGTTAATTTCAGCAAACCAAATGTGAGAAAGTCCAAACAACTAATTCATAAAAAATCTATATATATATTAGGTTATAGCTCATTTTATGCAACAGTATGATCACAAAAGATGCTATCCATTTAATATATGATAAAGAGATAAATATATGAGATCTTCTGACTTTTTGGTACAACACATATATGGGAATTCATACATCCCAAAAAGAGATTAGAGGATGGTAATTAAGGCAGTGATATAGTACCAGCCCAGCAGAAAACACCCAAAGGTTCCAAAATGAGTTTTGCAAATAACATCTGAATTCATTACAAAGGCAAAATTAAGTTGATGCAAATTACATCAAAATTGACTTATGTTTCTAAACATTGAAGGCACTCTAATATAGCAACTCTGAGAATTTCTGGTCAACGTCTCAAACCATCATTCCACGGTTGGTATCTTTAAATTCTCTTTGTAACCAAAAGGAAAAGGAAAATAGGAACCTGTACAAAACCAAATCGTACGGAGCCATTCCCTGATTACAGAAACAATAAAAAGAATAGAGATAGAAAAAGAAAAGGAGACCTTTCATGAACTGATTCCATCATTTTGTGATGGGTCTCAACTGCTTTAGTTGCAATCGAGGTTGACTTGTGCATGTGATTGACATCAGACAAGAAGCGAAATAATTCTTGACTTCTTATCATACGATCCTTCTTGATCTTAGATATAAGATGATGGAAATGTGGCACAAAATCCAGCCAAGATGCTCGATCAAATGGACACTACCAAACACGCACCGGCAGGAGCTGGAGATGTGTAATGTCGAATGTGGTGTATGTACATTCAGATTAAAGTGTGCGCTTCTGAACATCCAACCACGTAACTTCCCCATGTCTCTATATTTTATCATCTGTAGAAGATAGTAATTCAGGAATGGGAAAATTTTATGATAACAGTAATTTCACAGAGCTATCGACTATGACTATGCGATTTCAAGCAGTAAAACAAAGTTTTTTCATGGACAGTCAGGTACTAGCCTTTGGGTGGATCAACATGAACAAAGAAACTGGCAGCAACGATCATATAGGAAAGTATTAACATCAACCCTTTGAAGTAATTAGAAGTTCCTTCCTGCAGATTGAGAAAATTTAAGGAAGAAATGTTAAAAAAATTAATGTTGAAATGGAAACATGGCAGAGGAGATGATAAATCCTCAGTCGTTTTTGCTGCCATCAGACAGCATGGAGGACAAGCCTTTGAATTATAGATTTATGCCACCATAAAATAAAGGTAGCGAGCTAACGACTCACAAACCTGAAGCAAGAAGGCCACAACTAATACGGTAATGAAAAGAACTGCCGTTTCGAAGAGTTGAAAATTCAAGTCCATAGGGCGCCCCATTATCCATGCAACAACCACACAAAAGGGTATCTGCATTGATGTAAGGTACGAAGATCAAGAGAATTTATGAGAAGGGGACTCCACAAAAAGCGAACTAGACTTCAATTATACACAATATACAGAATATGAGCATTCATGCAAAGATTGCCAGTCTTCTTACTTTAATGTAAACTGGAATATACAAATTTGGTGACACAGAACCTTTTAGTTCCATCTTTTTATGGAGATTGCACACATTAGCAAAATGGAGCACAAGCATGATAACTAAAAACTTGATCAAAACACGGCTATCACTCTTTTCCCCCATTTCCCTCTACACAATCTTAATCATGGAGCTTCCACCTTGTTCCAACAGGGCCCTACTCTGAGACTACGTCTTACTAGATAGAGGCACAAATTGAATAATACTTGAGGTACTCATGGAAGGAAATTTCTATGCAGATATTGTCAGACACCATTACACCTCCAGTTCGAGCCCAAAAAAAAAAAAGGTATGTTTTTCTCTATAAGGAAGCTAAACCCCATGCTTGTCAGGGTTCTAATGGAACTATCAAAGCCAAAAATTGGCATCAATGAAGTTAACAACGACAAATCATTCTAGTCATCTGAACATCAATGAAGAAGCCAGCATGCCCAAGACAAGGAATGCATGGATGGAAAAAAATAAAAAGCCCAATGATGCTTGAAATCATCAGAGTCAATACAGACCCAAATGAGTCTCTAATTAAAGTTCCCAGTGAAAGACAAGAATGACAATGATTGACAAGACTATTTAACCAAGAACATATATAGAGAAGTACCATGCTAGAATACTTCTAAGGTATTTTCCATGGAAAGGACAGCAAACAAGACATTTACAACATCTACATAGATTAGGAAAGCATATATTAGCCATCCAAGAAATTTGTACATCTAATTAATTCGTGTATTCAATGTCCTACATTAAATAACTGTTCTTCCATCATCTTCACTAACAAAAAAAAGTGAATGGATTATCAGAAGGTAACATGTAGGTATACATATGACAGGAGGTTCACTTCAGAATCTACAAACTTATCAACTATAAGATCAATCAAGTTGCAATGGCAAATGACCTACCCCAAACATAGAAATTTGAGTTGACGATCCTATTGCCACTCCCAAAGATATGTCCTGCCAATGAAATCATAAATATTGCAAGGGCAGATAATAATAGAACACCACAAAGTGAACGAGAAAAATGCTTACAAGTTTGTCTTTCATCGCAAACATTATGGCACTTGCATGCTCTGCTGCGTTACCTACAATGGGAAGTAATATCACACTAATAAATGCAATAGGTATGTTCCAGGCTGAGGATGCCCCCTGAAAAACAGTCAAACAACAAGGGAACTCTTCAATGATGAACCAAAAATAAATGAGTGTTACCTCATAAACAACAAGAACTTTAACCACATGAGGTGAAGAAAAAGGAAGAGGAACAAGGACACTCGTACTTCAAGAAACACTATTTTAAAGGCCAATATGATTTGAATATAAGCACTTGAAGGATTGAACAGGCATAATAGAGATGAAAAGCGCATTGAATTGCCTTATGTGGAATATGGAATCCTCATAAGAAAACTTGAACATTTTCTAAATTTTTTAATCTCCCTATACTATCTGACCCAAAACCAAGCCAACTGCCGAAAAGAGCTTTGGACCAGAAAATTACTATGACATCAAAGGTTTTATCAACCACGATTCGGTAATTAACAATTTGCAGTAAATTTTCCAGACATATAAGATAGGCTCCGCAAAAAATGAACATGAAAAACAGAATCCAATGCGAGCAATATCTAATCTGCCAAGAGTGAATAGGGGGGAAAAAGTTAATACCTCTATTGCATCAACCAAATAGTCTGATAAAAATGAGATCCAAGCAGTCATTACTGCAAGCCAGATTACAGATTCCCACTTAGAAATCTCTGGTGACTCATCATCAACTTCTGCACTCTCTCCACTTGGACTCCCTTCCTAGTACATACAAACACAGACAAATTTAGCACAAAAGAGTAAATGCACCTAAAGGAAAATTTCAAGAACAACCTCTCAATCAGGTAGAAGGAATATGTTCACAAGCACCACCAAGAGTGGCTTACTAAGAAACCATAACTGAAACAATTTAAATTAAAAAAAATCCTGAACATTTTTGAATTACTCAAAGAGACCTTAGCTAATACTCAGAATTCTAGAGAGCTACACACAATGTTATTATCCATAAAATGTTAGCAATAGCAAGTGGCAAAAGCTCAGTATTACAAGTTTGATCTAGAAATCTCAGATCCACCATTAGTAAGCCTCCAACACGATAACTGAATAAGGATAGAGGTAGTCAAAGACAAGCACTCACAAGCTCCGATTAGCCAAGTCATATACAATTGGTATAGTCAGATCAAAGCCTTCAAAAGAGAAGTTGCTCTTTCTATGAATGAACCATGAAAACAAACAACAAATTCTACAGCTTGAGGAAGTAAGCTATAATTAAAACAATGAATACAGGTTAAAGAAAAAATCGAATCCAACCAACCTCATTGAGAGGGACATATTGATTTGATTGACTCCTCAACTGATAAAAGAGATAGGCAGCATATGCAATTAGCATGACGCAGCTGCTGAATCTCGAGAGAGCCAGTTCTGACTTCCCAGAGTGCACCTCACTGTGTGTGGAGTGGAGTACAGCAGGAAAAAGTAAACCCATGACAGTCATCAGTAACAACCCCGAGTTTACAACAGCTGTTGACTGCACACCAAACTTTAACGTGTCAGGAAGAGATACATTGAACAGAGAGTGTATATCAATCGTAATTATGGTGGAAAATAGTAATGTGCTTACCTTGTTAAAAACCTGTTCCTTCTTCATATAAACAAGCCCACCTGAGAAGAATGCACAACCAAGGACAAGCAACATATTTGAGAGGATTGAACCCAATAATGACTGCTGAACCACCCTAATCATTCCGCTCCTCAGTGCATGTATTGATATAATCAATTCGGTTGCATTTCCAAAAGTTGCATTCAACAGACCACCAACTGCACATTTCAAATCAATATGTCAAGCTGTAATCCCCCAGAGAAATATTAAAATATGCATGACCATCTTTTTGCCACTGACCAATAAAGCATTTTACATTTTAAGATTGACAGAAGAAGTAAATTTAACGTTGGGCAGTTCTTGAAAAGAGTAAAAGGCTGTCTATTAATACTTGTGTAATATTGCATACAAATAATTTTACTCCAACAAAGAGATGAGGTTCTCCAGCAAACAACTTCCACGACTTATATTTGACAGGACAAAAACAGGAAAAGGTGGAGAGAGCAACTCAGATTTTACAATTACATGCATACAGGTAAGGAGCTATTGTGTGCATTACACGTTTATGAGGTCCTATATAGGCCTACAGGTGTAACAAAATAAAATACCAAAAACCATCTCCTATCAGAAACAGAACGTATCCATGTGAAATTTTTATAAATTAACCCCATCAGCCCTATAAGTTATAAATACCACACAATTCTTAGAGAAAAAAATGTGAAGGGAGAGAATACTGAATATGGTCGCATCTTATTTACACTTTAATTTTCATTGAATCTCACCTGTAGCACCAGTGTAGAAAGCCAGTTGCCTACATCAAACCAGATATAAACATGAGCCTCAATCAAACTACATGTCCAAAAGATAATCCAGCAGAAGAACTAAGAGGCCTTACTCTGTAGCATAACCTAAACGCTCAGCCAAAGGTGTAATACCCAGTAAACTGAGAAAGAAAACCCACCCCTGCAGTCCAGATACAGAAATTAACAGGGCCTTCTTGAATGCACTATGAAATGACAAATATCAATGTAGATGATCATAACTCACATGATGGCCAGTCAAATTATGAACCAAGATGGCTACCGGACCAAATGGCATAAGCAAGTTGAGTTTATTTGAGAAGACAACTATCTTTATACTTCTACATGCACAACTGAACATGTTAGCACTTCCAACTTGTGAAGTTCCTGAAAAGGGCCCTTCTTCGGCTGCATGAAAAGGACTCATCTTCTGAAAAAAATTTGATGTGCTGGATGCGCTTGTCTCCTCAAAATCATGGGTTGATCTCTCCTGAAGTGACCCCATCTGTTACATAAAATTCCTTTCATTGATATCATCAGCCATAGGAATTGGTTTTGAATCTATACATGCCATAGACAAAACTAATAGAGAATAGAGAGATCTTAATAAAAGAGGAATTGCATGGAAAGGAAAGTATAGAGCATGATAAGGTCTTCTGATAGAGATGAGCTTGTCTGATATTCGGGAAAACATACTTCAATTTGAGGTCGATCACCGACTTGCAACTTGTGATCCATTTTCTTTTACCAAAGGCGCAACAAGAATCTCCTATCCATAACACTGTGGCGGTGCATTTATGTGCCCCACGCGTTTCGATCGTGCTCGAAAGAAGTCAAAGTAAGGCCAACTGAATCTGATGCCACATGAAAACCGAAACAAATTAGACAAGTGAAGACACTTGCAGGCAGATTTGGTCCCAATTGTAAACAAACGTGCCAGGCATCCACCTCAAACATAATTCCCAAGAGTAACCCATCTCACATCTAATCCGGTTTATCTCAATCTACTCCCCCAAATCACTAATTCCCCATAAGTCGAAAGATGTTAACGTTATGCGCTACGATACAAACGGACCGTTACGAAGATCACAATAAGCCGCCTTCCCGAGAACCAATTTGACCTCTTTACACGACAGCACATCAAATAGGCTTCAATTCGCCATTCAAAATTGCCGACCCAAACAATTCCCGTCCCCGGCATCAAAATCCGACAACATTTCACATGCGAAAGCAATCCGGCGACCGCTCAACCGACGATCTAAACCGACCAAAAAAAAAACAAACGACTCGCGCTACCGGCGCCACTCGACCCACGATTGATCGAGCCGAACGGATTATGCGCGCACCAGATACGGAATTACATCCGGATCGCGCGAGAATTCTTCAAAAACAGAAAAATGGAGAGAGAGAGAGAGAGAGAGAACAAAACGTAAGCCGGCGAGAATAAGACTCGGATCCAGAGAACAGCGCCTGACCTGGGCCCAAAAATCAGGGACGACGACGACGACGACGACTACGCCGGCGACAGTCGATCGGCTGACACGATCGGAGAAAGGAAGAACGAGACCCCGAGAGAGAGAGAGAGAGAGAGAGAATCCCTTTGGAGGAGGGGAAAACAGAGAGAAGCGGGGGACGAGGACGAAATAGGGAAGCGAAGGGAGCGGCACCCGATTCTCTGCGTTGTTCCTGGCGTCCGAAAAATCCTTTCCAAAAGGAGGTTATCCTATTCTTGGCAGGCGAAAATGGCGATGAACGAAGACGCCGCAGACGACGAAGAAGAAACAGAAGAAGAAGAATCAGAAGAAGAAAAATAATATTATTAATTATTTATTCATTTAAAAAAAAGAAGAGAGTAAGAGAAAATCGGCGGAGAAATAATTCACAACGGGTCGACGTGCCGTGCCCTGCCTGTCACTGAAATCTCCTCGCAACTTCGCACAAGAATATATGCTCAAAAAAGAAGAACAAAATGGGAAAACATTGAAGGCAGTTTCATAATTAGCGGCAGTTCGCACGCAGATTTCACACGCATTGCATCTCTTCCTTTCTTCTTTTTACCAAATTTTTGCTTTCCCCGATTGATTTCTTAAGACCGAATTTTGTAATTAACTTTATGCAAAATATGCCTCAATATGGAGCTCGCATTAATTAATTAGGATTCCCAAGCTTATGTGGCGGGATTTTTTTCCCAAAACATGTCCACGGATAAGCATGACGTCGTCATTAGTAGTGGTGGGGGGTGAACATATGAGATTGACTTGGTGGCTTACTGCATTCGTGTTGATTCGGCACCTTTTTGGTCATATTTGGGAGCAAGGTGGTTGGGAGGGATTGACAAGGATTTCGAGAGGCATTTTCAATCGAATGTTTCTTCATCTCAAAGTATATTATGTAATGTCAATAACTTTTAAGAAAAGAAACAACTCAAACCCGTAACTCCATTTCAATATTAAAATTTTTGTCTCATAAAAAAGTTACCAAAATCGATACCCTAGCATGTTTGTTCAAAAACTAATTTTTCGCCTCAATCCAAACCAATATCTCCTACTCAAATCTACGGTATATTGGCATTCCATACAATATCTCGCATAGGGCCGGCCACTGCATGACGAATCTACCGTAGGAAATGACAATCCAACATGAAAAAAAATATATTCATGTGTGTCAGCACATATGTATTTTAAAAGAGAGTCAATTGAGGCATGTGTATTGGTTTTGGATTTTTTTTTCCCAAGATAATAGTTAGTTTAGGTTAAAATATATGATGAGACATTAATTTGGAATTTTATGTGAGATGAAATTATTTCAGGGGCAAATGTGTTACTGCATTGATTAGATGATTCAATAAAAGATATTATTATAGCCTTTTCCTGTCTTTCCTCTTCTGTAATGCCCCTCCTCGCATAATTATCCCTTTCGTTTTTGTCTTTTCGTCATTGATAATCATTTTCATAATCTCTCTCTCCTTTTCTGTCCACTCAATAAAGCATCGACGCGGCAGTACCAAACGGCGTGGCACATGGCTGGGGACGAGAACACCAAAATGGGCAGGGGTTCCATTTCAGCCCACTTTGAAACATTCTTCGGCTTATTAAAATAAATCAGAGTTTATGGCTTAGATCTGAGTATAATATTTTATTGTGAGTAGTGGGGACCAGACATCATGCGCCCTACTTTCATTTTTTCCTTTCCATGGCCGAATTGAAAATTCAAAATTCAAAATCGAGCATCGCAGTCGGTCTTCCATCTTGCATTTCACGTTAACTTGACATAAACATCACCCCTATTTTCCACGCTAAGACTTACCTATCAATTTGGTGTTGAAACGTTAACTCAATTGACTCTTCCACAAATACCTCTCCACTATTGTAGAAATCTATGCAAATGTTAGTCAATCGATACTACGTCAATGAAATCGTTCGTTTCTCGCATTTCGACTTGTTAGGTTGCGAAGTCGAAAGCGACCCAACGGCGATGGGTCAAATGGCACTCCGAGGACTAGAACAAGATCATGTTGTTGGTGTAATAGTCGTAACACGATCAGTAAACATGGTAAATAATCGCCGCTCTTGAATAAATAGCCTTACAAAAATTGCCAGACTGTGGTCATGTAGTTGTTGGCTTCACGATCTGAGGGAGAGATTTGAGAAGGGATGGCGACGGCTTACGCACCGTGTGATTTAGCAGGAGCATGAGGGTGAGAAGGGTCAGAGCGCCAGCCTGATGTGCAGTGCCTAGCGAGACAGGCACATACGATAGAAGCGTCGATACCCCTAAAGTAACCTGCAGAGAGAAGCAATACTCAGAATCTGCCTTCATAAGACAGACAAGGAGCCGCTCTTTCCTGAGAACTTTAACGCTAGAGCAAGGAAACATGAGCCGCGAACCGTTAATACCATTCAAAACTGAAATGAGAGAGAGCCAATAAGTCACCTGAAGAGCAGCCATGCCCATAGTACTTCCAATCAAAGATCGAACTGCTGGATGTATGTCTAGCTTTCTGGTTGACCACCAAAGAGCGCCAATTGCGACCAAAGTAGCGGTTGCAAGAATGCGGTGGTCAAGCTGTATGTCAAGGACGAGGGTGGCGGCGATTAAACAGCATGAGCTATAAGAAACTATTCTCAAGTACAAAACTTATGAAGAAAGGACCTCATCGAGCAGAGTTCTTGTGAACAAATTTCAGCATTACAAATAGTGCATGTAAGCGACAATGGAACAATTATTACACATGGTAATCATAGTGCAATACATATATGCCTGTACCTTAAGGCAATTGACACGGCCTTATCATGTGTTGGATAACCTAAGAAGTTTTCTGAAAACTGTTAACCTTTTCGAATGTCATTACTAATGATTTCATTAATTTTGAGATGAGTCAGTCTTTGCCCAATTTCTATCATGAGTTAAAACATGCCATCTTGGAGGGTTTGCATAGAACAACATAAACCAGTGGGAAAACCCAAATGCACTCCTGCTATTACTTAGAATAAAAATCCGAGACCATCCTATAAACTATTACATTTAAGGAACTTAACTCAAAAAGTGAAGCTGGTGAACAAAAAGAGATACCTGCACTAATGATGTGTTCTCAAAGAAATTGCGCATTAGTGGCTTCATTTCGAAAATATCATCAGGGATCCATGTATCCCCCATCTTTGGAAAAGTATTGAATGCATGTCCCTGACAGTTAAACACATAAGGATAATCTTAATCTTATTGATAGCAGAAAAAGAAACCATAAATCATCTATTCGCATGTTATAGAAGATACGTATTTAAGTAGACAGAAAATTACGTACAGCATCATTTCCTGCGACGAAGGCTCCTGATATGGCTGTAACACCAACCAGCAAGCCTACAGGAAGGACAAGTCTCTTAACTTTTGCTGCCCCACGAACCCAAGCTATTGATTCGGCAGGTGGCTCCGGCATAACGACAGAAAGAGCAGTCCAGAAAAGGCCACAGTATATGGCAAAGGCTGACGTCAGGTGAGCCGCAAGACGATATGGACTTACCCTTGGTTGAGCATATTCAGATGGCGGCTCCTAATTAATATAAAAGAAAGTTCTTAATAGGAATGGCATGCTGAGATACAAATAAACAGAGGAGAGTGTTACCTACTTCTAGACCACTTTTGACCATCCACCAGCCAATTAGACCCTGCCCAGCACCAAGAGCGAAAAGACCTGAGAGTTTCAGCCCAAGGCGTAGAGTGATGTATCCCTTTCGAAGGAAGTACGAAAATGGCAAAGCAAACATGATTCCCAGAGCCCTTCCCCACATCCGATGGGCGTACTCCATCCAGTAGATAAATTTGAAATCTTCAATACTCATCCCTCTGTTTATACTGCAGGAGATTACATAGGCCGAGCAATGTCAGAAAGAATGGACCATATCTAAATTCAATTTAAACCGAAATACCAGCTCTGTTTTATTTATGCCAGAAATAGACAATGAAGTGTTCCAACAACCGAAGAAGAAATGGAAGTGTTACTTCATAGTATAATACAGCAGCCACTCTCTCCCCACATATATGTAAAACTTAAAAAAACAGCAGTTTACATAGTTAATGATCATAAGCTGTGGGCATTAATAGGAAGAACATCATATAAATTAAGACAGCAAATTAGATGTCCTTTTAAGTAATCCATCCAAGGTGATATCGTTATTTGCTTTTGAAACTATTAGATGCAATTCACTCCTATGCTTGACCATACCGTTTAAATTCAGGAGACTGCTTGTATTTCTCAAACTCCAGCAGCCAGTCCTCATCAGACAGAGGAGGAAGGCCACCAGTAAATTTCCAATCAGTCATGGAAAGACCAGAACGAGTCAAGCGAGTGACACCACCTAGTACCACCATAGTGAACACCCATGCGGCCGACCCAAAAAGCCAGATCCCAACCCACTTTTGAGCTTGAGGCCCTCCAGTCACGAGCAGCTTCAGCCCCTCCTTGCTCTGCAACGGAACAGACGCAGCGGTGGACATGCTCCTCCATAGCGGCAAATGCCTCACCTGTAACAAGAGTCAGGATCTTCCCTTTGTACAGATAGAGAGAATCACTCCCAAAACAAAGTAAAAAAAACCATCGGATTTCATTCAAGCAAGAAATACAAGAGTAGAACAGCTCTAATGAGAAATGCAAGTAAATTCTTATATCCCTTTTAATTCCCCTACGCTAGCAAGTATCTAGCTCAACACATGCTCATAGCTCCTTTATAAGCTCACGATTAGCACTGACAAAAGAGCTTCGTTGCAGAATTCAGACGCGCCATTCGCCGACATATCACCTCCTCCACGTGGCCAGGCGTCATATAGCATGACAAGATTTATCGGAATCACCATTTCTCTCGACAACAGAAACGATATGCAGAGCAACATCCGCACGATCGCATTCATCGCGAAACTTGCGAGCAACCATTGACGACGACGACGACAGTCGCATCCAAAAACCAGAACCAATTTCACTAACTACTCCGACCGGCGAAGCCCCACTCATCCAAAAGGCGACGCCTTCCGGAGCGATAGCTCCGACACTTCTCTTCTAATCGGGGAACGAAGGGGGAGGCAAAAAAATCGAATTCGAAATGCGGAGCTCTGATTCAAACCTTGGCGGGGATCGAGCCGAACGGGCGAAGCGAGGTCCTCCCGGCGGTCGAGGCGAACGGCCGGTACGGAGGGTGCTCGGCCGGAGGCCTGGGCGGCGCCGCGGCGTCTCGGCAGAAGCCGCCGTTCGGGGCTCGGTTCCGCTTCAGGAACGACGAGATCGCTCGGCCGCTCCTGAACATGGCTCTGTCCTCTTTCCCTCTCTCAGGCAGCCTCCTCGGTCGTGGCTATGGAGGGTTTAGGGAGGGGATTTCGCATCGGCCGACGAGTCAATCAGCGGCGACGTCGCCTGAGCCCACTGTTTGTTCAATTGCTTGTTACGTAAATGCCCCTGGGTTATCGGGAACGGGCCGGCCCAAAAAGCCCAAGAGGAGCAATTGGGCCGGTACAATTGGGCGCCGGCCAGACCCGGCAATAACGACGTTGTGATCCGATCCGGCAAGAAAGAAACGTATCTTTTCTTCCTTCAGTGTTAAGGATTTTGAATTCGAACGAGTCGTGCGTTGTTGTCCTTAACAATTAGATTACTTGGTTCGGTTCTTATACTAGGAAGGATAAAAATGAAGCGCTTCAAGGAGGGGAGTCATCCTCATGCTCATCTGTTATGTAATCCTCTTCAAAGATTTTGCTTATGTTTGATAGTTGGCCCTATGTTCTCAATTTTTATGGATCGCGTTCCGAGTGAAGAATCAGAGAACTAGCTTCGCAGTCAGAACAAAGCTCGATCAGAAATACTAATGGACAGCACCGGAATCTTAAGATGCATATGATAATATTTTCAATTTCCAGGAATGATTTTTATTCCCAATAAAGATTTCTGTTGAGAAATAGTTTTTTTTTTTTTTAATTCAAATTTCTTGAACGAGTTTCAAAGCATTTGAACATGTGCATAAAATTTATATTCCCAAAATAGAAAAAAGAATATGAATGCATTTAATACGAATCTCAAAAAAAAAAAAAATTGAGACGTAGAGATTTTTTTATTTTTTAAATAATTTTTCTAAGATGTTTCTTCTTTTTTTTTTTTTTTGAATTTTTCTCTTTATCTTTTCTTTTTCTCCTTCCTTCTTCTTCCTCATCTTGGCTTGGCTGGCGACCTCGTCGAGACCTAACAACCAACCAGAGACGAAGTCCGGCGACTGACTATAGGAGGAAGAAGAAAAAAAGAAAAAAAGAAAATGACATGTTTCAAAAATTATTTTCAGAAATAAAGAAATAAGTTTATTCTACTTTTTGATTCTATTATAAAAATATTCCCTAGCCATTGATATATTTAATTGACGTTATTAAATAGATATTTATTTCAAAGAACTAAAGAACGGAAACATTACCAAATAGGACCGTAATTGAAAGAGCGAGCTAACTCATGACTGATGAAAAGTAATCGTGACATGATGATAAGTCAAAAGTGGTGGTGATTGGAGATGGAAGCCAAGGAATTAGAGAAATCTAGCAACTTGAAACTCGAAATTCAAGCTACGAGTTACCTCTGTAACGAGGGGGCTTACATTGGGTCATTGGGTTTTAGCTACAGAGGTAATTTCACCAAAATAGAGGTTTTTCCAACCAACAATTTGTGCCAGTTCTCCAGCGAGACAAGCTACCAGATTGCACTTCTTATTTTAACATGCCAATACCCGCACATCTTGCTCCCTTCAATTCACATTTGTATATTTATCTTCCACAAGAAGAGGGAATACCATCTAGTTGCCTTACATCCAAGAGGTCTTGAGGTCTGAATAAAATCTGGATGAAGCCTTCTAAGGACTTGTTTGAATCCAAAACTCAAATCATACAAGAGTCAAAAATTAAGAACTCACAAGCCTCGCTCTCTATTCTCATTCTTAAAAGCAACTGCCACATAACTCCTCAAAAGCACTCAAGCCCGATTGAAGAATGTTGCGTAGTTTGACCAAGCGTGTAAGACTTGAGACACCACACGGAGAGCCCGTGTGTAGGGAAACATGAGACTAAGAGTGCATTCGGTAACTATTTAATTCTCGGAAGTAATTTCTGATCAGAAATGATTTTTTTTTTATTTTGTTTCTGGGAACAATTTCTAAGCATTTAAAGGTGTTTGGTAACCACCCAAAATATCTATTCTTGGAATAGAATTGTATTTGACTCCGTCCTCAAAATTTCTAATACAAACTATTTTTTTAATTTTTAAATAATTTTGTTAGTTTTTCCTCTTTTTTTTCTTTTTTTCTTTCATTTCTCTTCTTCTTTAAAATTTTTTGGCCAGTCACCAGCCTTGGGATGATCTATGACTAGCCAAATGAAAGTCGGTGACCTCGCCGAAGCATTGCCAACCCTCAACAAGATTCGATTGAGCCTTGATTGGGCGAGCTCAGTCTCACCAAATCCAAGCAAGGTTGAGCCTCCCCTAGCCAAGCAAGGCTCGCCGATGGCTGGGTGAGCCTTTGACGAGCTTGTCGAACCTTGCCCTGGCCTAGTGAGCCTCCAGCGAACTTGTCAGACATCGCCCAAACCTATTGTCAGTGATTGGCAACGGTGGACGACAATGGTCAACAGTGGGGGCAATGGTGGAAAAAGAAGAGAGAAGGAAGAAAAGAAAAAAAAAAAAAAAAAAATTAGGTTGACTTGATTCTAGAATTGTTCCCAGGAATAAAGAAACAACTTTTTTTTACTCCTTGATTATATTCTAAATTTACTCCCAGAAACAAATTTGTTCACAAGAAAAAAAAAATTATCAAACGGATTTTTGTTCCAAATCTATTTCTAGGAACAAGAAAATAAAATCAGTTACTATTTGGCAAGTTACCAAATGTGCCCCAAATTTGCAATTTGATCTACTCATCTCCATGGACTTGGACCTGAGCCAAAGTACTAAGGTTTCTAGCCTAGCCTTAATGGACTAGGGCTCGAGTAGTTGGGGACCTTGGGAACCGCATTTGTTTTCTCAGCTACCTATACCCAAGTCCAAATCTATTTCTAGGAACAAGAGAATAAAATTAGTTACTATTTGGCAAGTTACCAAATGTGCCCCAAATTTGCAATTTGATCTACTCATCTCCATGGACTTGGACCTGAGCCAGAGTACTAAGGTTTCTGGCCTAGCCTTAATGGACTAGGGCTCGAGTAGTTGGGGACCTTGGGAACCGCACTTGTTTTCTCAGCTACCTATACCCAAGTCACCGAAGCCCCAAAAATGCATGTCTATTTTGGGGGAAAAAGGGTAAATTTTCCCTAACAAATGGTGGATTATACTTTCAAGGTCTTTCTCAGATTTCGGCCAAACACCAAATAGTATAGTCATTTTTTTTTGGAAAATGGCCGTGAAATAAACAAAACCTACAAATAGGGGTGTGCATGGTCCGGGCGGGCGGTTCCCGGACTAGAACCGGGAACCGCCCGCTAAGGACCGGTTCCGAAAAATTGGAACCGGATCCACCCGTTTGTTGCATGGATCCACCCGGGAACCGGACCGCCGGTCCGGTCCGGTTCCCGGGTGGATCCATGGATCCGGTCTCACTAACAACGAGATGAAAATTTTAAGCTAAGGAAAACCCAACATCAAAAGAGATGACATAGTTGATCTCAATTCTCAATTGCATAGCAAGCATCATCAAAGCAAGCCAAAAAGTTTCAGCTCCCTAGTTAAACATCTTCGATGAATGATTTAGCAATAGGTTTTCCATAGCATAAATGAGAATATCAAACTTACATTGCCCGATGGACATTATAACCGGACCGATCCAAAGTCGGGAGGATAATATACAACTAACGGCAAGAGATGCAAAAGAATGGCAAAAGTGAATCTTACAAGTGAGGTGATCATCTTTCCTCTCGCTCCAAAGCACTTCAAGTATCATGTTGGCAAGACTGGGACTCTCATAAGAAGAGATCTTTAAGTAGGGAAACGAAGTGCATCGACAAATTATCCGATGTCATGGAAGCCGGACAAGCTTGTTGACAAAGCGAGAATCTAAAGCATCAACATTCCTCCTCAGAATTTTTCTCAAGCAATGTCAAGGAAAACACAAATGATAGCCAAGAAAACGATGAATCCTGATCCACAAATGATATACATACATGTCATACTGATGTACAAATCCTGATCCAGAAAGAGTAAGTGATGGTTTCCAGTTTTCCAACCTAGACAAGAAAACGATGAATCTCTTAAAGTTGTACCAATTGGCCAGACTATCTCACTAATCATTGAACGATCAAGCCAAAACTATTTAGCGCCAAAGAGAAGAAAAAAAAAAAAGCCCGAAAAATTCAGCGCAATCATAGAAGCGCCTAACGAAATGCAAAAACAAATGAGGGGAAAGGGAAGGCCGAGTGCAAGAGGGAAGGCCGCGGGCGAGGCGAGGCGAGGCGACGACGGACCGAGAGCGAGATTAGGGAGAGAGTTTTTGAGAGGGCTAGGGTTTTGTCCATCAATATGCGTGAGGAAAGGGGAGGATTGCGAAAACGCGAGACGCAAGTTCAACTAAAGAAGCGCAAAGCAACAGAGGAAGCGAGAGGTAGCAAGCAAGCAAGCAAGAAGAGAGAAACGCCGCGGGAATTAGCAAGCGGCCGAGAGGAAGAAGCGAACTGCGCGCAGAGCCTTGAGGCGGGAGCGAAGAACGAGAGAAAACAAGGGGACGAGACGGCGAGAGCGGAGAGGAGCGGCGGGCCGTGGCGGGTGGCGACCGTCGCGAGGGGCGAACAGCGGCGGAGGAGGAGCAGCGGTGGCGGAGGAGCAGCGGCAACGGAGGAGCAGCGATGGCGGCGGCGACGCTCGGGGAGGAATCGAAGACAAAGAGACTAGGGGCGGACAGCAGAGGCAGAGGAGCAGCAGCTGTGGCGGGTGGCGACCGGCTCGAGGGGGTGGACAGCGGTGGAGGAGGAGCGGCGGCGGCGGCGGCGTCGACGGAAGGGGAGGAATCGAAGACGAAGAGAGGAGATTGAGGAAGAGACGAGAGAGAGAGAGAGAGAGAGTCGAAGATGATGAATTGAAACAGCAGAGGAAGAGACGAAACGCGAAGTTAGGGTTTCTTTCTTTTAGTTTTTTTTTAATATTAAAAAGTGCCGGTCCGGTCCGGGTGGGCGGGCGGGTGGATCCGCCCACGGAACCGGGAACCGGACCGGTTCCCTAGAGAACCGCCGGTTCCCTCGGCCGCCGGTTCCGGGCGGTTCCCGGGTATTTTGCACACCCCTACCTACAAATACCGGAAATTGTGAAAAAAACAAACAGTTTTTTTTTTCTCTCTATACATTTTAAATATAGTAGGAACCCCTTCACCATAATAATATATTGTCCCTCTTCTTTATTGGGAATCAACCCCTTAGTTATAATAACGGATTTAATTTAACATTTAGTTCGTGGATGTGGGCAGACACTTTGCAATTTTAACTTTATTAATTGAGTCGTTATTTTGATGAGGTTAGTCGATTTAGATTGTATTTATTTATCAAGTTTCTCATTTGGAAAAGAAAGAATTGCCCCTTCAGTTGAGTTACAAAAGGGCAGATGAATATCACGTAAACAACATTTCAATTATATGTGGGCGTACGGGTACTCTATTTGAGTAATTGATGCTACCGAGAATACTTTTCCAATAACTAATGTGAATTATAAAAAAAAAAAAAAATTCCCTCATTTTTCTTATCACCATTTGTTTTGCAGAAAATGTATCATTTCTAAAAATATTTTTAGAAAATCACCATCTAAGAGAATAACAATATTTTCTGATATTTGGCTGACACACTTGAAAAAAACTTGAAAATATTTTTTATCGTTTGATAAGGAAAATTTGATGAAAAAAAATATTTAAAAAATAGTAATTTTAATTTGTTTTAACTTTTATATATATTATTTTTTCCTTTTCATTTTCCTTTTTCCTTTTCTTTTTCCTTTTCTCTTTTTTTCCCCTTTTCCTTATTCCTTCCGCAATACTTGCCCAGATTTGGGAAACCCTCATTAAGTCATGGGCATATTTCAGCCGCCCTTGCCGCCCCTGCAGGGAAGAAGACGGAACACCCCGGCGGGTTCAATCCAAACCTGCCCGAGTATCTCTGGCAAAATCCTCTCTCAGTGTGCGCCTTAATGATTAGAGGGTCCGACTCGCCCTCTCTCTCTCTCTCTCTCTCTCTTTTTCTTTCACTTTCTCTAGTTACCTTTTTATCTTTACTTTTGATCTTCCTTTTATCCACAACAACAACTATTTGAGGCGACAGCACATATGTAACTGTCACAGGTCAGTCGATTATGATCAATCAAAACACTGTGTAGCCTTATGATTATCGATTCCAAATCAACCTTACGCATACACGCTTGAACATAAGAGTCGAATAAGTAAAGAGAGTATATATTCATTTGTAAACGAACTGGTTACAATAACGGGGAGGGACCCCTATTTATATAAGATCGGATCTATTCTTGGCCGTTATCGTCCCTCCAATCCAACGGTGGATTTTGAATCTGTATCATCATTACAAGGCTATACAGCAGGCCACTCAATGGCTGTAGCCCTTGAGAAGCCCATGGGCGTGTGTCAGAAGCAAAATCAGGGCTGCAGAGCCGCCTAACACACCTGACACGGGAGAAGGTAAACGGCCACAGATCGCACATGAGCTAGCTAAGCTTTACTCACGGGTTGCTCATGGGTCGCACATGGGCCTTTGTCCATATTGCGCATGGGCTGGCCATGCACGGATCGAAGATTGCTTGTGGGTCGATCGTGGGCTGTTCTTGGGCAGCCCTTCGCGCGTGACACGGCCCGGACGATCTTGGAACATGCTTCGTCCATGGCCATGTCATAATGCCGATACAAGCTACCATGCAAGCACTCGACAAGCACCGCTGCATAAGCATTTCCGTCCAAGCATCCAATGGAACCATTAACGTTGAACAAATCAACAAAATTCAAAGACCCAATTGCGCAAAAAATTAAAAGAAAGTCTAAATAAGTAATATTGCAAAATTCGAAAATGTTCAGGGCTCCTTGTGCCGTTATTCCTTCTTTTTATTGATGGAATCTTGATTGGCTAATGTGTCACACTTGTTACCCTAAGCACCTGGTACGAACACAACAGCAAGACCAAACATCTATTGTTGGTGTCACAATTATATGTTGGTAAGCACTTGCTACGAACACAACAACAGGGCCAAACATCTATTTATTTTCACGACATCACACAAAATCAAGAATTTCTATTGAGCACGAAACCAATGGGCCGCAAATTCATAATTAGTCCTTTTCTTTTGCCATTCCCATTGTCCCTAGTGTCTCATTGCCGTCACATCCATTAATCTTGAAAGCTCATTCTTTTATTAAAAATAATAGCTTATATCATTTACAAAAATAAATAAATGAAAAACATCATTATCTTCTAAAAATATTTATATATAAATTATTGTTGATATTAGAATAAAAAATTTTATTTTAATTAATCATTTTAAGCAATATAAGTATTTTTTTTTTTAAGTTCAAATCACTCATTTTGAAAAAATATTTGCCCAACTAGGTAAGAGCTAACTCGCTTGCGTGGAATTGAGTAAAATTATTGAAGAAGATGAATAGAACTTAGACACAAAGGGATTGGTAGTGCAAAGACCTAGACCAACTGTTTGATTTGATTGATTTGTGTGTTTCATTGGACAATAAACTGTGGGTGATATAAGCAAAACCAACGGATTCTACCCACCCACAGGATGTCCCTCTCCCTAATTTTCAATGATCTGTTTTAATTACGTGTGAAAATCCAATTTCTAATAACATTCCACGTTGGACCTACTTAAGCACCTTTGGCTCTACTTCATACTAAATTAGCAGACTCATTTTAAGCAAATATATGAAATTTTTGGATCTAACTTCTTCCACACGTCTAAGTTGACAAGACACATCTAATTGAATTTCTATTAGGTGCTTTGCGTTTGATCTCAATATGTCTCCGCTTTTAAATCTTAAGATGTCTTGCATATAGTCCTATCTAACCTCAAACTATCAATGGGTGAAATATATTGAGAGGAGCAAGTGACTATTTCCTTTCTAAAGAGGTACCAGATTAAGCATGCCTTTGATGGAATTAATGATTAAACAAGGGTTAAGATTTCAAAGATCCAAGACTCGGGACCTTAGTTGCGAATAAAAACATTTTTATTTTTCTTTGCATATCCCAAAAATGGTTGCTTTAGATTTTGCTTTTCCAAGTTCTCAATTCATCTTGATACAATTTGGTGGGCTCCCCATAAGTTGGGTGGAGAGCAAACAAAAATTGATCATTGACATCGACTGTACCCATTTGAGGACAGTCCATGTACATATACGTGGATTGCACTCTACCCAAATTATGCATTTTTTTTTGTCTATTTAATTTATAATATCAAGAAAGTTATTCCATCGCATGGACCCATGAATACCCATCGGATAAATTATTTTACACTGCAAAACAAAAAGGAAAAAAACAAGAAGATGGGTCCTACAGTCTTCTGCTGTCTCCCTTAGAAAATATCTCCTTTATACAAGGCAGTTTTTTTTTGGTCGGTTCAAGGCAGTTGATTGGGGATAATATTATATTTCCCCCTATAACATAATAAATTTAACATAAGTAAGTGGGCACTTAAGTTATTAGACAGATAAGCAATCATTGTCATTCCATGCACTTACATTGGCTCCTAAAATATAATATACATTTCGCCGTCTGTTGCATCTTAATTTTCAGATAAATGGTTATGCATTTGATTTCAAATAGATATCATATTTAAGATACCTCGAATTCGATTCGTTACATTTATTTCACCAATTTTACCAAGTTTTCTCTCATTGGGTGGGATCTATTTCCATAATTTATTTACTAACACACATTGAATTCCCATGTGTACATAAAGTTAACATCCTCATAAAAGTTGCATTGAGGCAAAAGATTTATTATGCGCTGCCTTTTAATTGCTTAAATTTTTATAACAAAATTCACTCAACTCTCCATATACTCTGAGCAAGAATTTTCTGATGCAAGAGAGGAAACCTTGAAAAGAAAAATCTTATTGAGGAAAAAAATTTGAAAAAGAGCAATAGGGAATAATGCATTCATTTTAACTAATGAAGTTAGCCATTGAAGCTGATAATTATCATGTTGGAATATTCATCCGAACGCGACTTACAAATGAAAAGGAGTCAATCGCCATGATTACTCTAGCTAATTTAATAGTCACTATGCTCATCATGATTATTCAATATAACCATGGACAACTTTGTGGGGCAGCAAATCTCCCATTTCCTAGTCAAATAAAAAAAAATGGTGTTGGGGAAAAAAGCAGTCTCATAATGATATAATAATAGAAAACAATTTTACTTCATTGTTATTACATGATGAAAAAGAACTTAAAAGCGTCACTCGCTCAGCACTGAAAGTGGGGATAATTATCCAAAAAATGTTAAACCTATTATATGGAAGTTAATTCAATCCTAAACATTTCGATTGTACTAATTTAATCCTAAATGTTTTCACATAAATATTTCTTTGTGGCAATTTAATCATAAACCTTTTGGAAATTTGTCAATCTAATTCTAAATCTATTATTTCAATTTTTGGCTGTCAAAAATTTAAGACTAAATTGATAAAATGAAATTATGATTAAATTAGTAAATAGTCAAAAATTTTAATTTTAAATTTACGTAATTAAAAAATTTAAAATTAAATTGAGATCTATATAATAAATTTATGAGTTTTGGAATAACTTTCTCTCCAAATGGGATTTGCTCAAGCAGAAGTCTTCTAGAAGCCATTCCACGTGGCGATCTTCCTCCACACATGAAGTTCATCAACTTCATCCTAAGAAAAAGACATAAAAGACAGCATTAATTTCGGACAACCGTAAGGGCTTCCAGATGCCTTCGAAACATGGATAGAGCGCCTAGTGTACGATTCGAGGGGATTGAATATCCAAATCCGTTCACCGTATTTCGTATGGTGTTTCTTGTCGTATTGGTGCGCTCGAGACATATACACCATTTATCAACAAAAATTTAATATGAAATACATAAATTAATATTATAATTTATCATTTTATGGGATTAGTCTAATATAGGGAGCTATAAATTTTTTTAATTAATATAATATGAGATTGACTAGTACGGGCCGAATTGAGTCCGCCCATAATGAGAGAATCCGATTGAAAATTTTATTAATAGTACTAAAATCTCTCATTTAACTCTGATACATAAATAATCTCACATAATGAGCATTTATTGAACGTTAAGGGTAAGGGACGGTTTCATTGAGCCAATAATACAAAAGGTATTAGAGGAAAAAATTTTGAGTTTAGATTTTCATTATTTCACATTAAGAATGATAGATTCCAAATCAAGTATGTAAAATTCTCTACTTGATTATATGTGTTCTTATTTCTAACTATGAAGATCTTAGGATGTGCTTTCGCTACTTAAATCATTGCATTATAAACACTCTCATTGATCTTCCATTGACTACGATGATGTTAAGAACATTAGGTTTGCATGAACTAGCACTACACATCTTCTCTAAATTTTTCTAGACCTTGCACTATGCACACTGTCACATTGAAACTATTCTAGACAATTAACCCGTGGCGATCTTCCTCCACACATGAAGCTCATCAACTTCATCCTAAGAAAAAGATATAAAGACAGCATTAATTTCGGATCTATTTTCATAATTTATTTACTAACACACATTGAATTCCCATACGTACATAAAGTTAACATTCTCGTAAAAGTTGCATCGAGGCATAAGATTTATTATGCGCTGCCCTTTAATTGTTTAAATTTTTATGACAAAATAGACTCAACTCTCCATTTACTCTGGAGCAAGAATTTTCTCATACAAGAGAGGAAACCTCGAAAAGAAAAATCTCATTGAGAAAAAATATTGAAAAAGAGCAATAGGGAACAATGCATTCATTTTAACTAATGAAGTTAGCCATTGAATCTGATAATTACTATGTTGGAATATTCATCCGATCGCGACTTACAAATTAAAAGGAGTCAATCGCCATGTTTACTCTAGCTAATTTATTATCCACTATGCTCATCATGATTATTCAATCCAGCCATGGCCAACTTTGTGGGGCAGCAAATCTCCCATTTCCTAGTCAAATAAAAAAAATGGCGTAGGGAAAAAAGCAGTTTCATAATGATATACTAATAGAAACAATTTTATTTCTTTATTATTACATGATGAAAAAGAACTCAAAAGCATCACTCGCTCAACACTGAATTGGGGAATAATTATCCAAAAAGTCTTAAACCTATTATATGAAAGTCAATTCAGTCCTAAACACTTCGATTGCATTAATTTAGTCCTAAATGTTTTCACATAAATCTTTTTTTGTGACGATTTAATCATAAACCTCTTGAATTTGTCAATCTAATTCTAAACCTATTATTTGAATTTTTGGTCGTCAGAAGATTTAAGACTAAATTGATATAATGAAAATGTTTAAGATTAAATCACTAAATCGTCAAAAAGTTTAGTTTTACATTGATACAATTAAAAAGTTTAAAATTGAATTAATATCAATATAATAAATCATTTTTGAATAATTTTCTCGCCAAATGGGACTTTGCTCAAGCAGAAGTCTTTTAGAAACCATCCCATAAATTTATGATTTTTTCTAATAATTTTGTAGCCAAATGGGACTTTGCTCAAGCAGAAGTCTTCTAGAAACCATCCCATAAATTATGATTTTTTTGAATAACTTTCTAGCCAAATGGGACTTTGCTCAAGCAGAAGTCTTCTAGAAACCATCCCATAAATTTATGATTTTTTTGAATAATTTTCTAGCCAAATGGGACTTTGCTCAAGCAGAAGTTTCTAGAAACCATCCCACGTGGCGATGCTCCTCCACACATGAAGCTCATCAACTTCATCCTAAGAAAAAGACATAAAGACGGCATTAATTTCGGACAGCCGGGGGGACTTCTAGATGCCTTGGAAACATGGATAGAGCGCCTAGTGCACGATTTGAGCGGATTGAATGTCCAAACCCGTTCACAGTATTTCATATGGTGTTTCTTGTTGTGTCGATGCGCTCGAGGTACACACATCATTTATAATAAAATTTTTGATATGGAATAATATTAATTAATATTATAATTTATCGTTTTATGGGATTGGTCTAGTATAGAGAGTTATAAATTTTTTTAATTAATATAATATGAGATTGATTAGTGCGAGCCGAATTGAGTCCGACCCATAATGAGAGGATCCGATTGTAGATTTTATTAATAGTACTAAAATTTCTCATTTAACTTTGATACATAAATAACCTCACATAAGTAGCATTTACTGAACGTTAAGGGTGAGGGATGATATCATTGAGCCAATAATACAAAAAGTAATAGAGGAAAAAGTTTTGAGTTTAGATCTTCATTATTTCACATTAAGAATGATAGATTCCAAATTAAGTATGTAAATTTCTCTACTTGATTATATGTGTTCTTATTTCTAGCTACGAAGATCTTAAGATGCCCTTTCACTGCTTACACCATTGCATTATAAACACTCTCGTTGATCTTCCGTTGACTCCAATGATTTTAAGAACATTAGGCTTGCATGAGCTAGCACTACACATCTTCTCTAAATTTTTTCTAGACCTTGCGCTGTGTGCACTGTCACATTGAAACTCTTCTAGACAATCACGTGCCCGAGCTTACAAATGGTCAAAATTTTGTTTTGAGGAGCTTGGTTGGTCTTGCGCAGAAGAAAGCACAGTGAAAGCCCACACCTCGTGCTGATGAACACAATTATATTGGAAAGAGCTCATTCTATACTCTCCAATGTTGGGTTAAATGAATATTTTCCAACTGAAGTAATGAATGCCGCTTGCTGGTTAGTGAATCGATCACTTTCACCAATAATTGATTACAAAATTCCGGAGGAAACACGATTAGGTAAGCTTGCTTATTACACCTAACTAAGAGTAGTCGATTGTCCCTTGTGCTAGTGAGAGTGATGACACATTAGAAATGGGGGTAAGGAAATGTATGTTCCTAAGGTACACACATGGAGGGAAGGAATATAGGTTTGTGGTTAACTGAGGAAAGTTCATTTGGGTTTATATTTAGTGGAGAGACTACCTTTAACGAATTTGCTCATTTTCAAAGTTGATTTTTGTGGTAATTTTTTTTGCTCATCAGACTTGAATAGTAAGATTAATTAGTTTCCGTTTTATTTCACAACAATAACAATGGAAGTAATGAAATTAACTAACGAAATTAATCATTGCCATCAAGCTAGGTGGATAAAATCAATCCTTATTTTTTTTTCTCTTTAATTTAAGTGGATTTTGCTGCAACATGGTATTGTCAAGGGAACTTTCCATCCTTTCACATTGTAATTATGCAATCCACTTCAGTGATAAAGTATATCCGGATTAGCGTGTTAATAGGGAACAAAAAGGGGGATTTTTTTTTTTATCTAAATGGAGCATCTATAGCTTAGTAAGAGTTATAACAGTATTTGAATTATTTGACCTTTTGTCAGTTAAAAACTTCATAAAAGTCAAGTGTTATTATCCCGAAACTTCTTTTCATCAATTTCTTTTTTCTATTTCAATAATCAGAAGTAAGTGTAATTGGATAAATACAACTCTCGAAATTTCACAAGAGGACAACTCGTAAATGAAAAAGAGTCAATCACGGCGGCTACTGCTAACTCTCTTGATAGATATACATGAGCATGCTAGCTAATTCATTTGTCAAGAACATCTTGATTGTCAAAGCCCACCAAAGACGTATCATTGAATTTTGTCTGGGGATGTTTCCCTATTTCATAGTCTATAAAGCGCATAAAAGCAGGGGGCAGAAAAGAAAAAAGAGCCATTGACGCCATCCTCATAGTTATCTACTAATAGAAAGCAAATTTTCTTTTTCATCGCTCACTCAATGGTTGTGATTTGGATGGGTTGTCCTTTTTGTGAAGGCAGAAGATGGAATCCACTGAGAAGGAAGTCTTCTAGAAACCTTTCCACGCGGCAAATTCTCTACGCATGAAGCTAGAGACATTATCGTCCTCGTAAAAATTTTAAAAAAATGACATAGAAGACAAGGTTAACTTCGTCTCGCTGTCCATTCCGGCAACAGTGGGGGCTTCTAGATAGATAGTAGATACCTTGGGAACATAAGGTCCCCACAGCTGTACGGAGTGGTAAAAATTGCGTTAGAAAGTGCTCGCTCTTTACTCTCCAGTGATGGGTTAGGTAAAGATTTTTGAGTCGAGATAGAGAAATAGCGCTAGTCGAATAGTGAATAGATCACTATCGTAGCAAATAATTTGGAAAACTCCTAACTGCTGGTTATGTCGAACTTGGAGTGTTTGGTCCACCTACTTTTGTTCTTGTGAGTGGTGACCCGCTAGAGACGGGGTTAAGAAAATGCATGCTCCTAAGCTATGCACAAGAAATAAAGGGCTACAGATTGTGATGTACTTGAAAAGATTCTCTTGAGTTTATGATTAATAAAGAGATTACCTTTCACGAATTTGTTCTGTTTCGGATTTGGAGTAGGGGATTGATTGTAGGGAAATATTTGTCGGTATTCAAAAATAGGTGAAACAATGGGAATGATGCATTCATTTTAATTAATGAAATTAGCCATTGCCATCAAGCTATGTGCCTAAATCAATCCTTAATTTGTTCATTTAAGTGGCTTTTGATGCAATATGGTATTATCTAGATAACCCTTTATCATTTTCTGTTGCAATTCCAAGTCCGGTTTGATGACAAAGTAAAGTATCACCGAATTAGCTTGTCAAATAAGGGGAAAATGGGGTAAAATTCTTATCAAATAAATCATCTACAGCTCAACTAGAGTTATCATGGTGATAGAACGATTTGATTTTTTTCTTTGATTAAAAACTTCAAATGAGCCACGTGTAATCGGTCCGAAATATCTTTCCATCAAATTTCTTCCTTTCTTATCAAAAGTGTACGTAATCAGATGATTGTTACTTTGGAAAATTCACGGGAGCCTGGCTCGTTGACCGCAGTACTTTACTCTTAGTGGATATATTTGATAATACTATCTAAATCCAATTGTCAATAAACATTATAGTTTTTAAAGAAAGAGTAGCACCCAATGGCTCCACCCTCGTTTGGGAAGCCGAAATCGGAATCTAGGGAAAGAAGAAGTCTTCTAGAACCCTTCCCACGTGGCAATCTCTGTCCCCATGAGGCTACAGACATTAACGTCATCATAAATACAAAAAATGACGTGAGCAAAACATTAACTTTCATCTCACCGGCATGTTCCGCGCCTGAATGCCGAAGTTAAGCAGATGGAACATCCAATAAGCCTTTGCAATATAATCACTATGATTTTCAAAGGACGTCACGTGATGACATGACATGTTTAACTAAGTTTAAGTATAAACATTTACACATATAATCATATAAATTGTTGAATCAAGCATGTGTCGGATCGTTTTTTAATATATTCTCAATAGAAGAGGCAAAATTGACAAACTTATAATACGAAGATGTTACTAATGTGGCTGAAACATAATTGCTGTTTTGTAATATAATGAAGTGGTAATACCTTTTTGTTTGATTTAAGTGATGTAATACCTATTACATTGTTATTACACAAGTATTTATTCATAGTACAATAATTTAGCCATGAAAATAAAATTAATAATAAATTAAGGACGTGACATATGATTATATGAAAATAAATTCTAATTAGTAATTGTTACTTTGATAGCCATACATACATATATGTATATCATCAAAATGTTAAAATATAACATATCAAATCTCATCTATCTTTTAATAATTAATTTATAATTATGGTACAATATGTTATTATAAAAAAGGAAATATTATGTATCATATAATTAAGAGTATGGTTGAAATAATAAGTACGTCCAAAATTTAGAGATCTGTGCCTAGTAGGGAGCCACTAATATTACTCTAATTATAGTTTTTGACATGATAAATAATTGAGTATAACTAGGATAACCATTACACTGTATTTACCTATTATCTAATTTTTCACTACCCGAATAATATGCGATTAAAGCCAAGATAAGCACAATTGACGTGACCATTACATAAGTACTATATATAAATTTATTTATAATTGATGTATTTAACAAAAGAAATTATAGCTAATAAATAAAAAAATAAATCGAACCAGCATCTTAAATCAAAGAACAATAATTTTGTCAGTCTTCTCTTGAAAAAAACTCTAAAAATACTGAAAAAGAAACAAAAAGAGCTAATCCCAAGCTCTCAATGCATTATATATAGGATATATCCAAAATAGCAATTGCGCATAAAATTAGACAGGATCTTTGATTTGATATCTATATCTCAATGCTTGCAGATAATATTAGGGAACAAAATCAATGATTTCCTAATTTGATATCCATCTTCCACTACTTTTTTATTTGAATTCATGAATTTTGCCATTCTTTTTTTTTTTTTCTTATCTATATCTCATTATTCTGCATAAAAAATGAAAATTTGAATAATCAGAAGGAAATCCAAATATTTTCTCATAGATATTACATTAATTTTTTTTCCTAAAATAGGTAAAATAACTCTATTTATAGAGTTATCAATTATATGAAAATAAATTCTATATTTAGTAATTGTTACTTGATAGCCATGCATACATATATGTATATCATCAAAATGTTAAAATTTAACATATCAAATTTTGTCTATCTTTGAATAATTAATTTATGATTATGGTACAATACGTTATTATAAAAAAGGAAATATCATGTATCATATAATTAATCGTACGGTTGAAATAATAAGTACATCCAAAATTTCTACCGTTGATTTCCCAAGGACTGGCTTTGGACCGGGGTCTCTGGAACCGAAGCGATGGCGACACGTGTAGCTCCCGCAGGATGTGCGTGCGTGCCTCGCATGTCTTCTAGAAGCTTTGGCACGTGCGAGGTTTGCGTTCCTAAGTTTTCGTGGGATGGAGGGTCAACGCCAACGGGTCACTCGGCCGGACCTTTTTGGTTGCCTGGCCTGCTAAGTTAGGCTGCTCCACTAATCATTATTTGTTCACGTCGTTTTTTAATTTAGTATCGAATCATGCAAAAGATGCAAATATTCAATTTAAGACGGAATTTAATAAGATAGAATCTTGGAAAACGATGTGTTGAATTTATTAATTATTTAATGCCCGACCCACTTATTATATTAATTAAAAACTTGCCAAATAGGTTTGTCAAGTTGAAATTGTAAACAATGATTTGTATTTTGCTGATTATGTGGCTGACAAATGTTCAATCTTCTCATTTATTGAGCGATTGCTAAATCAGAACACGAGCATTCAAATGATACTTTCATTTTTCACTGTGATATCGACCGTTCAACTAAGTCTTTGTTTATTTATTTAACACTTTTAGTAAGTGCTCAATGCAAAGTCACCCAATGAAAACTCCATTACTAAACTATCTTTGTTTATTCTTAGCTAAGTTTTGTTTATTTATTTATTTATTCTCAACTAATGGACATTTTTGTCCTCTTGTTCTGTTTTTTACTAATCCTCAAATCCAATCCGTCTCTTATTTTCGGCAATTCGCTTGAGGTGCAAGTGTCGAATATGCCTTAGTAAGTGCTCGATGCAAAGTCACCCAATGAAAACTCCATTACTAAAATGTCTTGGAAAAAACACTAACAAAAGATATATCTAATTTCTATATATGTTTTAAAAAAAACTTTAAATCTAAATTAATTCTAAACATTTCAATTGATTTGATTGAGCTCCAACCTTAGTTGAAAAATGCAAATAAATCTTATAATTTATTTTGTGAGAAAAGCACAATTTAAAAATGCCATGTAGTTAAATTTTGAGTACCTTGTGGACTATATGTATTGATCGTCGAGAGGATTTGATTGCACTTATTTGAAAAAACTATAAAATTCAATCGAATCAATTGAAAGGGCTAATTCAAACAAAAAAATAAAATAAAATGAAAGGATAAAGATTTATTTGTAGTACGTGCTTAAAATTAATGATTAAACCAATTATCAATCATGCATAAGTTATTTATCTCATAAATGGGTTGCCGTTTGATTGATTTTTTTTTTTTTTTTTTTACATGATTATGAAACGAGTTATACTTTGATTGAGCTATTAATAACATAAACTTGAGTTGACACAACACTGGTAAGTTGACAACCTATTGCTCGTGTATTGGCATAACCATGTCACGCTGAAGGATTTTGTTAAAGAGTGCTTGGATGATGCTTTTTAAACTATTAATTAAGGGTTTTTGCTAGGATTTTGTTGAGAAATATTCAGAGCAAGTGATCGAACGAGGAAACGGAGGAAATTTTCAATTTTATCATCGATTGCGGTCGTGATATGCACGATTAATGTCCTTGGAAAATCGAATAATTCCTCGTTAAGTATGGTTGGGTGGTAGTCGGGGCCGCTACCTAATAAGAGCCGATCGAAATAAAGTCTTTGTCATTTTGAGTTTCTTAATGTTATCTTTTTGAGCTGGGCGAAGAAATTAAAAGGCTATTTTGGTCGGTGGAAAATCCAACACATCATTCAATGACACCCTTTTCCATTCCAATTCCCACCGAAGCCACAGCTCACAGAATCATTCCAGTCACCGGCTCTCATAATGCACGTCGGTCCATAAAAATAAATAATAAAAAAAGAAGAAGAAAGAGAGCAAACACGAAGGAGTTAATTCAAAAGAAAAAAAAAAAATCCAATTTGGTACGTCTATATCACATCTACGCTGATTTGATTTTTGTATCACAAAAATTATAAAACGGGACACCCTTGCTACATGTACCAATACCAATCTTTCTATTGCCTAAAAATTTCAAATCCATATACTCGCGCTAAATTTACATTTAAAATAATTTATTTATTACAAAACATTCCAAATCATTAAAATATTAGATTGTGAGAAATCTGCTAAAATGCGCTGAATTTTGGCCAAAGAGCTTCCTCAAGTTCCGAGAGTTGAACAAAATTCTTAGTCTTTTGTAAATACGAAATCTAGTCTGGGTTAACCGTGCAATACAAAGAACCTTTTTCTTCCTAATATTTTAACATTTAGTAACCGATGAATAAAATAAAAATATTGCATTCATCAAATAAAAAAGTCATGAGTAAAATTTAATTCTTCTCGAGACTTGTTTAGAAAATGCTGTAAGGACTGGATAAATGACCATTCATGATTCAATAATTAAATTATTACATATCTATTCGAAGTTAGAAGAATGATATGGTAAAACTTTGCTCGGAGCGATGTGACGGAAAATAATGTTCGATAAGAAAGACAAAATTTAGTTTGAAGTAGAATGTGATATATATTCAGTTTTCCGCATAACATAAATTAATCTAAAATATATATTTAATATATCGATTTGAGATTTTTCGTAATATAAAAATTAATTTGAAATGACTCAACTACGGGCAGTACAGTTGATGTGCATTCTCTCCCTCATCATCGAGTTCGAGGGTTTGAACCCTCTTATTGGGTTCTGATATTAGGATATTGATATTTGCCAAATCTGGTATTGATGTCTAAATAGCGGGCATGGGCGAGGCCGCATTGATTACTTCGGCACTGAGGGGTCATGTGAACCCGAATAGCGTAAGCGAAAGAGGGCTCCGGTGGATCTGGATATAAAAAAATAAAATTAATTAGAAGTAATTACCGCACCAACGTATTAGTCTTAAATTTTTGTGATACTGACCCGTTAGGGAAAAATATAAGCACAGATGTTCTAGAAGCTCAATAAAACCGCGCTGCCACGTCATTGCCCGCGAACCTCCCACCCCGCCCCAAACGACAGGCTCCACACACGGATTTTTCGACCCTGCGAAATCCCAGATTTACCCTCCGGATCCAAATTCTTCCGTTCTTATAAAAGGCCCTCTCTTTCTCTCTCCTTCCCCATCCACACCCGCGACTTTTCCCAGCATACCCATTTTGCACCCCGACTCTCCCCCAATTTTCAAATGTCCCTAACCCTAACCCCTCCTCCTCCGTCCCTCGCCTCCCATCGCCGCCGTTGCTCCGCCGCCGCCGCAGGCGGCCTTCCGAGGTCGCGGCTCCGCGTCCGTTGCGTCGCCACCTGCCACGCGCCCCCGTCGCCCGCCGCGGCGCCGTCGATCGCCGGGCTCGAGCCGCGGCGGCGGGAGAGGCTGAGCCTGTACGAGATCCTGCGGGTGCGGGAGGACGCGTCGGCCAGGGAGATCAAGGCCGCGTACCGGGCCCTGGCGAAGGCGTACCACCCGGACGCCGCCGGGGGAGACCGACGGCCGGGACTTCATCCAGATCCACAGCGCGTACGAGACGCTCTCCGACCCGGCGGCGAGGGCCGTGTACGACCTGTCCTCGGGAGCGGCCGGCGGCGGCGGCAGCAGCAGCAGCGCGCGGGCTGGACCGGGTTCTGCTCGACCCGGCGGTGGGAGACGGACCAGTGCTGGTGAGGCGCATTGCGCGGCACAGGACTCGCGCGTGCCATCGAAACCGAAGGAAGAAAAACGAGAAGATTTTTGCATTTTCCAATTTCGTCTTCTTCTTCTTCTGAGCAATGTTCCAGAATCAGAAATGTAAAAAAAAAAAAAAATAAAATTGTATATAATTAAATCTTCGAGTCATGGATTTTTTTTTTCTGACAGAAGAGACTAGTTTTTTTTTTTTTTTTTTTTTGGCATTTTTGTTAGTGTGTAGAGATGGAAATGAAATAGAAAAAAAGTAAATTCTCATGTCATTTCTTTTTATCCTGTCTATTATTCTTTTTTATTTATTTTGGTCGGCCTGTCGGTAATTTTCGCACAATTAAAAATTACTTTTCTTATAACAAAATCGACACGTGTCGCTCGGTGCTCCTCGGCTTTTCCGACGATACACCCGAATTTCGCAAGCACGTGGCGGTCGTTAGACACCGGAAAATCAGTCACGTGCCCGGCGAACGGAGGACATTAGTCGGGTCGAATCGCGCCAGCCGTGACGATATGGAAGACTAGTGAAGTGAAGAATGATTTAAAGGAAAAAGCGTAATTGATATGACTAAATGAGGTTACTCAAGAGTTATGTCCAAGGCCCACTTAGCGCCTCTTGTCGGGCGGTATCTTTTTACTAGTCACATGGGTCTTGTCAATAAATATCTCCCCCGACACTGGCCTAAATATACTTAACAAAGAAGGGTTAATATTATTAAAAATCTTAAATTATGTCCATTATGATATAAATACTTTAATTTTTCTTGTGTCATTTAAAAACCCAAATTTACTTATGGAGATTTTTTTGTATGATAAAAAATCTCGAATTCATATCAGCCAGATAATATACACTTGGTGGAACTATATCTTCGATTCTCTATAAGAGAAATGGATGTTTTCCCCTTGGTTTTCAGTCCTTTTCCCTGTGTACTTCAATTAGGGCAAACTTACTTTACGTAACGTCACAATTCGATTAGAGCAAGCTCGACCAGCCCATCCTATCATTTCTTTTCTTCGTTCATTCATTTGCTTTTTTGAATGTTTTTAAAAAGCCAACAGTATAAACCAGCTGGCACCTCCTCTTGCAAAAATACTTTAATTTTTCTTGTGTCATTTAAAAACCCAAATTTACTTATTGTGATTTTTTTTATATGATAAAAAATCTCGAATTTATATCAGCTAAACAATATACACTTGGTGAAACTATATCTCCGGTTCTCTGCCAGAGAAATGGATGTTTTCCCCTTGGCTTTTAGTCTTTTCCCTGTGTACTTCAATTAGGGACGTGACGTCACAATTCGATTAGAGCTAGCTCGACTAGCTAGACCAGCTCATCCTAACATTTCTTTTCTTCATTCATTCATTCGCTTTTTTGGGTGTTTTTAGAAAGCCAAAAGTATAAACCAGCTGGCACCTCCTCTTGCAAAAAATTTCTTGCAGACTCCTAAACCCTACCAAAAAACTTCACCACCATTTCAGTCCCTTTTATCAGCCTCAAACGCCTGCCGCCTAATAGAGTGTATGTGAAGTTTTGAATTTTTTTTGTGACACGGCAGCCAAGTTTAGAGTTTTTTGTGATGTGTTGCAGTGAACATAATTTATGGTTCTTACTTCTTTGTGGTAAGATATACTAATTTCTAAAAAGATATATTAATTTCTAAAGTACCAATTACACATAAAGCGAGAGAAACAGGGCAACCCGATTAAGAATTTTCCCTAATTGGGTGTATGGATGACGAACCCCTGGGAGCAACTCCTTGACAAAGGGAAGGAAGCATGCGATGGGTCTAATTGTCGGTCGATTAGGAAACTGGTGCTGAATTACCGCGACAGAGATTTGTTTCGTCAACATTGATGGTCGGACGAAACGTACCGGGCTGTTCGCTCAAGAAAACGGGACTCGGCCAAGATTGGAGTGCAAGAATGCTGGAATTTTACACCATTTAACATCCAGCAAAGACCCACATAGCGACCGAGCGATGTTATTTCAATATTAGAAGTCTTCATGTTTTCCACGGGAGTTGCACGACGGACGTCAGTCAAAATGCCGTGCAAATTGGGAAAAAAGAGAAGTCTGGTCCGGATCTCATGGCGCATGAATCTGCCATATTTGCCTTTTGCCCCTCCCCACATTATAACTTCCGGATTACTTCACTCCGATAATAGTGAAGTCAAAATATCCGACTGTTTTAAGTAAAACTGTTGTCGAAAGTTTATATTCAAACTTTCCCGTGTTTGGATGACAGGAAACAATAGATTTGTATAAAATATTTTCAATAAACTGAAAACAACAAGACTAGATTTGGAAAAATCGACTTCCCCGTTTGATAGAAAAAAAAAATTACTTTCTTCAAATCATTAAATAAATGAAAACCGACCATTTTCCTTAAAAACGATTTCCATGAAAGACATTTTCCTCAAATTTTCTGTAAAACAAATAACTTCTAAATTTAAAAAGAATATGCAAAGAAACATAGATAACGGGAACGTCCCACGTAACAGATACATTACCTGCCGAGAGCGAAGAAAAGCTCGTCTGTCGGCTTTAACCGATCTCCAATGGATCAAAAGCTTCTCTGTAATATAGCCTAAACTACCGAGATAACGGACGAGCGGGAAGGAGAGTGAAGAAGCAAGCATCTGCAAACAATCATGGATTCTTTCTATACTCTTTTTGTGACGTTGGAGTCGAATCCTATCTTCAAAGTGTCGACAGCTACGGGAACTTTACAGCCCTAGAAAACTCCAAATGAAACTCCCTAAAGATCTGTACAGATTCAACTAAAATTACTATGGGCCTCATTTTGACTTTGCCCTAGTACAACACTTTTCACAGGTGTCATTGTCATTTAGACGTCATCAGCATGGAGTTAATGACGTGCATGAGAAGGCGTATACTAGACAGCTCGGGGCTGGCATTGGTTGGCAGAGTACGTTGATGGCTCAGTATTTGGTAAACTTGCTCGAAGATGGGCCGCACATGCACCGCGATTACTGGGTCCGATGGGTTAATGGCACCGGCCACATCGGTCATCCATGACAGCTTCCGAGGCGTGTCTTTGTTGATGTCGCAGGCCAACTGCTGCAAGAGGGACAGTAGAACTCCCTGGCTTAATGGGAGAGGGGTGATTGTCAATATCCTATGTAGATCAACCTGTCAAAAGGACAAAAAAGGTTAAAGTTCAGCATCTCTCACAGAATCCAATCTATCTGGCATGTCAGCCAACTGCAAATGCAGATGATCTGCCTCACAAAGCCATGAACAAACAAAAGCAAAATTTATCAGGATCGTTTGGAATTTTCGTTGTAGTAAAACAAATCACTAGTTATAAACAGTCCTTATGCCCCCAGGTTCATTCAAGTTAATCAGCAAGACAAGAAAATCTTGAAATAGATGCGACATTCTACACCACGTTCAACAACTGAATACCTGAAAACATAACCAAGACACAATGAACAAATCACTTCTTTGCAGGGCTAAGGTGAAAGCTTCCTCATATTTGTGTTCAGAGATCAATCGTGACAGTTCTTTGGTTAGATCAAATGGCTTGTCAACCTGTTACAGAGATGACATATCAGTTCACCACAAAGTACAAAAAGAGAGGAGGAGGAGGAGGAGAAAAAAACGGGTGGGGGGGGAGAAAAAAAGGGGGGGGGGTCCAAGGCAGGCTCAATAATTCAGATACTTTGAGTGTCGAATTAAAAGTACATTGAAACTGGGCATTCAAGCAGGCTCAATAATTCAGATACTTCGAGTGTTGAATTAAAGTACATTGAAACTGGGCATTCAAGGCACCGGCTACAGTGACATTCCATTATGCATGCAATAGATGATTGACAGGACAATTCCTAAAGAAAAGCCACATGCAAGGCAGATGAAGCATCATATTTTCTTCAAATTGGAGACTCATAGTAAAGAGGTTCATGCACAGAAGTACAGAATATGAGGCACAACCACACACAGTTATGTTCAGCTTATAATGTGGAAAACATTTATGTAATTCCTCCTCGAATGCCAGACAATCTTGAAACTTGCGTAGAAAACATGACACATCTCTGTAACACCAAGCGGCGGGAAGAATTTCATACAAGAAGTCGAACCTTTTCCTGTAGACCACCCAATGGCCCATTGCTTAAATCTGTAACCAACGGGTTTACTGGTGCGTTAGCTCCAGCTACAGCGAGAGCTAAAAGCTTCCGTTGAGTTTCAGCCAAATCTCCACTCAAGGTCCGTGTCATTGACGACGCTGAATTAACGGCATCCTGCAAAATCATATGAAAATTAATATTATTCTAGAACATCGGAGAATTCAAAAAATATTTGAAACCAATATAATAAGAAAAGCATTAATATCTCCTCATCTTATGATAAGCAAGAACAGAACAATCATTAGTAAGGCACCGGGGTGTATGAACCGATTGAAAAAAATCAAAGAACACAATCCCATCTAGTGTCTGGTATTAAATAACTAAGGGCGTGTTTGGTCTTAAGGTTGGATAAAATCAAACATATCACAACTGGTGTTTGGTGGCACACCATGGGTTAGATAAAGTATCCAGACTGTAGGTATGGGATTGTACTTGCCATCCTGAGACAAGAACTTAATTTAAAAGGGAAAAAACTAAAAAGAATGAAGCACGAACAGTTTGCAGCATCAGGTAGTTGCCTAATCTCTCTCTCTTTTCTCTGAGCATCAGGATAGTTGCCTAATCTACTCCCTCCCTCCCTCCCCACCTCCATCTCCCTCTCTCTCTCTCATGGCCAAGAGGACTGAAGTTACACTTGTTCTCCATCAAGATCCAAAACTGCAGGTGGGGGATGGTGTGACCACGACAACAAAGACGATTGCAACGTTATAGACCTTGGGCAGATGATCTCCCAAGATTGGAGTTACTTATTTGATTTTAAAGTTTTTATCCAATTGTATTCTAGTCCCAACCAAATACCCTAAACAATAGGACATTTCTAATTTTACCCTTTTATCCAGTGTTTCCCTGAACAATGACAGTATATGAAATACAGGGAATTCATCATTCAATCCAATTGTATCCCAAATCCGACTGTCTCTAGACAAACAAAATCAGCCTGCAGAAAACAAGGTAGCATAATGTCTATTAATTTGTAGGGACAATGAAGCTTTCTTGCCATCTCATACTTTTGAAGCCCATATTCAGCATTTTCTCAAATAAGAAGATATTTATCCAAGTACCAAGCAAGAGCTGACTCTGTAAAATCAATTAGATACTAAGACAGAATATGAATAAGGCATCAAGGAGATCTGGAACCCAATTGAGAATTGCTTTCTTGGAGCACTTGGTAAGATTAATGTGCCACCAAGTCTAGGTATAATTTGATCTTTAATGCAGTTTATGAGAAATCAATGCCAGATGTCGCTGCAAAATCTTTGGAGATGATCTCACAGGACACTGCTACACCATATGTTGCACTCCTTTAATTAGCTTCACACAATCCCAAAGAGTATACAAGCTTTCAGAAATTTCCAAACACATATTCTTCACTCACTTATTATCTGTATCAGTCCTGAATCTGGTTTCAGCCAGATTCCCAATCCCAAACCTTCTGATGATCTTAATAATGTCATTTAGCACAGAAAGTTTGCATATCACAGGCAATGAACTGCCAAGACATGATAATGTTCGAAGTAGTTAAGACAGTAATGATAACCATAGTTAAAGTTGTAAAGCAGATTACACACCCTTAAAGCAAGTGCCAATGGAGAATGAACAGATTCTAAATGCTGCTGAGCTGCAGTAGTGTGTTCGGTGATTCCTTTCTGGAAAGTAGAATCTACTTGCTCAAACACAGCTTTACATGACATCTCAAAAGCAGGGATCACTGAAGCTTCCAAAGTAGACTTTAATGCATCCTGCATGACATTTATCATTTCAAGCAATTATATAGGAATCTCAAGACACATAAATGCAAACTAAAGTGCAAAATGTACGAACATCACAATAAGTAGAAGCAAAAGGAAAAAAAGCATGAAGAAAAACAAATAGAAGCTACAAAAAGACCATGCTGATGAAAATGAGCAAGCACAAGTATTCATTTAAGAAAAAGAAGTTGCAAAACTCCTGTGCTTTCAATTAGTGCACAAACACACACTAAAGACTCATTCACTTTGGCTAATTAGAGCGCAGTAAAGTTACAATCATCTTTTTTAATAGGCTTAAATCTTGCATACATTAGTGAATTTTCCCTATAAAGACAATTTGGTCAATCTTATACTAACCTGAATAGCTTGCCTGCCAGAAGTTTGGAACTGTGCCACAATTTGTCGGGTGACTGTGGCTTCAAGTTTTGAATTAACTGATTTCTCCAGTTGACTAACAGCTTTATCACCAACTCCTTTCTGGATGATAAGAGATAGAAGAATCAAAATAAGAAATAGATGAATCAAAATAAAGGAGATTTCCCTGCAAAGAGAGAAATAGTATTTAACCTGAAATGAATCCGCAATAGCTGAAGATACTGTCTTCTCAACAGCTGGCATGATGGCACGAACTACAGATTGTTGAACAGTAGTCAATTCCTTTTTCACAATTTTATCCAGAATGGCTGGCATATCCCTGTTCATCAAGTTATTAAGCAAATTTGTTATTTGCTGCATACGTTCCTGCACCAATTTCTCATTTTTGAAACTCTCTTCCTGAAACCGAGCCCAAAAGGCGTCATTATTAGCCTTGACAGTTTTCTCCATGGAACGCCCTAGGGAAGCCTCCAGTCTTCTGCCTTCTTTAGTGATTGGCACATTAACAGTAGCAGTCATCTGCTTCTTCATTTCTTTTTGCATGTTCATCAGCTACAGCAGGATGATCATATCAAAGATTTAAAATTAGTACAATAATCTTCTCCGGGTGTTCTCTCTACAGAATAAATTAAAAAAAATACTAAAAACAAACCTCACTTTTAACCCAATGACTGCTTATACACCTCTATTTTTGCAAATAACATTCACATACCTCTAAGCAAAACCCCACAATGAAAAGACCACATTGCCTCTCCTTGAAAACTCATTTTAAAATCTTGCATGGGGTTTTGTGGTTTTTTTTTTTTTTTTTCAGTTGGTTTTGAGTGTTTTGGGTGGGTGTGATAATTTAGGATTTGGGAAGGGGCATTTATGGAATGAAAATATCACATTTTCATAACTATGGTCACTGGCTATTTGATGTGAATGTGCAAAGTGATCTCCAAAGGTAAAACTCATATTTTGAAAATTTGAGGTATGCAAGTGGTCATCTGATGAGAGGCGAGGTATATTTTTGGTAGTTTTCCTTTAATTAACCATTTAAGTATGTCAAGCATCTAAGTGAAAAGAATGCATTCCAAAAGGATCACTTGCTCCTATCCAAAACAATTCACCATTCAAATCTCATTTTTTCCTCTTTAAAACAGATCAGATTTGGGACCTAACACATTTGACAAACACAAGCTACAGAAAAGCTTCCAAAGTACATAGCTACATTGGCACATATTGACTGGACGTCTATGTTGAAAACCAAAGAATATTTACAAAACCTCTAATCATCCCAAAAGCAGCACAAGGTTCAATGGAAAACTCAAACATATAGCAAAAAGACTATGTAAACCCTCAGATGCAAGCCAAGATCCTAAAGCAGTGAAAATATCAACGTCAGAAAAGAAATATGGTAAAGAAAAACAGTACTTTTGCTCACAAGCCTATGAATGTTTCCTAGTCCAATTGGTTTTGCATTTACCTGATTAAGTTTCTCTTGCATTGCCACAATGTGAGGAAAAGCAGCTTCCATTGATGGAAGACTTGAACTTGTGACAGCTTCATTGTAAGAATCTGTTGAATTAGAAGCACTGGGGGATGATGAAGATGGACCTGAAACTTGGGAATTTCTCCCCTTCTGCTTTTTACTTTTCCCATTTGATATTGGGCCTGGCAAGACTGTTGCAGCCATACCTGGCTCCGAAACCTTTTCACATACATATTTTGATAAGTCATGGATTTCTTCCACATCACCAGAAGGGGATTGGCCAGGTGGCTCCATCAATCTACTACCGGCAACTGGATTAGCTTCTGCCAAGCTTTCTGATAAGTCACGGGATTCCCTGGCCACCTCCATTCCAAGATCTGAAATTTGAGAAGTAAAAATTCTCTCTCTACTCTCTGCAACAAAATCCTGAGTTCGTTCCTCACGAGAAAATTCATCTTCCTGTGTAAATCCTGTATCTGCTACAACTTTGATTTCTTCTGGTGTATTACCTGCTTCACTATTAACAACCACATCCTGAGTATTTGCCTCTTCCTCACTCTTGCCACCGATAAAACTAGTTTCAGAGGATGAAACAGCCCTTAATATTTCAGAGGGAGTAATTAAGTGAGTAGGATGTTTGAACACAACAGGATGGTTAAGCAAACTGGATGCATTATCTTGTACAACTCTCTTTTCATCATTCCTCGACTCATCCTTCGTCAAAGCCGCATCCGACGTCTGTGCAGGGACACTTTCCATTTGCCTATCTACAGAAGAATTCATGACTTGTTCGTTGCCAGTGTGATTACTAAAAGGAAGACCAGAATCAGAACCACCCGATGGACTTCTAAAACCAGAAAGTTTATGAGACAACCTAGGACTTAAAGGAAGAGGAGGGGCAGCTGCAACGACGTGAATATCAGATTGACTAGTTGAAGGTGCCACATTAATGGTTCGAGAATCTTCATCCAAGGATGTAACTGCTTGTGGAGCAGTCATCTCAACAGAAGCAGAGCTTATCGGAAACCTGATAGCCTCTGTAATGTCAGGGCTGCTTGTTCTCCCGGTTATTTTAGGTGCCGAAGCAGCTGATGGAAATTCAGTAGGTTTTATTTCAGAAACATCTGCAGCTGTTGGTCCTTCAACATTCATCACATCACAAGACAGATCAGGATCAGACTTCTCTAATCCCACCTTCTCCAAAAGTGGTGGTAGGCACAAATATAAGTCCAACGCATACTGCTGAATAGCTTGTGTCTGGACACAGTAAACCTGAATTACCTGTTCCCCATATGCTGATACATCACTTACCCCAGTAAAACTCAGAATGGGCATTGTGACAGTAAACTCTGCCAAATAGTCCATGCAAGTACTTGTTGGATTGGGACCATATTCTAAATGCACAGCATAGATAGCATTCTTCTTAGCATTTGCAAGCAAAAGAAGACCAGCTTGAGGCAATACAAGAACTTGATTGAAGAATGCTTTCTGAACATGCGGTTCAGATGAACTCCTGAGGTCCAACGTCTGCATGCACTTCCATTTTTCATCATCACCTGGCAAAAGCCAACCTTCTTCACTTGCTGAAGCCCAAACCTTGAGTTCACGATTTAATGGACCCTAGAAACAGGTGCAACAATGTCAAACAAATAAGCACAAAATGATCCGCTTACATGCTGTCTGTAATCATAAGTGTCAGCGCTCCAACTTGTCTGTGTTGGAAAATTGTAAAGGCAACAATCTAAATAATCAACATCCTGTGCAGACATACAATAATACAGGTTACATATCAATAATAACATCATCCAGAAAACAGATTAGCTTACGAGCTACATGTGGAATCCCAATTGCCGATTGCTGTGTACTGGTGCCGGCAAAGATTTGATGGACAATAACAAACAAATCAAGAAAGGAAAGAAGGTCATTGAGCTTGTACCGCTGTTATAAGTATTATATGGTCTGGCCGATGGGGAGAAGTCACAAATGCAGCTGAACTAACAGGTTGGCCATCATATGGTCTCAGAACAGCAAGTGGCAATGTTTTACGATCTTCCCAAATCTTTATCTGTCACACGACACAGGCTTTCAGTCAAAACAAGTTTAAAGGCTAGGGAATATAATTGACTATCATCATCATCATACTTTAGCGATAACCAAAGAATATGGTGACACATTATCACAATCGTAGGCATGCATAAAATTCAGTGTAATGGGGGCCGATGCATAAAACAGGGGAGCAGAGAACAATGTCAAAAGATTCCGCCAAAAGGAAAATTTTAAGGATGATGCATGAAATAGGGAAGCAGAGCAAAATATAGTAAGAGGACTCATATAAAAACCACTCCACTTTGGGTAATAAGGCCTAGTTGTTATTGTTGCTATGCATGGACAATGGAAGCAAGGCAGAAAGTAATTAAACTATGTTGGCCACAGCACCATTGGAGAAGTTACTCATTCAACTTCCACCATCACAAGAGCATCTCAAAATGTATAGGTTTAAATCACATGAAAAGAGATTTTAGACCCAAATTAAGGTCTGAATAAATGCTAATGTACTCTCCTTCCTGCACAAGTTGAACGGTCTTCATGACCAGCCACAGTAAATGTAGGGTGCAACTTTGAGGAGCAACCCGAGAATGCACATTTCTTCTTTTTCTATGAAACAAAGTCAGAAATAACTGCCAGGTTGGATGTTATAAAATTTCTACAGAGCTCAAGTACAATATGGTAAAGAGTTCTCCAGCCATTGCTTCCAACAATACTCCGACATGTATGCATGAAATGATTATCAGCTTTGAGCCACATAGTTTGAAGATTACTGAGAAAGATCTAAAAGTAAGACTTCAAAGGTTGATTTTGTGAAGTTAATGGAAGCAGAACAATGTCCACTATGACATTTTTAATGTTGTAGACTTTATATGTGCCAAAAGCTGCAGGAACTGGAAAGTAAAACCAAATAACCATGATTTTCAATGACACAAAGGAAATTCTTCTCAAGGAACCCAATAATTGACCTAGATTGCCATCTCTGCAATAAAGTTTTCAGATGTGCAACGTAACTAGAAAGTGCACCAGTTTTTCTAGGCCCTTAGGGTGACATACTACTACAAACATGACATACAGCATAATAATTCCATTGATCTATTCTATTCAAATAAGACCAACAGGATATTCAAATCTGCAACGTGAGCTCATTCACTTAAACTAGCATTAGCCTTTACCTATCTACAAAAATAAAACGAGATAATGACAATGGAAGTCTTCCAAATGTGTCTATCCATCACTTTAGTCCTAAAACTTGTTGCCATTCTTCTAATTAGTCCTTTCATTAACTCCGTCACCTTTCACTAGACAGAAAAATCCGAGCTGGCCTTTTCTATCATTATCTCTTTATCCAAGTGGCTGTTGTTAAAGTCTAAAACAGTGTTGTTTTCATTGTTAAAATTAAAAAATGAACTGATAATAACAAATATTTGAAAATTAAAAAGGTCAAAGAGGGGGTTTGCGTGAAAGAGAAACAACAAAGAGGGCAGCTGCCAGCCCTCGTTGGGGGTGATGATGGCAAGGGGCCCCCACCCATTGGTGGCAAGACAGCCGTGGTGTCCATGCGAGGGCACATACCCTGTGGCAAGGTAGGCGACAAAGGCAGGCAGTGGTGCTGCCCCTCTTCTTGCCCCCTCAGCCCAATCTCTATCAGAATTTTTGCTCCTTTTTTCTAATTTGTCTTTTTGGAAAAAGTGACAAGAGTTAACAAAAGGACAAATACGAAGGATGTCGAAAAGTTCAGGACTTAATTGACTCAAAAAAGAGTCCTTGGACTAAAGCGACGATCGACACAAGTTTTCAGACTTCCACTATCATTATCCCAAATAACACACATAAAGAACTCTTTCAGATCTAGCAGTCGAAAGCAGTGACCCAGGTATAGCTGGTTTGCCATCTGTTAACTGCAAGCCAAAATGCTTAATCAACAAAAACCTGTACAAGATGACACACGCAAAGGCCATACCGTGCCATCAACGGAAGAGGAAGCCAAACGGGAGGTCATCCACTGGCACATTGACAAATCAGTCACTTCTCCATCATGTTTTCCAACAAACTGAACCCCTTCAATGAGACTATCAATAGGACACATGAGAGGTTCCTCTGCTGAATAAAGTTCACCCTTCCCCACTTTAGTCGTATCAATTCTCAAAACATGTTCTCCTATTCCAACCACCAGAATTTCCTGAATAATTTCAAGAGAATTCACAAAAGTCAAAAGATTAACTTGACTAGACGACCAAAAAGTCAGAGAGGGAGAAACTGCATAAGGAAAGCAGACCATACTCCAACAATATAATTAAGTACATGAACAATGAAACACCTGTTTGTGACAATGCCAACAAACGCGTGGATGGACAGACTCCAATCCCGTTAGTTGAATGGCAATGACAATGTTTCCAATAATCTGTTGCTTATTATCTTCCTCTACGCTTTCAGAGACTTTCCACACATAAATCCTTCCATCTGTGCTTGCACTGTAAAAAAGTATGCCCTATGAGGCAAAGGAATGATAAGAACAAGCTTAAAGAAGTGAAGTGGAAAATTACCTGGCTAAAAGGTGAACATCCTCAGCAAAGAAAACCATGTCCGTAATCCTCTGAGAGAAGCAAACATTACTTAGATGAACAGAAAGGTCCAGAAAAGACAGCGATCACAAGTGAAACACTTCTCATCAAGTCTGTCTCTCTCTGAAGAAATAAATTAAACAGCAGAAAACAGAATCCCCAAAATTATCTATCCTACATCACTTCAAGTCCATGACAAGAGAGATGCAACCACATAGTGAAGTACCAAATCAAAGAGAGGAACCTTGAGTACATCAAAGCAATGCCAGGACTATGTCCTATATGAACATATTGAACAGTCAGCATCTCATGCAATGTAGGAAGCCCTCCCAATTAAATCTAAAGTCAAATGTTACTTCTTCCCACGCAACAGTGGCATGCTGGTCAATGAAGACATATCAACCTTCGAATTACTAAAGCCAGCAAAGCCAATTTATTATCTAGTTTTCCCAGAAAACGAGCTTGAGTTAGAAAAATGATCTATCTTAGCGCATTATCATTTCGTAACTGCGAAGAATTTAACTTACTATCATACTCGCAATATGCTAGCTCGACCTTAGATCTCAAGCGGAACGCCAACTATCAAACTTCACATAATACCCTCGCGAAGCTAGTCCAACGTAATCGAATGCCCAAAGAAATCATTCCTCAACTTATATTTTCAAATTTGATGAACCGACCTGCGTGTGACCCCGGAGCAAAGACCGAGACGCGGTATTAATATTAAGCACCCTGATGTTCCCTTGCTTCAAACCATAGCATATGTACGACTGGTTCACCGCGATCTGGCGCCCCAACACGAGCTGGGGGTCGGACGCGTACTTCGTGATGGGCGTGACCTCGAGCTGCGGCTGCGCCTCGCCGGCCAGCCTAACATCCACGTCGTACACCACGGAATCCCCCACCAAATGCCGCCCCCTCGGGACCTTGCTGCTCGGCATCCGAGCCGGCACCGCCGGGGCGGAGCCGGAGCCGGAGCTCGGCGCGGGGAGCTCGGACGGGGCCAGAGGCGGCTGGGGCTGGGGGAGGGAGCTCAGCAGGGCCATGAGGTGGGCTCCGGCGTTAGGGCTGGGGGGCTGGAGGAGCGGGGTGGGGTAGGAGAGGGAGCGCTGCGAGAGGAGGTGGTCCTGGGGGCGAAGGGGAGGTATGGGCTGGGGAGTAATTGAAGTGGCCGCCGGGGCCGTGCGCGTGGCCGGGGCCGACGGCGGGGGAGGGTAGGAGGAGGAGGAGGAGGGGGCGGGGAGAGTAAGGAATGTGGGATTGGGGCTGCGACGGGGAGGCGGGCGGCATGAAGAATTTGGCCATGTCGAAGGGGGGAGGCGGAGGGGACGGCTGGTTAGGGTTTCCCGGGGAAGCCATGGGGAGAGGGAGAGGGAGAGGGCGAGGGCGAGGCGCGGCTTCGATCGGGCGGGGATCGCGACGGGGGGGATTGGGCCGCGACGGCCGATCTCCGCCGTCGATGGAGGAGGGTCGAGATGTGCAGAGTCTAGAGAGAGAGAGAGAGAGAGAGAGAGAGAGAGAGTTGTGGTAGTGGAGATTGCAGAGACGGGGAAGGAGGAAGGAGGAGGAGGAGGAAGACGGGACTTTTTGTTTGGCGAAAAAGGATTTGCTTTTTCGCCTTTGCTCCGGCTCGGTCGCCGTTAGCCTTTTTTCTCCGCCTTTTCTTCAGGTGGATTTGTCGAATCGCCGGCGGGTCGCTCCGTTCTCCGGTTCGGGTCCGCCCGATCTTTACATAGCACGACCTTTTTGGAGATCCTTAGAAGTTAAGTCACTGATTAATGTTAATTTGGCCTTGGATATTAGCCTCACCAAAAAGGAAGAGAGTTTGAGCTTTTACGAGACCTTTGTTATCTGTCCGTTTGTGTGCCGGGATGGCGGGCTCCATGGATGCTTTTTACTAATTTCGCGTGTCGTTGCATGCGTGTCCTGCATCCTCAGTTTTCCTTGTACCTCTTTTTTTTTCCTCAAGTGGAAGAAATGCCTTTTAGTCGGTGATCACTAGATCCGGATGAGAACCGAGACGAAATCTTTTAGGGACTTTCTTAGGTCCACGAGATCCTTATATGTTAAGTTACTGATTATGTTATTTGGGCTTCGGGTATCAGTACTTTTTACTCCATCCATCCCTTAAAAACTAAATACGATAACCCTTTTGGAATGACTCTAGTTTGTTTTTGTCCAATAATGAAATTAGATTCATTCAACGTATTGAATCGTGTTCAATCTTCATTTGTTTGCAATGAATTGCATATCGTAAATTCATATGGTCATCTTGTCAAAGATACATTCTCACATATCGCATGAAATTCCGATGATGAATATCCACGAAAACTACATACGAACTCCATTTTCATGCTATCCATCCTTTATGGGTAAACAATTATAGCGAAATGTGGATAAATTTGAAAATCGGGAGAAAAGAGAAAGTACAACAATGTTTTATTAGATCATATTGATTAGGACGGTGATATTTTTCCGCTGAAGGCATATCAAAAAGCAAAAATCTCGGCATAATTCATTACGAAGGCGGATGGCCTTCGGTGGCGCATGTTGTAATTATAGGCTGTTAATGGCTCGATATTAGTCACGAGCTTTGGTCACGTGCTGAAGCTTTAAAGGACCCGTTAATTTATGCACTAATGGAAAACTTAATGGACGTTAATGGATGCGTGTCTTCAATTCACGGGCGACAGTTATGTCTTTTCAGATCTTTTTTGCAACAGTTTCTTTGTTTTTATAAAAACATGAATTACTATAATTGTGATTATTATTATTGGCTCAATTAATGTGAGTACTATTGACATGACTCTTGAGTTCATGTTCTTATAGTTTTCTGCAACTGTTTCCCTTGTTTATAAATAGATGTGCCTCATTAGTTAAAAAAAAAAACAACAAAAATTCTTCAATTCATTTAGTTTTCTCTACTGTCATTATCATAGTGTGCCGGTTTTAAGGAGTATTCGACAAAGTCTTGTTTGTATAATGATGATACAAACAAGTTCAAGTCGTTGTATATTGAGAAGCATGGTTCACGAAGTTGTTTTTCACCATTGGTAAGAAGTAATCGCCTTAAGAAGATTTGCTTAGCCATACTTCATCTCTTGTTTATTTGTTACCACTTTCTTAGAATTATTATTGTTCTAGCTTACAACAAATAGTGTTGTGTATTTTCCGCAATACATAATCAATTTTTTCAACAATCTTAAGGTGACTAGTTTTATTGTTTATTGGGTTTATTAGAAAATCAAGATGGCTAATGACAATCAAGTACCTAAGATGTTCAAATGTTTCTAGAGACGTTTCTATGGTCTTTTCAACTAGTGAGGTTCAAACCTCCTGGCCCGGTGTTGCGGCAACAAATACTGCAAGCCATCAAGTTGAAACCATCTAAGGCGGTACAAGTACAAGTCACTTGACTAATATACACCATATTGTTTTTCAAAACAACCCAAATGCCAAATGCCATATGCCTCAATTTCTAGAGGGATGGTTTAATAGACTTTGCCTAATTCGGCGGTACCAACTCCAGTAAAACCTAATGAGAAACCAAAGAAATTCATCGGTGTGGGCTTTAAGTAGTGGCAACGGAAGATGTTCTTTTATCTAATCTAATCACATTGAATATGATCAAGTATTTATAGGAGGTGTGCCCAATAATTAGTCTATATGAGCAAGATGTCATGATGCTCAGGGCATTGGAGGCTTGGAAGCACAAGGACTTTATATGCCAAAACTATATCCTAATTATTTAGTAAATTCCTTGTATTATGTTTATTGTAACATTGAAATTGTTAAACAATTATGGGGACTTAGAAAAGAAATACAAAACTGAGGACACAAGCACTGCAAAATTCATGGTTGCCAAATTCCCAGACTTTAAGAATGTGGATTCTAAATCTATCACGAACTAGGTCCAAGAATTGCAAACAATTCTGAATAACATCTTTGCTGAGGGAATGTTACTTAGTGAATCATTTCAAGTGATAGTTGTTATTGAGAAAGTTGCCTTTAAGTTGGTCAAACTTAAAAAATTATTTGAAACACAAACGGAAAGAGATGAGCCTTAGAGATCTCATTCTACGCCTCATAATCAAGAAGGATAACAGGAGGAATGCAAATCCTCATATGGAACTAAAGGCCAACACTGTTGTGGTTTCCAATTCCATGCAAGATAGGAAGAGGAAGAAGTCTTTTCAAGGAAAATGCAAGCAGAAGGAACAATCCCATAAATTTCAAGGGACGTGTTGTTTGCAACAAGCCTGACCATCAGATTAAGGATTGCAAGAAATGCCAAAACAAAGGCAAGGGCAATAGTGCAACCAAGTAGCTAAATCTGACCGAGTAGGAAAGTGATGAGAGACTAATTGTTGTGGTAGTGTGTAAGGCATCCTTAATATCAAATGATACCAATTGGTGATTGGATGCAGGAATCACAAATCACAGTTGTATGGATAAATACATGTTCTCATCTTACTAGAAAGCGAAGAAAGATGAGATGTTCTATATGGCTAACTCTACATTAGCCAAAATCGATGGGAGAGGAAATGTGATCTTGAAATTCACCTTCGGCAAGGAAATCACCTTACTAAATGTGTTCCATGTATTGGAGATCCAAAATAATCTAATTTCTGGTCCCATACTTATAAAAAAGGGTTTTAAAATTGTATTGGAATCGGACAAGTTCAATATTTCAATATGGGATATATGTGAGAAAATGATACGTGTGTAATGACCTATTTAAATCAATGTGACTATCATTGATGTAAACTTGAAATTTTTATATGTCTTTTTATTTATAGCATGATAGATTAGGACATGTAAATTATGATATAATGAAGAAGATAGAAAACTTGGGGCTAATTCAAGATTTGAATTAGATGCTCATTATAAGTGCGAGACATGCGTTGATACCAAGTTTGTTAAAAAATCTTTCAAATTTGAAAAAATAGGGGTGAACATGGTTCTAGGGTAGAACCTGGAACCTGAGAACTAGACTAGTGAGAACCTATAAGTTCCAAGTTCCAAGGTATGCAGAGTAAGTTTTAGGTTCCAAAAAATGAGAAACTTGTTTCAACGGATAGGTTCTAGGTTCTTAATTGAAGGAACCTAGAACCTATAACCTACAACTTGGAACAAGTTTTAATATTTTTCTTGATCCATGTCTTCGTGCAATCTTCCGATATTCCATGTTGTTCGATGATGAGTGTATAATCTGAAAGCACTAGTCCGAATTTCCATTTTATGGCTAAGATTTTTACTTTATTAATGTTCATATTTTTCGTGTATCTAAATATAAGTTATGATTAGTGAATTGTAATCATTCTTATAATAATATTGATAAGATTGATAATATTTGTAAACCATTGGAAGATTAGATTAGAGTATGATTTGATTCTTCTATCAGAAGATTAGATTAGAGTGGTAGATATGATTTGATTTTGATTATTCCAATTGCAGATAAATTGATCCGGTCAATTTGTTAGATTAGATATTTGGAATATAGAATAGGAAATCTAGTTGTCTTCTTAATATAAATAGCATTATGTATTGTAGAATACCAGTGTGTATTATGGCTTTCAATGAAGGACATTATTCTCTTGGAAAATTTATCTTTGAATCGTTGTTTTCTCGAATTCTCTTATTTTCTTCATGGTATCAGAGCTTTATACTGAGAGTCAGTTTTATCATATTTGTCTTCATCATTTTCATTGAGTTCATCTATTCTTCATCTACACAATCATGGCGGAAAACCCAAAATCGAGATAACCATACCCGATACATGTAAATCTCTCAAACTTTGTGACTATCAAACTTTCTGAAGGAAATTTCCTTCTATGGCAGATGTAATTTCTTCACTTCATTAGAAGCCAAGATCTATTGGGGTTCATCAATGGTCAAATTCAACCTCTACCATTCAGAATCTTATGCATGGAAAGGGAAAATTCTGAAGATGTCCTTAATCCGGAGTATCAACAATGGTATCATACGGACCAACTTGTGTCGTCGTGGATCACTGGATTCATGTCTGAGGATGTGCTGGGACTCATAATATGTCTTGAATCGGCTTTTTAGGTATGGAATACATTATGTAATCGTTTTACTCAGAAATCTATGGCCAAAGAATTCAAATTAAGGGGTAAGCTTCAATCTTGTCAAAAGCGTAATAGGCCCTTAACCAAGTATTTATGTGAGTTCAAATTGATTTGTGACTAGTTAAACGCAATCGAGAAATCGGTCGATGAAATCACAAAAGTCTTCGGTGTTTTAGAGGGCCTCAGAAGTGACTATGAGATGTTTAAGACAATTATGTATTGTCTCAAACCCGAGCCGAGCTACGAAGACGTTATTGCTCAACTTAAGAGATATGAAGCACGACATCAAAATTATTTGTCGAATCAAATAAACCCTAATTTGGCATTTACTGGTGAAAAGATTGATTAGTCGAAGCTGAGTAGTGAGGCTAATTCGGGTTCATTTAATTCAACATTTGCTTTTGCTGGCCAAAGAAATTTTAACAGAGGTTTTGAAGGAAGGAATAACAGGTTTAATAATAGAGGAAGATGCTATGGTTTTTGTGGAAGGAGGTTCAAAAATTATCCCATATCTCATAACTATGGACCCTCAGTAACTTTTGGCGATTCATCTGGTGGTTATTAATCTGGTGGAAATTACATACCAAATTCACCTTCTCAAAATCAAGGCTTTCGACCCTATACAAACACTCCGACCAAGGTTGCTGATTCAAAGGAGTATTTGCCTGTGGGTGGTAATTTTGCTTCGAACAAACAGTTTTATGTGAATAATACGAAGCTTCAATGTCAGATATGCAAGAGGCTGGGACATGATGCTCTACATTGCTGGTATCGCTTTGATAATTCTTATTAAAGTGAACTTATACCAAATGCCTTAGCTATTCTTCACTTGGAGGATGATCAAGGATGAGATTGGTTCTTGGATTTTGGGGCAATAGCCCATATCACATCATCGACTAGTAATCTCAATTCTTTCTCTCCTTACTATGGTTCAGACAAGGTAATGGTAGGGAATAGAGTTTGTTTGCCCATTACCCATATTGGCTCAACATCTTTATCTACTGAATTACATTCATTTCCTTTAAATGAGGTTTTAGTGGTCTCGAAGATTAAGAAAAACTTGATTTTGATGTCTAAGTTAACTGACAATTATCCCTACTCACTAATCTTTGATTAACTTGGTGTATCTATTAAGGACCATCTGACGAATTCAGTAATCAATCTGGGAAAGAAATGCGAGGGCCTTTACAAGGTAAATCAAGCACAAACACAAGCGTGGTACTCTTAAAGACAGCAGATCGCCAGTAGTGAATTCTAGCACCTTCGACTTGGGCATTCAAACTTTCAAATAATAAAGTTTCTAGAGAATAACAATCGAATCAAATCTACAAAGGTGACAAAGAGAATATGTGAAAGTTGCCAGGTTGGAAAAAGAAGCAAGTTGCCTTTCAATATCTCAGAGTCTCTAGCTAGTAAACCACTTGAAAAAATCTATTGTGATGTGTGGGGTTCGCCCTAGTAGAATCTTTTCAGCAATTTAAATTTTATGTAATCTTCATAGACAGTTTTTCACAATTCTCATGGGTGTATCCAATGAAGAGAAAGTCTGAGTTCTTTTCCATCTTTATCATGTTCCAAAATCTTGTTGAGAACCAATTTGAAAGTCGAATTAAATCTTTCCAATGCGATGGTGGAGGTGAATTTAATAATAGCCAATTTTTTAATCATTTGAATGAGAAATGAATTAAAATGCTAGTCTCCTTCCCATATATGCCGGAACATAATGGAAATGTCGAAAGGAAACATCGGCACATCATTGAGTTGGGTCTTTCTATGCTCTATCATGCACGAGTACTGTTGATTTATTGGGTCGATGTGTTTTTGATTGCCACATTCCTCATCAATCTACTACCATCACCAGTGTTGGGAATGAGTAGTCTCGTTTGGTAAACTCTTTCGTAAAAAGCTTGACTATGGGTTTCTTCGAGTCTATGGGTGTGAGTGCTATCCACACCTTAGACCGTATGGTACAACAAAGTTTGATCCACGTTTATTACGCTGTGTTTTTCTTGGGTATAGTCAGAGACATAAAGGTTATCGATGTCTTTATTCGCTAATAGGAAGGGTATATGTAAGTCGTCACGTGATATTTGATGAGAAAAGATTCCAATTTTCTGATAAATTGAGGACCATTTTTCCTAGGCATTCATAGTTGTATTAGACTTGGTTACAAGGGATTAAATTCTTTACTAGACAATCTGGAACAACAATGAGTGAAGAGCAAACATCACAACACCCAAGCATGAGATTTCTTTTTGAAGATAACAGCTTTGGACAACAAAATTGTGAGCCACCTAATGAGACAAACGTGCAACAACTACAGTTGGGTTCACAAGAACCATAGACTATGAAACACATGAAGAAGCAACAGTCTTTGTCTCAAGTGATTTACTAGTTTCATCCACTCAATAGCAGTCTACTCACCAAATGCAAACAAGGTTGAAATCGAGAATAAGGAAGCCCAATCCGAAGTATGTTATCTCCATAGCCCGTGAGATTCCAAAGGAACCAAAAACAGTTAAAGGAGCACTAAGTCATCCGGGTTGGAGGAAAGTTGTGATAAATGAATTGAAGGCTCTTGAATTAAATCAAACATGGGAGCTAGTATCAAGATCTTCAGATATGAATATTGTCGGATGTAAGTGGGTGTTCAAAGCCAAATTGGATGCAGAAGGAAACCTTGATAAACTAAAAGCACGATTAGTGGCGAAGGTGTTGATTTCATCAAGAGGAAGGTGTTGATTTCGTCGAAACTTTCAATCTTGTGGTTAAACAGGCAACTGTGAGAATTGTTTTGTCTGTGGCAATTGTTAAAGGATGGTTTATCCATCAACTAGATGTGAAGAACACGTTTCTTCATGGGTCATTAAATGAGACAGTGTTTATGGAACAACCATCAGGCTTTGTGAGTTCTACGATGCCTAACTCAGTTTGTTTACTCAAGAAGTCATTATATGGCTTAAAACAAGCTCCACGAGCTTGGTTTGAAAAATTCAGCAACTTTTTGTTGGAACGGGGATTTCATTGCAGCTTTACCGATCCGTCATTATTTTTTCTTCACACGGGTCAGCACACCTTGGTATTATTATTATACGTTGATGATATTATTTTGACCGGCAGTTCATCATCTCTACTTCGGGAATTAATAGAAGCTTTAGGCTCCATTTGGAAACCACTTTGCAAAGCCCTTTGGGGGTTCAAAGCTTATTTGCCCAAATATTAAGTGTTTGGGAACACTGAACGAAACTTGCCTTGAAGGAATGCTAGCATTCCAAAGGCTGAAAGCCCAAGGCAAGTCCTAGGCTGCCTTGGGCTTTTAGCATTTTCGAAATGCCCATGCCACTTTTTCATGAACCTGTTCATCTTCTTCTTGATGGCGTAGACGAGCTTAAGAGGCCGGCGAGGTCACGGCGAGGTTGCGGCGGCCGTCACGGCCGATCACGCGACCCCGATGAGTCGCGCGGCGCTGCGGGTCGCGTCGCCGCAACCCGGCTACAGGTTGCGCAACCTCTGGCGACCAGATTTGGGTCGCGCGACCTCGGCGCGACCCGGATCCGGTCACGCCGGTCGTCGCGAGGTCGCGCGACCTCCAACGACCAGATCTAGGTCGCGCGAGGTCCCGCAACCTCCGACGGACCTAGATTTAGGTCGAGCAACCCTCGCCGGGAGGTTGCTCAACCCTAAGGCTGCCGGCGGCCGCTTGCTTTGCCGGTGAACTTTTTTTTTTTTTTTGATAATTTTTTTTTTTATTAATCACCAAAGTTCTTTGTAAATGTAATTTCCCTAAACACCATTTTACTCAAAGATACTTACAAAGGGCTTTCAAACTATAATTTACCAAACACAGTTTGTATTTTGGAAAACACCTTTAACTCAAAGGTTTTTGCATTTTCCTAAAGACTTTCCCCAAAAGTCTTCCGAAACGCACCCTTAAGCAGAAATTTTTCTATGAAAGATCTCGGACAACTTCACTATTTTCTCGATATTGAAGCTAAGTTTACTAGTCTAGATCTATTTTTAACATAATATAATATGCTGGTGATTTGTTGCAAAAGTAGAAATGCAAGATAGTAAGTCGATTGAGGGTGTGTTTGGAAAGGCTTTTGAGAAAAACATTTAAGAAATGCAAAAGCCTTTAATCTAAAGGGTTTTGATGAAATGCAAAAATTGTTTGGTAAAATATAATTGAAAAGTGCCTTGAGAAACAACTTTGGGGGAATGTTGTTTGGTAAACACATATTTGGGAAGTCCTTTGGCATGATCAATTTAAGCTTTTTTAATTTTTTTTTTAAATTGAAAATAAAAACAATGACTTTTTTTTTCGCACTAAGGTGTAATGTAAAAAAGATATATTAATAAATTTATAAGTAAAAAAAATACATCAATGTTGACTTTTTCTTAATATAAAAAAAGTAATTTCATTATAATAAACATGGTAACATAGGCATCGAAGAAATAAATAGATTTTTATTGAAAATGACAAACGTCCTTAAGTGTTTACTAAACTCATTGCTATTTGATCACGTAAACATACCATGTCTGAAAATAAATTATCATTTGAAGTACTAGCCCTCTCATTTATACTATCAAGATCAACTGAATATCCATAATGGGATCCAAATCTGCTCTTGCAAAATATCTATCATCGACAGCCTTTCGACATATATAATTATGTAAAGCCACCGCTGTTACAACAATTTTTACTTGCTTTTCAAACGGAAAACTTGGCATGTACTTTAGAATCTTCTACTTCTTCTTCAATACACCAAAGGCTCACTCAATTTCTGATCATAACGAGGAATGAGCACGATTGAATACATCTCAATAACCTGCAGGGGCAAGACCTTCTTGAAATTCTGGCAAATAATATCTAACTTCTTTGTATGGTCCTAAATAACCCGTCAGATTTAGATATCCAGCATCTACTAAATAATATTTACATACACAAAGATAATGTAAATTTAATCAACATAGACCATATTAAATGCATATTAATATACAAAAATCATTAATTAACAAATGGGAGGATGAGGAAATTGCACATCATGTCTCCCTAGGGCTTCATAGAAAATACGAGTATCATGGGCTTGTCCCTCTCAACCAGCCCAAATATAGATAAATTCCATATTAAAATTACACACCGCTAAGACATTTTGAGTTAGTGTATCTTTTCGATCAATAAAACTAATTTGATCTTTTGTAGGTATCATCGTTGGAATATGTGTACCATCAATAGCTCAAATACAATCTTGAAACAAAAATGCAAATACAATTATATGATGAAAATTTATATTTAGTTCTTTCTTATTGTATAATCGAAACATACCTTAAAATATAGATAAAATCTTTGATTATTCTCAATCTTCTTTGGAACATCTTTAAATTTCCAATTAACTAGTTGAATCAAATCTTTTGCCATTCCACATACTTTATCTAATACTAAGCTAAAATACATGCTTATGGTTTCCCCAGAGCGTTGAAAGCACTATTGTGTTAACCTATTACTTATACCATGTCCTAAAATATGAAGAAATATTTCAAGCATTTCTATAACATCAATATTCCTAGTACCTTCAAGACTATAGCGTGTTACTAAATTATGCATTAAAATATTGAATACAATCTTATCCATTCTAAACATTTGATAGCATCTTATTGGATTAGCATCTTTGCCCATCAACTCTCCTAACCATGCATTTCTTGTTTATGACAATGTCCTACAAGGTTTTTTGTGATTGTATATTACCCGATAAGCAATTGTGACTTGAGTAATTTCCACAAGTTGCCAATATTCCTCATCATCTTTTTCATGGATTTCTCTTTTAGGAGAATCGTCTATATCTGTTTGAAGTAACAAAATAGTAAGAAAAATGACGAATAATCATCCATCAATGGAACAATTATTATCCATAATATATGCAAACTCTATCTAATCAAATGAACACAAATTAAAAATAGATGTCTCACATTATAACATAATTAGAAAAATTCTTCATAAGTAGTGCAAATAACCAATCGAAAATAGGTCTCACATTACAATATAAATTAACATGAAATAGCGTAAACAAGTAACTAATATCCTAGTGACGACTACAATGTTCTTCCAACTTATACTTTAGCCACTCGATTTTTTCTTCATCGTCATCCAAGTTTATAAAAATCTGCATGTTGTCTTTCTTTTGAGCAAAATGTGAAAGTGCAAAGAAAAACAACTTTCTGTCTTGCTTAATCTCTGGTATGGCTTTCAATGTTTGTACAATCTCTTTGTAAGGATTAAACTCCCTTGCAACCGATATTGCATTGCTCCTACTTTCAACAACTGAACAAAGTTTGTCAATTTTCGAGGTTAACTTATCAGGTCAGTCAATTTTTTTCCTTTCTTTCCTCGAGTTTGCTTTGTTGAACTTTTTACCGCTCTTTTAAGGCTCTTACTTTGGCTTAGTTGGACATTCGTTTCACCTACATCACGCTCTAAAGTATCATCAATAGATCTTTCATAACCACAAATATTAGCTTGTGTAGCCTCAACATTCTCATTATTACATAAACCTTGTGCAGGATTCCATGTAACATTTCCAAGAGCAACTGTACCTTAGAACATTTGATCCAACAAAACTTCAACATCCGGAGATATGCTTTTTGTTCGAAAAACTTTAAGCTTAGAATTGGCTTGTTATAGTAAAAAAATTTCAAGAGTTGTATCATAAAAGATGAATTTACAAAAAAAAAGTAAAAAAAAAGGAGATAAAACACTTGAATTTTTCTCTTCTACCATTCATCGCTTGCATCAATGGTTTTCTTTCTTGAATTCTATCTTAGTCCCGTTTCCTTTTGAACCAATTGCTTCCATTTTTTCCATTATTCTTTTAAATTATCTCACTTACTCTTCATTTGATTTTTATCATACTTTTTCCTCTTAACTCCTCAAACTTGCTAATTATAATTGTCCATCCATTCTTTTTGTTGCTCGTAAGACGATTACATTTTTCAATTTGTTTAATGCACAATCGACCAAAAGTTTCTACATCTTCAGGGCTCCAATATACTTTTTCCTTTGATGAACTTGCCATCTTCCAACAAAATGAACACAAACATATTTGAAAAATGAAAACAAATGATGTTAACTATGACCCAATTCCAAAGCAAGAGGCATTGCAGATTAATTAAAATCCAATTCACATGAACCCATGAAAAAGCACACCAAGCCGGACATGAAAGTGTAGAAAAATAACAAAAATAGAAGGAATAGAAGTGAAAAACTTGGATTCAGGTGGAACGACCAATGCCTTTTGAGCAAAAGAGAGGCGAGCACTTTGGTTGTGAGCGAAGAGAGAGTTGAGTGCCTAGACTCTAAGCAAAGAGAGAAATGGAGAGGCGAATCAAGCAAAGTTCTAAACTATTAAAAAGTTTCCGTTTTTTAACCTGATTTTGCAGGGGAAAAAGAAAACTACAGCCCGACAAGATGTTCTTGTCATCATTAGAATTTCAGAAACAATGAACCTAACAACAAAAATAATCCAAATTTGGATCCATGAACATCTATACCTTGTTGGGTTTGCCATAGTGAAGGAGAAGGATTAAAAGTAAGATAAATATCCTCCTCTTCTAGAACAATCCCAAGCTATGACATAAATCTTAAATCTCTCAAAAGGTGGGGATATTGTGACGACGTAGTGAATTACATTTCATTCATATTAACCTTCTAATCATTCCCTCCTACCAAACATGATGTGTGCTTAATTCATTATATTCCTTTCATCTCTTTTTCCCTTGGTAATCAACTTGACGCATTCTCTTTCATCAAAACCACCCCATCTAAAGTAATGTCTTACTATGAGTAACACAGAAGAATCAATTAGGAATTCTCGAAGGCACAATCCATTCCAATGATAAATTGAATACATCCATCCTTCAAAACTATTTCGAACTTAAAATTAACTAAATTCTAAGAATACATAGCATATCACATCTTTGCCTATATAGTACCACTCAATTTAGGCATAAATTAGATACTAGGTTGTGCAACACGAATGTATAGAACTCCAATTCACTGCAAAATTGAAATAGAAAAACGAAAACCAAAGAGACCATACCACTTCAACATAAATAATATAATCGCCAAATCTCATCTTGAGTTCATATTGAACTAACAAAATTCTAGAAATTATGTTGATTCAAATGACCACTGTCCAATGCCTACGACTACATCTATATTGAAAAAAAAAAAAAAAAGGAACCGAGAGCTAGAAATCCCAACTGGGAGGCGCACCAAATTCACATCAGCAACCAATCTAAGAGGGGGCCGGAGCCGTTACCGCACCCTTTCAATTCTGCCTAATTTTGCAGGGGGAAAAGAAAACTACAGCCCGATAGATACTCGTCATCATCGGAAAGTTTATGCCTTTTAGCCTAATTCTATGGCAACTGCTACTGCCTACTGTGACATGCTACAACAGTTGCAAGAAGAAGGCGACGAAGTGAAGAAGAATAAAAAGGAGAAGAGGATAGAGAGAGAGGCCACTAGGGGCTACCTAGATACTAGATAGATCAAACAGAACGCATTTCAACGAAAATGATTCATCACCATCGCAAAATAGAAAGCTAGACCAAACAGTAGCGAACCACAGAGATCCAGACCTTCCAAGGGGAAAGATCAAGGTGGGTGAAGAAGAATTCGAAGTGAGGGGAGGGCACCAGAGGATCGGGTGCTGATCAAGCAAAGGCGAGCAATAAGCCGGTGAAAGAGGGAACATATTTCCCCGAATCTAGAGCAAGATATCAAGGAGAGTTGAGAAGAGAACAGTGGCGTTCAAGTGGAAAAGAATTGCAGATGTTAGGGTTTGTATTTGCAAATGGTCAAATTTGAAATTTTGATAAATTTTGGGGGCAACAAAGGAAGAACAAGATTTTTTTTAAGTGCCTATGGACTTGCTGAGAATGCTAGAAAGCCAAGGCAGCCCCTTTGCTGCCTTGGGCTTTCAACATTGTGAAAGCCTAGCATTTGCACTATGAGACTAAAAAAAAATTTGCTAAACACCACCATTTTTCCCTAATAGCTTTTGAACACCTAAAGACCTTTGTAAATGCCATTCCCAAACGCAGCCCGAGAGCCCATTGCCTATCAAAACTCATCCAACAGTATAAGACATGGAATCTTTTCATGATCCTCACTCTTTTTGAAGTCTTGTGGGTGGATTATAATATCTCACAATCACAATACCGAACATCTCTAGTAAAAAAATGCATTCTCCTATGAATGGTGATTTCAAACTGTTAAAACGAGTGTTGCGGTATGTAAAAATAACTCAACAACTTGGGCTTCATCTTCACTCTAAAACCACACTAAATTTATACGGGTATGTGAACTTTGATTGGGCAAGTTGTTCTGTGACTCGGAGGTCAACAACCAGGTTTTGCACTTTCTTGGGATCAAATATCATTTCATAGTCCACAAAAAGGCAAGCAACAGTGTCAAGATCATCAACAGAGACTGAATATAGGGCATTGGCTTCCGCCACAACGGATCTTACATGGGTCTCTTTTGTATTGAGAGATTTGGGTATTTCGCTCAAGGGGCCAACTTTGTTTTATAGTGATAATCGCTCAACTATTTCACTGACAGTGAATCCAATCCTTCATGCAAGGACAAAGCACGTGGAGATCGATTTTCATTTCGTTCGAAAGAGAGTCGCTCTCAAGTTACTTGAAGTCCGCTGTGTTCTTGCTACTTATCAACTTGCTGATATATTTACAAAAACTTAACCGCGCTTTGATCATTGCAGGCTACGATACAAACGGGGACTAGGTTTTCCAACTAATCCTAGTTTGAGGGAGGCTGATAAGATTGATAATATTGGTAAACCATTGGAAGATTATATTAGAGTATGATTTGATTCTGCCATCGGAAGAATAGATTAGAGTATAATTTGATTTTGCTATCGGAAGATTAGATTAGAGTGATAGATATGATTTGATTCCAATTATTCCAATTGTAGATAAATTGATCTGGTCAATCCGTCAAATTAGATATTCAAAATATAGACTAGGAAATCTAGTTGTCTTCTTAATATAAATAGCATTATGTATTGTAGAATAACAATATGTATTATGGCTTTCAGTGAAGAACATTATTCTCTTAGGAAATTTATCTTTGAATTGTTGTTTTCTTGAATCCTCTTATTTTCTTCAATATAAGTGGGACTTGGGTAGACCTAGGAACCTATGACACGATATGTTATAAGTTCTAGGGCGTGCAATGTAGGTTTAAGTTTAAAAAAAAATAAAAAATGAGAAACCTATTTCAACGGGTAAGTTCCAAGTTCTAGGTGGAACTTGTACGGAACTTAGATTCGCTCATCCCTACTTCTATCTAGTTGAATTCCTTGCCAATAATTCATTTTTTTCTATTGATAGTTTTGTTCATTTTATGTTCTCTTTAATGAGTGTTAAGCTTGTTTATTATTATTGCGTTCATTTTCGTTTTATTTAACTAAAAATGAAAAAAAAAAGAACCTATTAGACCCTGGAACCGACCTTGCAACCTGTGACAGGATAGGTTCCAGGTTCTGTTAGGGAAATCCCTTATGATGTTTTGAAGATGACAAAATAAATCAAAGGCTACTAACATGTTTGATGGTTGAGTAATAGACCATGCGGATAATAGAACATGTAAAGGATATCGTCAAAGTCGGAAGACGAACGTAACATATGTCCAAAGTATATTACGAAGATATCCGGACTTCGTGTCAAAGTCGAAGGCGCCGAGACTCAAGACTCAAAGTCGAAGATTGCCGGACTCAAGACTCAAAGTCGAAGGCTGCCCAGACTTTAGTGTCAAAGTCTGTTCTACATCGAAGTCTGCTCACTCGACCAATTCCGGCATCGACCGTGAATGATGAACCGAGAAGACGGACTCTATGCTGAAGGCGAACCGGAAGATAGACTCTATCTTTGAACCGGGCTGGTAAAAAGCTAAATGCCGTTCGAAGCGGATATGTTCGGACCAGTTGTAAAGTCTACGAGACTCATATTGTAAAGTCTACGTACTCGGACTTTACATCCGAGATTCGATGAATCGTAACTCAAGCCCAATCATACAACGGCTAGTGATCTGGTTTGGATTCCACATCAAGATTGACTTGATTGATTCAATCTAATTGATTGACAATTGGATCTTGAAGACATTTCTATACGAAGAAGCTTTACTTATGGAAACCAAGATTCCGTTTGTATGGGCGATCGGAATCAATTTGGGATTTTACCTTTGTCACTCAACGGCTACCAAATCTTCTAAATACAGAGCTGTCCAATGGGTATATTGGAAGACGATTCTCCGGGATGCTGTCCAACGGGTAGTTTGGAAGTGGAGGAGTATTTAAGGAGATCATGGACCGATGAGCAAGTAAGAGAGACGGAGCGTAGAATTTATAATTCCAAAGTCTGAGCGATCTTTGTTCATATACTTGTCTTTGGAGAGCTTAAACGTTTGTAATCGTGAGAGAAATACCAAGAGAGTGACTTAGTGAGATAGTGTGATCTACTACTAAGTGTTTGCACTCGTTGTAATCTCTTGTTGATTGCATAGTGGAATCCAGCCAAGAAGGCTGTTAGCGTGGGAGAGTGGACGTAGGCTTGGATTAAGCCGAACCACTATAAATCTTGTGTTCTTATTCTCTTCCCTAACTCCTTTATTTTGTTCATACTAGTACTCTCAATTGGTATCAGAGCCAAGTGCTCGATTTATAAAAGTGTTTTTACTTTTGAGCTAAAGATTCTTTATGGCTAGTATGTTGGCACCGGGACTTATGGAAGGGCAAAGCAACACAAGGCCACCATATTTTGATGGAAAGGAATACGACGTATGGAAGAACAAAATGAAAGCATTCCTAAGATCAGAGATCTCTTACAATGGGATGTTGTGGAAAGAGGAATCAACCCCATTGCTGCGTCTACATCAAATAAGAATGACAAAGACAAAGAAACAAAACCCCCGCTCCTATGTCTCGGACGGAGATGTCCAAAAGAGAAGCTTTTGATGCGAAAGCAATTTATTCTTTATATTGCGTTTTGTCTCATGCTGAATATAATAGAATCTCTTCATGTGAAACAGCAAAAGAAGTTTGGGATAGACTTCATGTTACATATGAAGGGACTGATCGTGTAAAAGAGACAAAAGTAAACTTCTTGCGTGGCCAATATGAATCATTCAAGATGAAGCAAGGAGAGTCAATTGGAGATATGTTCAGCCGTTTTACAGAAATTGTAAATGGTTTAGCATATCAAGGTCAGCAAATTTCTACCCCGATGAAGGTCAACAAACTCTTGCGAGGTCTCTCAAAAGATTGGAATCATGTCAAGATCTCAATCCGGGAGACTCGGAGGATTATGCCACTCTCCGTTGATGAATTGATTGGCACTCTTCAATCCTATGAAGTGGAACAACTCAATGATGAAGATCCCGAAGGTAAGAAGTCCATCGCTTTAATATCTAATGCTGTTTTTGATGAAACAGATTCAGAAAATGACATGGACGACGAAGAACTTGCCTTTACGGTCAAGAAATTCAAAAAGCTGAGTAGAAAAGGAAGGAACTTCGATGGAAGAAGTCAATACAAGCATAATGGCCATAAAAGAATCATGAAAGAAGATGATGATCAAGAAAATATATGCTTGATGGCACATTCAAAATCTGAGTCGATTCGGACACGGACTCGAATCGAGTCGACTCGAGGCACGGACTCGAGAATCCGATGAGGAAATCGAGGTAAGCAATTCAAAAATTCCTCTCAAAGTTTCAAAGTATATAAATGAGCTTTGTTCAAATCTCAAATCTTCTCTTAAAAGGATTTTCGAACTAAAAAGGAGAATTCTCGACTTAGGCAACAAGATCTTTCTCAAGTCCGGAGACCTATTAAGAAAAATTGGATAAAAGCAACATATTCTGCTAACTCTCATGGACCCAAGAAAAAATGGGTACCAAAGAAAAGATAAGTTATTTTTGCAGGATATAAAGAAGAAAGAAGAAAGATGATTTGGTAAGGAATTTTTATTCTCAATTTGATTTGGGGAATAATTCTCATTATGCTTGATATTCGATATATCCTTGGTTGATTGAGATTTTATAATGATCATATTTTGCTTTATGGAAGAAAGAATCGTATGATTTATTTTTGTGATTTGTGAGTTAAGATTTGATTTATTACGTGTGATTATTTGAGATAATTCAGATTATTTGATTTAATTTTATGCTCTCAAATTGTCATATTTTGCAAAGTAAAAATCCGATTCTACGTTATACTAATTTTGCAAGATATTTTTTTCTGAGATATCCAAGGATTTCATTCTCCCTGATTTTATTGTACTATGACTAAGTGAGAATTTATTTTTCAAAATATCATTGTGCATAATATTCTTTCTTTGAATACTTTGTTACGATGAATTAAGAAAGAATATTTGATTATGGAGATTTTCTATTTTGCTCTAACGTCAAGGAAGGATCCAAATTGATGGATACCAAAAAGGGAAATAAGTTGATTGCAGGAAATTCTTTAAGGGAAGGATGATTGCAAATCTACGCAGATTTTGGTGCAATCAGAAAATATCTCTTGCGACAATTGGGGGAGAAAGCAAATCCAAAAGAAAAGGAAAAGAATCGTGATCATCTCAAAAAGGCAACAAATTGAGGGGGAGCTTTGATCAATTATGGAAAAATCTTTTTGGATTGATCGTGATCTTATTATGGATGGAAGGAAAGGTAAATGTGTCAGAATTTGTTCTAAAAAATCTGGTTAGTGCATCTTTTATTACTTTTTGTCATTGATAAATCTTGTATTGATATTATCATTTTATGACAAAAATGGTACGTGCAAGTTATGATGCATCCGTGATTTTTATTGGATATTTGCTAATATGATCGAAGTGAGCTATATTGCATATCTTTAATATTCGACTTACTTTATAAAAGCTTATTGTGATTCATGCAAGACACGTTTGTTATCATTTTATATTCTCTACGTGAATCCATTATTATCGTTTTTTGATTATGACAAAAAGGGGGAGAATATATGAATATGCATATATGCTGATTGGTTGATATTATTTATTGCATAATATTGAGCTGCGATTATTTTTCTATATATTGTTATGCTCAATCTATTTGTTATCTTCTGATATCCTTTGATTTAAATTAGTAAAAGCATGTTTACAAATCTGCATATTCAGAGATTGTTTTGTCATCATCAAAAAGGGGAGATTGTTAGGGAAATCCCTTATGATGTTTTGAAGATGACAAAATAAATCAAAGGCTACTAACATGTTTGATGGTTGAGTAATAGACCATGCAGATAATAGAACATGTAAAGGATATCGTCAAAGTCAGAAGACTGAACGTAACATATGTCCAAAGTATATTCTCGAAGATATCCGGACTTCGTGTCAAAGTCGAAGACGCTTGAGACTCAAGACTCAAAGTGCGAAGATTGCCGGACTCAAGACTCAAAGTCGAAGACCCAGGACTTTAGTGTCAAAGTCATTCTACATCGAAAGTCTGCTCACTCGACCAATTCCATCGACCGTGAATGATGAACCGAAGAACGGACTCTATCTTTGGCGAAGCTGAACCGAAGATAGACTCTATCTTTGAAGCTGGCGAACCGGTACGAACCTTAAAGCTAAATCTGTTCGAAGCGAGATATGTTGACCCAATTGTAAAGTCTGAGACTCATATTGTAAAGTCTACGACTTTACATCTAGGATTCGATGAATCGTAACTCAAGCCCAATCATACAACGGCTAGTGATCATTCCACATCAAGATTGACTTGATTGATTCAAATTGATTGAAATTGATCTTGAAGACATTTCTATAAATTTAATTTATAGGAATCAATTTGGGATCTTTGTCACTCATGTCTTCTAAATACTGATTTGGGTATATTGGAAGACGATTCTCTGGGATGCTGTCCAACGGGTAGTTTGGAAGTGGAGGAGTATTTAAGTAGATGTGGAAAAAATAATTCCAAAGTAAGAGAGACGGAGCGTAGAATTTATAATTCCAAAGACGAGCGATCTTTGTTCATATACTTGTCTTTGGAGAGCTTAAACGTTTGTAATCGTGAGAGAAATACCAAGAGAGTGACTTAGTGAGATAGTGTGATCTACTACTAAGTGTTTGCACTCGAGTTGTAATCTCTTGTTGATTGCATAGTGGAATCCAGCCAAGAGAAGGCTGTTAGCGTGGGAGAGTGGACGTAGGCTTGGATTAAGCCGAACCACTATAAATCTTGTGTTCTTATTCTCTTCCCTAACTCCTTTATTTTGTTCATACTAGTACTCTCAGGTTCTAGGTTCCGATAAGTAGGTTCCAGATTGTAAAAAATGAGAAACCTGTACCCGATGGTAGGTTCCAAATTCTAGGCGGAACCTATAAGGAACCTTTCACCTCTATGTTAAAAGAATGAAGTGAACTTCTATAAATAGTTTATAGTGATCTATGTAATTTAAAATTTGTAGAAAGTAGATGTGGAAAAAAATATTTCATTGCTTTTTGTGGATGTTGCTCAGAGAGAGAGAGAGAGAGAGAGGCTTGAGTACTAGAGGTTATAGAGACAAATGAAGGAAAAGAAGAAAGACGGACTTGGGGAAAAAGGATTGGCTTTTGCTTTGCTCCACTCTATATCATTCGCTCTTTCACCTTTTTTCTGGTGGATTTGTTGAATTGTCGACGATTTATGATTCCGACCTAATTGTACATAGAACGAGCTTTTTGGAGGGCCCGTGTTTGTTTGTTTGCTTTGTAGGGATGATGGGCTTCATGGATGCATTTTTTATTTTTACTTGTTGGTACTCGCACCCTTAATTTTCCTTGTATCCTTTTTCTTTCTCAAGAGGAGGGAATAGTCTTTAGTCATTTTTATCCCGGTGATCATGAGGTCAGGATGAAAACCAAGATGAAACTTAGAGACTTGCTTAGTCCAGGAGATCCTTAAACGTTAAGTCTTTGATTATGTTATTTTGGCTCTGGGTATTAATACTTATTACTACATCCATCCCTTGAAAACTAAATAAAATAACCCTTTTTCAAATGACCTTAATTTATTTTGTCTGATAATGAAATTAGATTTATTCAACATTCCCAATCATGTCCGAAACATGAAAGTTCATTTATTACATATTGTAAATTCATGTGCTCAATTTGTCAAAAGATATGCTCTCACGTATAGTATGAAATTCTGATTATCAATGTTCACAGAAACAACAATGAACTCCCTTTTCATGCGATCTGTCCATTATGGGCAATCGATTATAGTGAAATAGAGATAAATTTGAAAATAGTGCGAAAAAGTGATCGGATAAAAGTATTTTATTAGATATAAATTTTTTTCCACTTAAGGCATAAAAATATTTTATTAGATTATATAGATCACCACACTGATATTTTTCCACTGTTGGTACAATGCGCGGGTTCCCTGGGCATAAAAAAAAAAAAAAAAAAAAAGGTACAAATCACAGCATATTTCATTAAGAAGACAAATCGCTTTTGCTGGTGCAATTAGTCGAGATTTAATTCGTTTTAGAACATCTAAATGAGTGACTTAACGTCTACATGAGTGTTGACCATGCACGTCAAAAACGATAAAAAAAAAAAAGTGCAATTTTCAATTTTAAACTCAAAAATGGAGAAATAGTATTTACTAACTATCCTATATATTTTCTATTGGGAAGTGAAGAAAAGATTGATAGGCCGTACCAAATCTACCGACTCTAAAAGAAAAAACTAAAAATACGGTGAAATTTTCTCAAATGTTGACTCAGCAGTGAAATCCATTTTGATTTCCTTTTGATCGAAGGATAGGAGTGCCATCGAAAGAGAGTCAAGCAACTCACGAATAGCTCTGCCCTAACTAGCAAAGTACCCCCACCTCTGTTGATTTCAAATAACTCAATTATTCGTCCGAGTTATGTTTGAGCGAGAACCTAGAAACATTGGATAAGAGTAGCTCGGAAGCCTGATCAAACATTTCGCATTATTATATTCATGTTATAAATATGAAAAGATAATTAATTATTTTTTATCATGGCTTATTATATAAAATCATTAAAAGATTTAGGACTAATAAATCGTCAAAAAGTTTAGGTTTAAATTGGCAAATTGTCAAAATTGATAAATCGTCAAAATATTTAAAATTAAATTGACACGTTTAAAAATTTAATATTAAATTAGCGTAATTAAAATGTTTGGGATTGAATTAAGACTTTTTTTTTTTTTTTTTTTAAACTTACTCGAATCCCACAAAGCCCTAGTTTTTACAAGCTGCTAGTATTTTAATTGTATATGGGTCTTCTGGCCTAATGGACTTGGGCGGGCAGGGGGACCTGGTCGGGCCATGAACGGGGGCCTAACTTGCAAATGGGCCGCGCCGATTTTTCTTAACGGTCTTCACCGAAATGAACGAGCGGGGCTGGGGGCGAATGAAACGAGAAGATGCCGGTAATATTCCCTTGCGAATTCTCTCACACCAAGCGTCATGTCCACACCCTTAAAAAAAACCTCAAAGAAACGCTCGAAAATGGAAGCAGAATCCTCAGGCAAGTTCGACCCGCAGATCAGGGTCGAAAGTGAGCTTATCTTTTTGGCCTTAATTCTGCAAATTTTGTAGCTTCCCATGTCGTCGATCTCGTCTCGACTGATGTTAGTGTTGTCTAAATTCATTGGCAGATCGAGCCGCTGACGATGTTGGATCTGTGCGGTGGTCTCCAATGGACAGGCGACCGGAGAATTAGAAATGACTGAACTGGCTTCGCGGAAACAAGAGCACGGAATTGTGCCATGAATCCATAGGCGCCGAACTCTTTCCGGCGGGAGAAATTAGTGGAGCATGTACATCATAGATAAAACGGCCAAATGTTGAGACCTTTCACTCTTGAATAAATTATCATTACATCATAATGAAATCAGTTCTCTTAACAAATATCAATCAGCTTGAATCACAACCAATTTATGTACAGCTGGACAAACAAAAGAATGACCTTCGATAGCATTGTATTAAGGAACTACAGCTAGAAGCCCACTTTGCAGGACTAGGACAGTATGACTGAGATCGATCGACGCCCTATGCTTTCTTCTTCTCGTTTTCCCTTTCGTGTCTTGTCGTGTAGAATCCTCAGAAACCCCTCCACGCATTGAGAATCTCTTGAAAGATCTCTGCCACGAGGTCCCTGTCTGCGGATTGAATGAAGGCGTTTAAATCATCTCTGATGTCGAATATCTTACCAAACTTCACAAGATACAGCATGCAGCTGGTCTTCAGTTTGTGTAACTGATAAAGATGCGCACTCTCGAGCCGCTCAAAGACGTTCTGGGAATCTATGTCTTCCAGGAGGCTCTCGTGGCATGCCTCCCTCAAGTCGGCAACATCATACTTATCTGCTGCCCGAAGGAGCGCGAGCCGGTGCTCGAGAAAATCGCTTTGCTTAATATTGCCGTAGATGTAATGAAGGAAAGTCTCGCAGGCCTCGATCGACATGTCTGAAATGTTTATGGTGGAAAGCTCTTTCTCTTTCAGGTCGTGCGCGAACATGCCACGGAAGACCGGGGATCTCGAGGAGAGCACGGCGAGGTGGGCTCCGATGCTCCCGTTGCAAGCATTGATAATGATGTCCGTGTGGATGCCTTCCTTTAACATTCGACTGAGGGTTGAAAGCGCCGTCAGATTCGATAGCTTGTGCGTGAACCCTTCAGCCCAAATAGAGCAAGATTCTACACCCTGCACAATGCCAAGGTCAAGCGTGAGTGTGTCGAATGTGCAGATATGCATCTGATCTGAATTTTGATTGGCCTAATGTCATGAAAGGAAAAAAGAAGGGAAAGGAACATATACCTCCGGGGACTTGATCTTGAGATCGAGGAACTCGACATCGATAATGAACTTTCCGGTTAGCGGGACATCGATTGCCCAAATGAAATCGTCGTTATTCTTGAGCTGCTTATCTGTTATTTCTGCAGTTGTGCACACAATATGGAATATAAACCAAAATCAAGATCAGCATGACATTGGACTTATCAAGACTGTCACAGTTAAATGGAAAACCATAAGGGTTTATTAGCATAAACCCCTTGTTCCAAGGAGAGAGTGTGTGCTAGTTGGTCTAAGCAAACTCCTAGGTTTCCTCAAAACAAAACAAATTGCTGCAATGGATTCAAGGGACATGGGAAGGACAATGTTGCTAAAAGAAGGGAGAGGATGGTCTCTGAGAGATTCTAGGTGGGGCCCAATTTCTTATCCCTTTCAGCTTTAGCAACCCACTGACCCATGCCTACTCATATCCACATTAAAAAAACTGAAATATCGGTGAAAGACAAACGAAGGAACTGAATTTCTTGGTGATCTCCATTTCAAAAGGAGCTCACATTCCAATCCCCCCAGTAATTTTTCTGGAATTTGATGTGTTGAGTTTCCGATTGACAAAGGGAATTCGTGACCCATTTTCGAATTCAACAAATGAAAGCTCAAGAATCGACACCGCAATTAAATCAGAGATAAGATCAAGAAATACCAGGGTGTGTCAAAGTCTTGCGACCACCGCCGGCCGAACAAACCACGCGAACGATGAAGGATGCGATCGGGGGATTATCTCTTGTTACGGCCGAGATCTCCGGGTACAATTTAACATACAAAATCCGGTTCTTCTCCAGGGACAGATGCCTTCGATCCCCAAGAGAACAAAAGTCAGAACTCTATCGTCTTTCTTTTTTCAGTGCCATATGAATAAGTACAATATCTACCCTAGCAACAGAGACGGAGTACAGTAGCAGAGCAGAGCATGAAGGACAACGCAGAGCTCATTCACTTCTCTCTGTTCTTCACCCCAAAAATCTCCTCTCCCTCAAATGGAAAATCGTAACTTTCACACAAAGACTAACCCAATTATCTCTATGGGTCAAGGATAATCAAATCATCAATCACCCATAATCTGAAACAATCAGAATCGACCCTGTGCAAGACAAGAAACAGAGTGTCCTCTAGATAGAGAGAGAGAGAGAAACAAGAACAGAACAGAGACATCAAGAAAGTGAAGCTCGGGGTCAATCCGACTCACCAATTCCAGAGACCGATCTTGAAAGGGTCGGACTTGCGGTAGGTGCAGGAAGCGAGGTTGTCGATCCTCCATTGGGCGAGGCGGGGCGTGGTGTCGACTCGGTAGGCGGAATCGCTCATCCTAGCGTTGGCGAACGCGAGGGCCGTCGTGATCTCATGGAAGCAGTCGAAGATTCCTCCTCCGCCCAGTGACTCCCCGTGCTTTCCCAGGTTTGCGGCTCCTCTCGTCCCCGTCGCTCTCGCCTCTCCCTCTTCCCTCCTTCCTCATGCACGAAGACGCCGTCGTGGGTGCTCTTCCTCCGGTTCTCTCTCTCTCTCTCTCTCCCTTCCTCGGCCTTTCTTCCCGACACTCTGCTGCTAGTGGACTGTTCCCAAATGCCTCCCTTCAAGATGACTGATAAAGAAAGAAACCCACCCAGCAAAAGAACAAGGGCTTCCTTTTCGATGGTTTCGGGCACGCAAGGATTTTGTTCCTGCCTTACGCCATTGATGGTGAGACTTGAGACCTTTCTCTCTCGGCCCGGAGAGAGGGAGAGGCAGAGGATGGTTGGTCGTTGGCTTCCAGTGCACTTCAGGAGAAGGAGGAGGAGGAGGGAGGAGAGTACGTGGGGATTATTTATTGGGGAATGGGGGCTCCTCTTGGTTTGTTCTTTGTCCATAACTTCTTTGTTTTTTTAAATGTGTATTTGTGGAATTACGTGCGTATGGGGGCTCTATGCACATAGATTTGGTTGGAGGAGTAAAGTATATCTTTTCTTGCCTGATTTTTTGTGCTTCCAAGCAAAGCATCCTTGGGAAAGATCCCAGAATTTTCTCCACAGAAGGCTAGGGCAAAGTATCTTAATGTGAAATTCTATCTAAAGTCATGCTTTTGGTTGATTAAATTCATTTTTATAGAAAAATCACCCACAAAAACCTAGCTTGCGGGATTGATTCGAGGCGAGTATCCAGGATGACCTCTAAAAGGCTAAAAATATACCTAAACATGATCTTCCAAATTGTTCATTCAATCTCATTGTTATCAGTCAAATTTCTCACTGTAGAGTCACTCTCTCACGGTTAGGATTTTGGATTATAAGTTGAGATCAATGGTCGTCAAATCAATTATTTCTCCTAACAAATCGAGAGAGTTCAATCTCTCATTTTAGTGGGGTTAGTGTGGGATTTCAAGGGATGTCATGTTACTGACAAGACAACTTCTATTAGTAAATAATGCTTGAATATAGAAATCATTTGTGTGGTGGACAAATCCTAAAGAGGGAGAAGAAGATTGCAAGAGCAGGACAAGTTATGATTAAAGATGATGACTAAACTTTTGATAAGAAGAGAATGACCGGTCGATCTCGGTGATCGTCAATTTTAGTACATAATCCTATGGCAAAGGAACCTAAATTGGAAGTCGACTCATATGCAACATCAACAGCAATTTCCCACTACATACTTCCCCACATACTGGTCAACTTGAAGGTGACCGTGGACTAGTTGGTAGAAACTATTGAGTAGGTTCAACTATCATCGTTTCTTTCATAGTACACGTGAATTTAGGTTATGGTCGTCGTGCTTTGTGTATAGACCGGCATATGTGTGTGTATGTGTGCGTCTATCTATATATGTATGTATGTATGTATGTATGTATGTAGGTATGTATGTAGGTATGTATGTATGTATGTTTTGCATCATTTTCTACACGAAGGGATATTTGCTTTAGTTTTGGTTTTAAATATATAATTCTCTTCTCGAGCTAGATTCTTGCAATTTGCTATATGCATTAAAAAAGTGGACTTAACTTTGTGGACCAAAAGACTTGACAATTCATTGTTTAAGTTACTAATAAGAATACGGCATGCACTATTAGACATATTTAGTAAAGATTTGGTATTTCTGACATTGCTCGAGATTTACACAAAAAAAAAATCATCAAAAAGTTATAAACCTATTATATTAATTCAGTTATAAACTTTTTTTTTTAGCCAAATGTCTCCTGAATTATTTATATTTGTGATAATTCAATCTATTTAATCAATTTTGACTGGAAATTGCTAAAATGGATGTTAGTAAATGCCTAAAGTGATATGACCGACACCGACGTAAATTTAAAAAATTTAAATATTTTTTTGAATATTTTATTTTATTTTTCTTTCTTTCCTCTAGCTGGTCACCGATTAGAGACCGGCCAAAGACAAGGGCTAATGAGGTTGACCTCACCGACCTCTAACAAAGGTCACCCTTGTCAACCATTAATAAGTGGCCGGCTAGGTAAGCCTCACCTAGCCATTGCGAGGCTTACAAGCCTTGATGGCAATCGCGAAATCTCCTTCTCTATCTCCTCAATCTCTACATTGATAGTCTTGCCCTTGTCTTCTAGATCTTTGGCTTTGGTTGATAGAGGCTCTAGGTTGCTCTACTTCCAATGGAGCTTCAAAAGGATCAAGGATTTGAGCCAACTCTAGGAACTGGGCATTCGCAACTCTAGTTTTCTTTGCTAAAATCGTCTGAGTCAAGTAATTCATAGAGCTTTACAAAGACGAGATTGACAGAAGACCTATAAGCCTTGACGGTGACGATGGGGGAACATTTGGATTCTCCATTGTTGAAGGTGGCATTCTCCCAGATTTGAAGCTGAGGTACGTTGAACACATCTAGATACTCAGGACCACCCATCATCTAAGAACTTGCCATGGCCAGTTGTTTAGAAAGGTCAACCTTGTTGGTCCTTGCCTTTGGCTAGTCATTGATTTGGCGATTGACTATACGATAAAGGGAAAAAAAAAAAAAAAAAAATCAAGAAAGAGAAAGAAAATAAAATAAAATAAAAAATAAAATAAAATATAATTAAAAAAATATTAAAATATTATTAAAATTTATATATATCAAAGAATCGGTCATGCACATGAATGATTGCGTTTATGTTAGTGATTTTTAATCAAAATTAAATGAGCTGAATTGTTACAAATGTAAAATGTTTATAACTTCATTGACAAAAAAAGATTAATGAGTGATTTGTCATAATTGCAATAAATCAAAGACTTTTTTTGGCGATTCTCCTCAAGATTTTCTTATTCCCTTTTTTCATTATAAGAAAATGGGTAATCTTAACTTGACTTTTACTTTCTCCTTGATTTGAAATCATAGTATCACCTTGCGTAATAATCACGAATCTTTGACCCATATCGATGAATATTATAAGATAAGATGCAAACTTAACACTGTTTAGAAACCGTAGTGATGAAATCATGAAATCTAGAAAGGGGGGGGGGGTTTGAAACGCAAGTTGGAGTAGGAGCACTGATGGGGAATGATAGAATCTCGATGGATTCTTTTGCTTCATCGCTCGATTAAATAATAATAATAGTAATTAAGAGAGCACCGAAGCATGAGATTATGTCCATGGATTGATGATTGTACATATGTCGACAAGAAAGGTATCTATTGGTGGGGCCCAAACAAAAAAATAGAATCCAATTTTCAAGGGATGCCCCATTTTGCAAGGAAGCCCCCCCTACCCTCCTCTATCATCTTCTCTTTGGCGCGAGATAGAGACACCTCGGAGGATCCGGGCCGTCGACGACGCGGCGGCTGCGACAGATGGGGCTAATTATAGTGGTTGTACTATGTAACGAAAAGTAGAGCAAGGGGCTTTGATCGCTTTTCCTTTGACAAAATCAAGGGAGTGCTGTGTCTTCTTCTCTTGAAAAGGTTAGGGTTTGTGCTGATTTTAGGTTCGTGGAAAGGAGGAACGGTCAGTCGGATTTGTCAAGCAGGCGAGTTTGATTTTTATGGTCATGTCGCTCCTCGGCAGGTACATGTTAGCCGCCTAACAAGAGATTAATTTTAGGGTTCACCAAAAGGGAAGAGATATTGTTTTAAATGAACTAGGATTTCTGAAAATTTCATTTACCCATGAGTATACTTTAAACATCGATTGAGACTTCATGAAGTTGATCAATATAATGTTTGAGCTTTTATATATGGATCTTGTTAGTGAGTACCTGACAATTGTTAGTCATATTCAATAAAGAATATAATAAGTTGGGGTGACGAAATAACTCTTTCTTTATTTGTATATTTGTTGACAATCTCTTTGAGATATAAATCCATACTAGTGTACATATTCCAACTGGAGAGCACTCTTTTACAATTAAGATTCTAAAGACCCTCATCAACATTTTAAAGAAGGATTAGCTAAGGTGTTTAATTAGACTCAATACCAAATTACATCTCCGCAAGCATGGTCATGACTTCCAAGATCGAGTCTTAATGAACAACTTTCTTCGATCTACTGATAGGACTCTTTTTCACAATAATTACTTACCTAATAAGATTAATCACGTACTCAAAAAGACAAAAAGATACAAATAATTTGTTTATACCCAAAAACGGATTTGATTATTTGCCATGTTGTTTCACTCGATTGTGGTGGTGGTGGAGGAACATGAGAGTATCGGGATTTGATGTGATTAATTGGGTGCTTTAAAAATCAGGCAAGATTGCCAGATATGCTAGAATGGATACTATTTGTTTCTTTTTTGAGTATGGCTCTTTAATAAAGCTTGACAAATCCCTAAAGACACCTATTCAAATTAATCATTTCTTGCTTTACGTTTGTTTTCATACTCTTCCGAATGGCCTACCCCACTTTATACAAGCAAGGCTCACGTAAGATGGGAGAAACACATTTACACCCGATCGGATAAAATACTTTTTGCTCAACAATTTTACCATAAAAAAAAGTCGCAGCCCGACACATCATTAACCATTCGGCCCCAAGGAAGAATGTCAGCTAATCCATACATGATGCAATATCATTGGTTAGTTAACTCCATCTTGATTGGCCATATCAAACTATGCTGTTGCGATAGTGGCCTATGCGCATTTGATTCAAAGCAGAACCACTAAATTCGAGGTTCTCTTAGGTGCATGTGGGCGTATAAACTAATGCTAAGATCTTTTGCTTAGTTACGCATGATGTCACCGTGTGCACCAAAACGTTGTCGTCAAGCTCATAATTGTCTCCCTCAGAGTTAAAAAAAGGACCAGAACAACGCATCTTACTCCCATTCTTCTTAGAAAGAGAGGAAAAAAAATCAATGGACTGGTCATCTGCCATTAGTGAAATGAGGGCGACATTTGGATTTAAAGAAAGAGAAGGCAAAGAGACAAATGTCATTGGCCGCTTTCTTCACCTGTTTCGTTGGTTGCCTGTTTTTCAAAGCGTGTGTAAGAACGGTGGTTGGGGGTTGAATTGTCCCCATGAGCCAGGACACTTGGCCGCAGCCCATACACACCCATTTCGTCGCAATTAATTAGGCTTTGAGGTAACTATCTGGATCGACCTTTCATGTATCGACATTGAAGTTCATCGTTCAATCTCGACACGACGAGACGTGAGGTTGTCAGAAGAAACCTGCGCTAGACGCCGCATGACACGGCTCGACTCAAGCCCCGACACGTGTTTATCCGTTCTCGATTGAAAATACCGGCTAATCAATCATATCGAGATACCCTTATAATAAATGGACCGTTCAATGTTGAGATTAGTGTAAATTGGCCTTTGATTTCTTAGCCCTTGAAGTCATACCTGGCACTTGATACAATGAAAGGGGACATAAATCAGCAAGAAAACCTGCCGAAAAAACAGTTACCGCTGGAGACTTTTAGGACAATATTATATAGAATTGTTGCAACCATGCACGCAAACAGGCAATAAACTTCACCGATCAAATACACTTTGCGTGAATTGTTAGTACTTCTAATTGATTATGTGTTTATTCCATTGTTGATTGCTTGCTGTCTTCCAATTAATCATACTTTATTATGACTTGAACATGACCCGTAGAAAAATGGTCTTGTTCTTTATATCCCAGCATTCTAGTAATCTCTAACATGGAGCTTAAGAGGAATCGAGTGATTAGAATAAGTTCACAGTAGTTTGTTTGCAAACATACGTGAGTCTAGGGCACATACTCAATTATGCCTGGCGCTTATGCGGAGAGAATTGTGTACACTCGTAAAGACTAATCAAGTCGACGGTTTGGAAGGCTCTTTAAAAATTTTAAGGGGAATCAAGTGCACGTGAGTCTAGGGCATCACGATCCTTGATATCGGCGATTCTCCTGTGAGGCCCATAGATCCGATGGCCCCAGCACATTGAGTTTACATAAAGGCCCACGGGTAGTGCATATGATTTATTCAGGTTCCTTATGGGCTAGTTCTAGCCTAGAGACTAATAGTGATTCACCGTAGTTTGTTCCTCAGATGGAGGAAGTCGTGGAGGGCGTTGATCACCAAAGTAAAAACAGACCATGTTGACTTTTAAGAAAGAAAATAGAAAAAATAAAATAAAAATATTAAAAAATAAAAGAAATAAAAAAATTATACAAGTTCCGTAAAAATGTTTCATTTCTCGAAAAATAAATAGTTTAAAAAATATTTTCTAAAAATAATCTTGGAGGGCGTTGATCACCAAAGTAAAAACAGACCATGTTGACTTTTCAAATAGTTGGTCAATAAAAAAAATTTAAAAAAATATTTTCCAAAAATTTAATTTTAAAAGTTGGTCAATAAAAAAATTTATATCCAAAATAAATTTTTTATTCATTCATTTTGGTAAACAACATGAATTATCGTATTCGATAAAATATTTTTTAAATTATTCATTTTTTGTAAAATAATCGGAGCCTAAAATAAATATGATTTTCGAAATTCTGCTCTCATGCCATGCCACGCAGGAATGTACATCACAATGCACAAAGGAGGCACATGGTAGCCAGATCACACGCATTTGGCAATGCTCCGAGTGGTTGCTTCAACATATATTGCCTGGAAAGTGGTGCATCGAGTCCTATAAATTCGACTATCGCTCATTGTGTTTTGCACCGAACTCTCTTTCCCACTTACTAGCCTATTTTTAAGTGACCACTTACTTGACCAAAAAAGCTAGGACCATCCTTATGGCCGACGCCAATGAAATTGCTCTTGGTGTTGATGAAGACGATGTAGCTGTCGTGGAGGAGTTCACGACCAGTGGCGCAATATATTCGGGGTCCAACACAGGGATCATTACGATCCACCATTAAAGGAGCCATTACAAAGAGTGCAGGCAAGGTTGCTTTTGTAGTGATAGAGAAACCTGTATTAAAGCCTACACATGTTGCCCCAATGGCATCGTAAAAGCCTCCATGGACAGCAACATCTTTTCATTGACATCAACAACATTTTTATTGAAGCTGGCCATCTGGAGGTCCTAGCTTTTTCGTGAACAATCAATTGAGGGCATAGAGATTTTATAGACTCTTACTAAATAAAAGAGCAAAATCAAATTCCTTGCCTTAGGAGGAGTTTTAAAATACATTACTAAAAGACGTGGCTTCATTTCTCGAGTAATCGTCAAAATAGGGTGGTAAAATCCTATCAGAATAAGAGATAAAGCTTTTTCGAGTTAATATTTTCTAATGTCCATTTGTCTTGAGATTCTTAGTTCACTTAAATAGGAGGTGGCGGTGTTGTTCATACTAATAGAAGGCTAACATATTGCCCGTTTGTGATAATTTAAAAATAAAGAAAGCTCCTTAAAATATACATCGATTTAATTGAAAAAGTATTTCAAAATATTTTATGCGAAGAAGTTTTAAACTTATTACAATTTTGTTAATTTAGTTATAAACCTTTTGTTTTTACCAATTGATCATAAACGTCTTGCATTTGTGTCAATTCAATCTATTTGACTAATTTTGGTCATAAGTTGCTAACATAGACGCTAATTATCTTATGTGGCACGGACGACACTAGTGTGAACACGTAAACAATATTTTAACAATTATTTGATTTATTTGATTTTGTTTTATTTTTCTTTTCTTTCTCTTTCTTTATTTTCCCTTCCCTTCTTCCTCTAGTTGGTCACTGGACCTTGGTGATCAACCAGAGGTGAAGGTTGGTGAGGTCGAGCCTTGCCATTGCTAAGCTAGTGAAGTCGAGCTTGCTAGTGGCCAATGAGGGCAAGCCTTACCATGGTTGGGCAAGGCTGACCTCGCCTAGTGATAACAAGGTCAAGCCTTGCTAATGGCCAGTGAGGTCGACCTTGCCAGCCCTCACCTCTAATCCGTTGCTGGGGTTTGGTGATGAACTAGATGAAGAAGACAAGAAAAACAAAGAAAGAGAAAGAAAGAAAATCGAATAAAATAATAAATATTTTTAAAACAAATGCCTACGTCAAAGTTGACTATATTATGTAGGATGACGTGTCATGTTAGCGATTTCCGATTAAATTGGCCGAATGGATTGAATTGACACAAATATCCAATTAACAAAATATATATATATATATATATATATATATTTAGAATTGAATTGACATAATCGCAATATGTTTAATAATTTTTTTGGTAATTTTCCTAAGTAATTGGATATGCTTGACAAGAAACGATGAAACGATTCAGCGGAGAGAGGAATTTGGTGACGTATTTTGGAAATCTTATCCAAAAGTTGAGAAACTCTAATTCACATAATTATTATAAAGAATTATTATCACGCGTCAGGTTATTTATCACTTCCCCCAGCACGCCTATATTGAGCGTAATTTGAAGGATGCTTGTCTTTCCTCAAACTATTCTAGTCATATTACAAAGGATTTTTCTTGTACATATATTTGCTAAGCCAATTCTAATTATTTCAATGGATGAAAACTATGACTCAAAATTAGTAATATAATATAATATAATATAATATAATATAATATAACTCCCAAACGATTCCATAAGTCTTCACATATTTCAAATTAGATGCCAATCAGCACATTGCACGAAACAAAGTTATAGAATGAATTCTTAATGAAACGAAGTAAGATTTGTAATTACATCATCATACAAACGTAATATTAATGAGCTAAAAAGACACATAAAACGTAAATTAAATGTGTAGCCATATAAAATTAGAAACGAATATAAAATTCATACTATATATTACACGCATGCCTATATTAATCGTCACCAAGCTGCCTTCTACATAAGATTACAAGGTAAAGAGAGTGTTACAATTAAAAAGAATCACCCGCGCCAAAACTTTATCAAAACCCTCATCTTTTTCCCCCCTTTATAAATCACAACCTTTACCTTCCTAGTCTGAAAAAAAACGTAGAAACAGTGTCCACATTGCCATGTCTCCAAATATACATAAATCCATGGTAGGAACATGGAGGACGTAAATCCAGTCACTTAGCGAATAGCACCAGATCGGGCTTGGCAATTGGATCGCCTACGTTCCATGGTCCGTCGCCTTTCTTGCTCCGTCCCTTCTCAGTCCAAAAGCGATAAGTCAAATATAATATCCATGAAAGATCTATCCGATAGATCTTGAGTGAAATGATCCAAACATTCAGTAGAAAGTACCATGGAGAACCTACACACAACTTATATATGTAAAAATTCTAATTAGGGAACAAAATTAAAAAAGAATACGAAGATGAACTCAAGAAAAATAAAAGCTCTAATGGTTTTTCTTTAATTTTTTTTAAAATTTTTAAAATTTTTATTTTTATCTACAATGGGTATTTGTTAGATACTTGGGCTTCGGGCTCGGAGCGGCCACGTTTTGGCAGGCGAGGGTACAAGCGCGAGAGAGATGCAAGGAGGTGACGAGAGAAAGAGAAGGCAAGCAATTAAAAAACCCAAAAACACATACACTTAACACTAGAATCCTGCATCTTCATTTGAATAAAATTACTAAAATTCGAGATGGGAATCTTGGTCAATCTCGAAGTGCAAACTTGTAATCGGAGCATTGACCGATCGGAAACTTTTGATCGCATCATGACCCATCTCCCCTCTTATTGACATAACCGGAATAGTCCGATTCCGAGAACTTTGCCTTCTCAACCAAACGCAGCTTTTCGTCTTCCTCGGCCAGCTTCTCTATCTCCCACTTGCTGAAGGGATAGGCCGTCTTGTGCGTCACGTGAATCTCGCCATTTCTGGTCAGCATCGACCTTGCGCTCTTCAAGAACGCTCTCACCAGTTCTTGGTGTCGCCTGAAGAAAAATCCATGGCTACATCATCCATTGCAATGTCTTGGACCATTAAGGTTTAGTTAGTCTGCGTTTGTTTCGTCAGGAGACGTTATGGAAGGGGTAAGTCGAGAGATCTACTGAATTTGGGAGTTCGAATGAGACGTTTCGCTCGGTCCCCTCGACGCCCTTGACGCTCGCTCGACACCTCTCAACCCCTCGACGCTGCTCGATGCCCTTGACGCCCGCTCAGCCCCCTCGACGCCCTTGATGCTCGCTCGACACCTCTCGGCCCCTCGACGCTGCTCGACGCCCTCGATGCCCGCTCGGCCCCCTCGATGCCCTTGACACTCGCTCGACACCTCTTGGCCCCTCGACGCCGCCCGGCGCCCTCGACACCGAAGAAACTCGCCTCCTCCAGTTTCAATCGCAAGTCTAATCTCTTGTTGTTTCTGCTCTTAATTGTTAGATCTAATCTAACATTTTAGCTGTTTTATTTGGCCGATTTTTGAGATGTGAGTGTCATGCTTGTGTGATCCAAGTACATACATAGTGAGGGAAGGGAATTTGTGGGGTTGTGTCACGTAGGTTCTTCCGTATCCCAAAATAAGACCAAGATGGCCGTTCTGGGATCTTCATCTTGCTATTCAGTGGCTATTGTTGGGGTTGTTCTTGTTCTAGTTTTGAATGGGGCTGATTTGTGCAATGGAGGGAAGACCAGCACTTTTGTCCGTAAAGTAGAGAAAACTGTGAGGTGGGATACACGGGGAAGGTTTGTCGAAAGAAGTGTAGGTTGTCTCCTATTGCTGCATTGTTGACAGTTACCTTCTGATAATTTTGCAGAAGGTGGGAGACAACCATTGGACTGGGCATTGCGGGTGAAGATTTCTCTAGGAGTGGCTAAAGGCATTGCTCACATCCGTTCGGCCAGAGGCGGGAGGTTTATCCATGGCAGCATACCTTGAAGGTTGCATCTCAGAGTTTGGCCTGACTCCTTTGATCCGCACTCCTACAGTGCCTCCTAGAACTAGAAGTGCAGGTTATCGGGCTCCCGAAGTCATGAAAACTTGGAAACTCACACAAAAATTAGACATCTACAGTTTTGGAGTATTGCTCCTTGAAGGATTGTCAAGATGTCGGACCATTATGATGAGTTCAAGCTATTTTTCTGTGTTAATCATGATTTGAAGAATAAGCTCAAAAAAAGAGTGAGGATTAAGAGGTATAAGATTGTTTATTATTGCTGCGTTCATTCTTGTTTTTTAAAACTAAAAAAGAAAAAAAAAAGAAAAAAGAACCTGTTGGAACCTGGAACCGACCCCGGAACCTGTGACAGGGTAGGTTTCAGGTTCTAGGCGGAACTGAACCGGAACCTGGAACCGCTTACCCCTACTTGTAACCAGTGTGCAGGAAATTGAAGACGATCCGGTCGAAAGATTTGTGCCTGAGGTCGGGGTGTTCAGTCATGCTATGGGCGTCAACTTCGTGCAAAATGGTGCCGCCAAGTCCCTCCAGAATCTCGATGTTGGCGCTCGCTCTTTTGTACAACCACTTTGACGACACTTTTCCGATCGGTCCACTTGCAAAACGAACGCGAGAAAACAATCAGTTGGAGAAAAAAAAAGGTGAATGTACAACATGGAATGTATGGCGTATATATGTACCTTGGGAGTCGACAGAGGTGGTGACGATGTTAACGGCGGAGCCAAATGCTTGGGCCAAGCAAGCAGCGAAGGAGAAATCTCCCTCGCCGACCAGCAATATCTTGTGTAAATTGCTATAGTGCCTGATGCTCTTCTCTTCTTCTTCTTCACGTGCATCTCCATTGTTACGTAATAAGTTCGTCCTCACCATCTATAAAATTACATCCAATTGCGATCTCCTTGAAATTGAACCACCCAACAGTCGTGCATGCAAGAAATGAAGCTCGTGCATCTATATAGCGCTTTGACAACCCTCTCTCTCTCCATAACAGTTGATTTCATCTTCCAAGATCATCATTTTCCAAGAGCAACAGACATGATGCACGAACGACCTTTGACGTTTCTTTCGTCATCATCCTCTCACAGGCTTTGAAGTACGTGCAGGAGAGGAATCAATGGGACCGATCCAATGAAAGCTGCCAGAAGATGAAAAGGTGTATAATCAGAGTCTAAGTACAGAACTATAGCTCATGGTCAACTCTATGAGTCAATTGTTTTATGGCGTTTCTCATAATCGTGTCCACAAATTGCCCGTCAGTCTCCATTCCAAAGAGGTTATTGATGAGCTATACTACTCTGCCATGCTAAGAAGACTCCAGAATTTGCTTTGATGCTTCCTCATAAATAAAGTAGCCGAGGAAGAAAAAACACAACAGAGCATTAACCCCATGTACGCTCACGAGTGAATTATAGAGAGTGCTCATGAACTTTGCAATTTACTTGTGAAGGACCGCAACCCTTTGAGAAGCACTTTGAACTTGGAAACAGCTCTCTTGATGATCACATGATGGTGCATATACTAGGCGGGTTCGGAGCATGATGAAATGCCTCGTGGACTGGATATCGTGGATATGGAACATAATTGAACGGAAATGGTACCGCTGTGCCCGTTCATGGTGCTGCTGCTCATGATCATCGTATGAATAATAGATGGTACCTCGCTGAGTGATTGCTCCATTGCTCAATCCCTGCATGCTCACTATGACAGCAATATGAAATTTCCTTCGAAGCGATCGAGTCAGTTTGGCTGGGTTGACACCTTCTCTGTACACGACAAGCTGGTCCCTGTCCAGCCCTCCTATCGCCACGGAAATGACATTTCCTAGATATCCACCACAAACAGACCCAAAATTCAAGAAAAAAATCAAATTGAAATAATGTGCTACATGTGTACGGCTCAAATTAGCAAGTAAAGAACTGGAATGAAATCTGAGAAAATGAAAATATTGAAAAGAGATCAAGACCCAATCGTATATATTTTCTTTGCTTTCTTTTTTCCAGAAGAAAATAAAATTAGTAATAACTGACCATCTGCTTCCGTAGCAATCCTCATGGTCTTCGACTGCGTTTGTCGCATCGTATTGCCATCTGTATAATCATCTCCAGCTGTACCATGAAACCAGCACAACAGTTAGGCCCAAATAACTTTAAACTTTTCTCATTACGTACTGTCTTTTTGGGCGAAATGGATGTTGGAGAAGAGGTTTATGAGTGTGTCTATGAAGAAGTCGAGTGTGTCTGGTTTTGAAGAAATAAGATGGGACTTCGTATATATATGATGCAATCCAATGAAGAATACAATACAGCACACGCCTTCTTGCACTTTCACTCCAGACATGAAATACGCGCTCCTCTACATAACTTAAATCATTGACATATTTCCCAGATCTGGTTAGCTATTATTTAGGGTTTAAGCAGCGGTTTTAGTGACAAAGTCAATAATACACGAACACTATATATAACTATACATGTCTCTTGGTCTGGACGTTAATTTGGTACGTACTCGGCAGCATTTTAATCTGCTGAAATATCTTGAATGTCAACTCTCTCTGTTCTATCTTCCCAAGATTTCCTCATCTAGTTTCTCTCAATGATCCAAAAGAGAAGTCTCACCTTCCCTGAAAGCTCCTTTCTCCCTCTCCTTTCCTTTTCTAGTCAACGCAATGGATTCATCTTAGACTCGTGCAAATTACCTTATAAAAGGAGCAACCAATAATTTGAAGTACTGCAGTATGCAGTAGGTATACAGTAGCATACGTTTGAAGCTCTATATACAGAACACAAACGCACCAATATAGAACCACTCAACTTGAATACATAGCAATTGCCAGCCAATGAACAAGCCCAAAACATCAAAGCCCTTCATCTTCTTGTAGGGATCATTGTTGGTCGTTATTGATTTGGTGAAGCCCATGAGTAGGCAGGCCAACCTTGCAAGCCAAGCATTCCCCGACAGGGAAGCTCTCGTCGCACCTCCTCCCTCAACCTGTCTTATTGCAATACCCTAAGTAGTCCCACTCTGTGAACTGTGCCTTCTCAACCGAGCGCGATCCTGGTTCCTCAGCCAGCGTCTATAATTCCCACTTGTCGAATGGATGAGCCGTCTTATGGGTCAAATGAACCTTGCCGTCCTTCGTTAGCTTCGGCTTGGTGCACTTCAGAAACCCTCTCACCAGTTTCTGGTGGCGCCTGAAATATTAACTCTTCATTGCATTAATTTATTTATATGATCTACAACTTAGTATGGACTAATGTAGGTTGGTCCAAAATTATCTTGCTTGATTAACTCCATACTCGAACACAGAACATTGCATGCTTACTTTCTTGGAAGTTTGTTTGTAACACAAAGTGTGCTTTTACTTGTCCCACATAGAAAAATTGGGAGGAGATGAGCCAGTTAATAAGTCTGAGACTTCTCTAGTTCTTCAAGAAAATGTTGGGTTTGGGTTAGACTCTACTATACCCGCGTGCGAGATCATTGGGTGCACTTGACACTTTATTTTTATTTTATTTCGTACGGTTGTCTTATTAACCATCATTAGTTTAAAGGTTGTTTTTGTTTATTAAGTATTTTTGGAAAATATGAAAAATAGAAATTTTATTTATTAAAAATTTTTTTTTTTAATTTTTTTATTCCATATGTCTTTTCAAGACAACGTTTAAAAATTATGCTCGTTCAGTTTGCAACATTTCCCAGAGAGTTGCATTTGTTAATTTTATAATTTCTTCCGAATAAATACCTTTGTTCATTTTGCAACTTCTCTCGAAGAGATGCCATTGTTTAGTTTGCCACCTTTCGCAAAGAGTTGCCTATATTCTTCATATATATATATGTGCACTTAACACTTTATTTTTATTTTATTTCGTACGGTTGTCTTATTAACCGTCATTAGTTTAAAGGTTGTTTTTGTTTATTAAGTATTTTTGGAAAATATGAAAAATAGAAATTTTATTTATTAAAAAATTATTATTTTTATTATTCCATATGTCTTTTCAAGACAACGTTTGAAAATTATACTCGTTCAATTTGCAACATTTCCCAAAGAGTTGCATTTGTTCATTTTATAATTTCTTCGGAATGGATTCCTTTGTTCATTTTGCAACTTCTCTTAAAGAGATGCCTTTGTTTAGTTTGCAACCTTTCGCAAAGAGTTATCTATATTCTTCAAGACATATATATATATATACCTTAACAAAGGAACATACTATCTAGTTTTAGAAAATGTTGGGTTTGGGTTAGACTTCATTTTTGATTTTATTTCATTAGTTTATTGGTTGTATTTTTGGTTGTCTTATTAACCATCATTAATTTAAAGGTTGTTTTTGGTTTATTTAGTATTTTTGGAAAATATGAAAAATAGAAATTTTATTTATTAAAAAATTATTTTTTATTATTTTTATTATTCCATATGTCTTTTCAAGACAATGTGCTAAAAATTATACTTCAAGACCGATATATATATATATACGTTATCTAGTTTTAGAAAATGTTGGGTTTGGGTTAGACAACATTTCCCAAAGGGTTGCATTTGTTCATTTTATAATTTCTTCTGAATAAATACCTTTGTTCATTTTGCAACTTCTCTCAAAGAGATGCCATTGTTTAGTTTGCAACCTTTCGCAAAGAGTTGCCTATATTCTTCATATATATATATATAACACTTTATTTTTATTTTATTTATTGTCTTATTAACCGTCATTAGTTTTAATTGTTTTTGCACCTTTAACAAAGAAATTTTATTTATTAAAAAATTATTATTTTTATTATTCCATATGTCTTTTCAAGACAACGTTTGAAAATTATTGCTTTGCATTTCCCAAAGAATTTGTTCATTTTATAATTTCTTAAATGGATTCCTTTGTTCATTTTGCAACTTTCTTAAAGAGATGCCTTTGTTTAGTTTGCAACCTTTCGCAAAGAGTTATCTATTCTTCAAGACCGATATATATATATATATATATATATACCTTAACAAAGGAACATACTATCTAGTTTTAGAAAATGTTGGGTTTGGGTTAGACTCTACTATACCCGCATGCGAGATCATTAGGTGCACTTGACACTTTATTTTTATTTTATTTCGTACGGTTGTCTTATTAACCGTCATTAGTTTAAAGGTTGTTTTTGTTTATTAAGTATTTTTGGAAAATATGAAAAATAGAAATTTTATTTATTAAAAAATTATTTTTTATTTTTTATTTTTATTATTCCATATGTCTTTTCAAGACAACGTTTAAAAATTATGCTCGTTCAGTTTGCAACATTTCCCAGAGAGTTGCATTTGTTAATTTTATAATTTCTTCCGAATAAATACCTTTGTTCATTTTGCAACTTCTCTCGAAGAGATGCCATTGTTTAGTTTGCCACCTTTAATTTGCCTATATTCTTCATACATATATATGTGCACTTAACACTTTATTTTTATTTTATTTTAAATACGGTTGTCTTATTAACCGTCATTAGTTTAAAGGTTGTTTTTGTTTATTAAGTATTTTTGGAAAATATGAAAAATAGAAATTTTATTTATTAAAAAATTATTATTTTTATTATTCCATATGTCTTTTCAAGACAACGTTTGAAAATTATACTCGTTCAATTTGCAACATTTCCCAAAGGGTTGCATTTGTTCATTTCCTTCGAATGGATTCCTTTGTTCATTTTGCAACTTCTCTTAAAGAGATGCCTTTGTTTAGTTTGCAACCTTTGTTCATTTTTCATATATTTCTTCAAAGGAACATACTATCTAGTTTTAGAAAATGGATACTCTTTGTTCATTTTGATCATTAACACTTTATTTTTATTTTATTTCATAAAGAGATGCCATTGTCTTTTCAAGACAACGTTTAAAAATTATGTTTGCAACCTTGCATTTGTTAATTTTATAATTTCTTCCGAATAAATACATTTTGCAAGAGTTTGCCTTTCGCAAAGAGTATTTCTTCAATATATATATGTGCACTTAACACTTTATTTTTATTTTATTTCGTACGGTTGTCTTATTAACCGTCATTAGTTTAAAGGTTGTTTTTGTTTATTAAGTATTTTTGGAAAATATGAAAAATAGAAATTTTATTTATTAAAAAATTATTATTTTTATTATTCACATACATATTTCCCAAAGAGTTGCATTTGTTCATTTTATAATTTTTAATGGATTCCTTTGTTCATTTTGCACCTCTAACAAAGGAACATACTATCTAGGGCCAAATATTGTTTAGGAATTGTTTTAAAAATGTTTTGGGTTAGACTCTACTATACCCGAAGATCATTAGAATTTATTTTTATTTTATTTCACGACAAAGCAAGTTCAACAATTTCATTAGAATTTTCTAAACCAGATTTTGTTTATTAATCTTGTTCGGAAATTGATGGAAAGAGAAATTTTATTTATTAAAAAATTATTTTTTATTTTTTATTTTTATTATTCCATATGTCTTTTCAAAATTTTCCTAGGCATTTGAAATGCATTATCATTTTCCAATAAATTCTTTCAAAGAAATCTTAGCAATGAAAAATTGAATAAAAAGTTCACTTAACACTTTATTTTTATTTTATCTTCATACATTGGCCATTACTTTAAAGGTATTTTTGGAAAATTGAAAATGGCATCTTTTTATTAAAAAATGACCAAGTTCAAATAGAAAATTATACTCGCAGCATTTCCAAAGGGTTGCATTTGTTCATTTTATAATTTCTTCAATGGATTCCTTTGTTCATTTTGAATTCTCTTAAAGGTTTTCAAAATACTATATTCTTCAAGACCGATTTGAAACCAAAAAGGAACATACTATCTAGTTTTAGAAAATGTAAGAAATACCCGTGCGAGATCATTAGGTGCACTTAACACTTTATTTTTATTTTATTTCGTACGGTTGTCTTATTAACATTAGATTGTTTTTCATTAAGTATTTTTGGAAAATAGAAAAATAGAAATTTTATTTATTAAAAAATTATTTTTTATTATTTTTATTATTTCATATGTCTTTTCAAGACAACGTTTAAAAATACTTTTCACCATTTTGCAACTAATCTTGAAAGATGCCATTGTTTAAGATTGAATATATACACATAATAGAATTTTATATAATCGAATTTTTTAGTATGCATACTATCCAGGGTCACATATTGCTCAGATTGGCTAAGTTGGCAACCCTACCCCTAGGAGATTATTAGTGCACTTAACACTTTATTTTTATTTTATTTCGTACATTAACCGTCATTAGTTTAAAATTGTTTTTCTTTATTAAGTATTTTGGAAAATTGAAAAATAGAAAATTTATTAAAAAATTATTATTTTTATTCCATATGTCTTTTCAAGGCATTTATTTGCCATTTCCCAAAGAGTTGCATTTGTTCATTTTATAATTTCTTCGGAATGGTCCTTTGTTCATTTTGCAACTTCTCTTAAAGAGATGCCTTTGTTTAGTTTGCAACCTTTCGGTTCATATTCTTTATCCATTTTTAGTATGCACCTTAACAAAGGAACATACTATCTAGGGCCAAATATTGCTTAGGAATTGTTAAAGTTTCCTGAAGAGAATTTCACGACAAAGCAAGTTCAATTCTTTATCCATTTGGATTAAATTCCAGTTATCTGTTCATACACCCTCTAATTTGGAAGGAAGATGACTTCCTTGGTCAACTTCGATGGTTATTATGGTACTTAACCAATAAGTACTTAATAGCTATCAAAATTCCAACCAGAAGGTTCATCACCAACCTAACCAGAATATTCGGGCTTGAACGGAACACTAAAAGGAAAGTGATAAAAGCCTTTTAGTTTTCCTCAATTGGTTTTATCCTCTCACTCACTAGAAGCATTTCCTACTACAGGAACTGAGAACTATTCGACCAAACCCATAGATCCACATTGTTCTATTCTTCCGACGACCATGGGCTTTTGTAATGGAGGAAGAGTTTGCATGATCTCCTTAAGTTCAATGATTGTTTTAGTTTGAAATTTTCTCCAAGGTGAATGATTCTTCTTCAACATTGATTGCGGTGGAATCAGTAGCTTTGCAATGTTTGAAACAAAATCTCTAAGATAATTAATTATCACAAGAAATTGTTGAACTTGCTTTGTCGTGAAATTATCTTTAGGAAACTTTAGCAATTCCCGAGTAATATATGGCCCTCGATAGTATGTTCCTTTGTTAAAGTGTATACCAAGAAATTTGATTTCTATTTGGGCAATATTATCTTTTTTTGAGAAAGCATAATCCCATGTTCTTTTGCAATGTTTGCAAACTGTCCAAGAAGTTGGTAGTGGGATTCCTTATCAAGGCTGTAGAGCAAGATATCATCAATGTATATTATTACGCTTGATAGAATTTGTTAGAAAATTCGACACATGGCCTTTTGGAATAAGGAAGGAGCTACTTTTAATCTAAAAGGAAGAACTTTCCATTGAAATGTTGGTTCGGAATATAGAACCCTATTTTGGGTTTGTTTTTAGAATGAATGCCCCATTGCAAAAATTCAACTTTAAAATTGAATTTGGAGTAAATATAAGCTTTTGATAATCTAGTAAATAGGGAATTTCTGGAAGGTAGAGGGAACTTGTGATCTTGAAGGAAAATGTTAAGAGGATGATAGTTTATTACCAACGAATTTGAGAATCAAAATCAGAATCTTTCCTCCGCCACCGTCCGCCGCCCGTTTTGCTCAACACACTTATTGATATAAAAAGCTTTGCAAGTCTATTAAGAATTTGAAATCAAAATTAATAAGGCCTTGCAAGCCCAGCCACCGAGGCTCGGCCTCCCGGATCCGAAAAGGAAAAAAAGTGGCCGAGAAAAAGGAAAAAAAGAAAAAAAAAAAAAGAGGAAGAAAAGATGAAAAAGGAAAAAAGAGAGAAGAAAAAGAAAAAAAAAGAAAAAAAAAAGGAAAAAGAAAAGGAAAAATGAAAAGAAAAAAATGAAAAAATGAAAAAGAAAAGAAAAAAAGGAAAAAAGTAAAAAATTATTTAAAAATAGTTATTTGAGCATTCCTTTTGAGTAGAAACCAGGTAGTCTAGCTTCATTATCATATGACTCACCTTAGTTAGATTGATATCTTCATTTCTTTTGGGGAAGGCTGACAAAGAATTATGGATTTTTCCATAAAGGATGAGAACATTTTTGAGAGAATTCAGAATGAGATTATGAACAAGATTCTAACAATTTTTGCATGATCGGATCTAATAGATTCATTTGAATGGAAAAAAGTCTTTGGATATTGATGAATTTAGAGAATTGGTCTTTATACATAAGACATTTTCCATGAATGATATGAAGTTGAGAAATTTAAGTCATAATGTCCCAATCAATGATCAAATCTTTGTTGGGAAGATTGGATCCGGAGATTTTTGTGGTTATGGAATTTTGGGGAAAAACTGGACAATTACTGGGGTGGTTTTACATTTGTAGAAAAAGTATCTCCTGAGGCAAAATTAAAATATCGAACATAGGAAGTCCAAAATTGAAGAACTTGCACCAGTATCTATGAGAGCAATGATAGTGATGGGTTTGGAAAACTTCGAGGTGAAGATTTTCACAGGAAAATTGGGGCAATGGATTTGGCTTGAAAATATGTCAGGATTTTGTTTTGAAGAAGTGATGGAATATGTGAAAAAATGTCTTCAGAATCTGAATCTGAATTAGTTTCACTAGGTGTTTGGTAACAAGGAATGACACATAGAATTTATTTAGATGGTTCTTCCTCCGTAGAGAATAAAGATTCGATATCATCATTTTCGAGCAAAATACCAGTTTCAATCTCTATGTGATGTATCAAATGATTTTAACATTTTCTTGCTTGGGGCCAGTTTTTGGCAAAATGACCCTTTTGGTTGCAAATGAAGTATTGAGTTGATTTCTTGCGGCATGAGCGATCTTTTCTTTTGCCTAGGAATCGCCATTTTTTTTTTTCTAAAGTTCTTTAGATACATGCCTGGATTTCTTTATCCAGAATTTCTTAAAGTGCTCTTTTTTTTCTGGAAGACTTTCCGTAAGAACCATCGTAGTCTCGTTTGGAGCATTTGATCTTCAGCTTTTGGCGAGAACATGCTCCATCAAGTTCTCTTTTTTCCGTGAGATAAGTTTGAACAATTTGGCACTTGTAAACATAAATCATCAAGGCACAAATGGATTTCTTGTTGTATCTCTCCCAAAAGAATGTCCACAATTCTCATTTGTTTGTTGAGAAAAGATTTCTCAACTTGCTAGGATAATTCTTTGGGGATAGAAGTTAGAAAAACTTGCTTTAGGTTTGGATTAGCTCCAATACCATAGAAAAGTTTTTCATTTTCCGATAATGTTTATCGAGATGCCTTTTCTGGAAAGAGCAACATTTTCTTTCAAAAAATTCTCTCATTTTGAGCTCATGAAGGTCAAAAGGTTTTCCAATGAAAAAAAAAATTGTATAGGAGGGTGATGGCATGGCTAAAGTCGGGTGAAAGTAGAAATTGAACTTGGTCTTGTTTTGTCATCGATTGTCACTAATGTTTGAGACTTACTTGTAAACCTTGTGACAAAACCAAAAAGGACATCATATTTATCTTGATTGGTAAGAGCTTGGGCATTTAACTAGGTATAGAATTCTTCAAATCTTCTTGCCATTTTGAGTAGGGAATATCATCAACAGTGAAAAACTGTTTGGAGGAGGTAGTCACATTCTAAGATGGATTGTTTGGTTGAACAACCTCTAGTTTAGAAGGGTTTGGATTCCATATCTTGGTTTGGAGGGTCGGCCATAATATTGATGAAATTATTGGTACAATAGGGAAAGACTCAATGGCGGGGAATGAGAAGGATGAAGAGGATGAGAGGGATTCCGAATATGATCTAGTGTCAAAGTTGTTTGGAAAAATTGGTTTTGATGGAAATAGAATTTGGCCTTTCAAAGTAACAGGATCGGGATGTTCTTCTTGATTGCTTAGATCACTCAGGAATGATTCTAATGGATTGGATATCATTATTTGATTTGGCTTTTCTTTTATAGCTATCAAGGATTCTTCAAGCATCTTCTCTTTTCCCTTTACTTTCCTTATTCGATCCGGTTCTTTAAGGCGATTTTGCATTTCTACCACATTGGTCTTGTCTTGTCTGGTGGGAGCTTCTATGAGGGCAGCAAAGATAGACGTATTTTGAGATGGTGGAGGAAGTGAATGCTCCATCCGCAATGTAGTCAGAAATGGATTGAAAGGATTGAATCTTCCTTCTTCAAGGAGTTGGATTTGTCTTTTGAGTTTTCTATTTTCACCTTGGGGCTCTTGAGATGATAATATCCCAAATGTTGTCCGTATTCCAAGGCATAAAGCCTATTTTGGAAGTCCGAATGTATTTTTTTGGTGGTTATATCATATCTTTGAAGATCTCATTGCATATTCACAATTTTGGAATCAATTATTTTGAACACATTATTGTGTGCTAAAAGAGTTTCTATTGCCAATTCATGAACGGCTTCAACAACATAAGTCCTTTTTTGTCTTTCATGTTCATCCACATTAATGGGGGTAGGTACTTTAGGAGTATGTCGATATCTACCTTGTGGATTGATGGATTCTTCTGGGGTAGGGAACGACAGTTTCAAACTTTCTCGAATAAGATGAGGAAAATCTGCCTCTTGAACATAACGATGGAGGAATTAGGTGGTACCTCTTTTGGAGCTTTAAGTGAGTAAGAGTGCCTTTTTGCCCACTCGAGATTGGCTTATAGAACGGGGAAATAGCTAGTTTTTTGTGAGGAGGAGGTGGTGTTGGTGGCAAGGTTGGGGATGTGGAAGGTGGCTCTGTGAACTTTGGTGGTGGTGGAGTTGGAATTTATCACTTTCACCAAGAGTATCAACGGAGGAATCTTCGTTTAAGTACCTTTGGTACATAATGTCCTTTGGCTTCTTGGGTTTCCGATGGGGTCTTGCATTTGGATCTATTTCGTCGGGGGAGTTTGTACAGTAAGAACACTAGCAAAAGGGGTCCCAAAAACAGTAACCATATCGGTCTTTATAGTAATGGACAGTGTTTCCATTACTCAGAAAGTATTGAACAAACCTTTTGAGATCTAGTTTGGAAATAGACTCAGGAACACATGGTTCAATCATGAACAAGGTTTGGAAGATAGATGGATTTTCTTCATTTTCTTTGCCAAATTTGATGGCAACAGTGCCATCTTTCTTCCTCACGAATTCAGAGTCTGAGGATTGGCGGGGCTTGTTATTCTGATGCAGCTTTTCATAGTTGGTAATTCAGGTTTCCGGAAGGAGCTTGGCCAACTTTTCTCTTGGGATTTATTTGGGAACATGAATGCAGGATGCTGGGTCATTCTGCGTAGAAATGAATAGAGCATCTTTATTCCCATTTTGGAAATTCAAATCAAGAGCATGGTTCTGCACTTGATAACCATTTGGTAGTGCAATATTGCTGCAGTAGAGTTAGTGGTCTGGGGAGCTCCAATGAGTTGGATTTGGACTTTTAGAAAGGAGAGTAGCCGAGGGTTTGAAAGAGTGATATTAAAGTTTGGATATAAGGTTACAAAGATTGTTTCTAGCATTTAAAGTGGTTTGGATGATACCAATACAAGCATGCTGGTATTCTAGGAACCAAGTATCCAATAAGGCTATTCTAGCCATGACTGGCAAGCCTTTATGACCGTGAAAGGTGAGAGCAAGATGAACAGCTCCATAATGGATATGAGAGTATCCTTGTTGAGTCCACTGCTTGGGAAATTCCGGTGGAATTTGAAGAGTAACAAAATACTCATTTTCGGTGGCTGGAATGAGATGTTGATTGAATTTGGAGGATTGGATGTACTCTTTTACTTCCTTTGGGATTTGGTGGAATGAGCTGTCGAATGGAGTGGATGGGAGAAAATGACGAGGTAGGTTTAGCAAAAGTAGAATAAAGGTTCATAAGTGGGAGTTGAGTTTTAGAGATTTTGGTTTCATCACTAAAAGAGACTTCATAAAGATAGTCAATCTTAGAGACATTTGACACATGAAAATCTGAAAGAGGTGAGGAGGATGGGGATGAAGTAAGAGTAACTAGAGCTTCTAGTATCTTGGGTTTAGTCATAATGTGAAGAGATCTTCTCAGCATTGAATTCACCTATTGAGCGCATGGAACGGATCTTATTACAAACGAAACCATGGCTCTAATACCATGAATGGACCTAGGCTTAGAAACCAGAGAAGACAAAGTTAGTTTCTTGCAAGTATGCCTTCCCACCATGGGCGAACCTCTCGTTCAAACCCTTAAGAAATAGCTTTTTAATAGGAAACTACTCTGATTTTTAGTTCAAAGCCTAGAGACACTTAGAGATGCAAAGGTGGTAATGCTTCTAATTACTTGAGTTGCATTTCTTAGAGGATCCTACCGGACTGAAGAAGAAGAAGAAGTGTTTAGAAATATATTGAGAGTTTAACAAAACACTCACTTTACTTTAAGGGATTCTGCCCAACACATTACAATCTCCTTACCTTTTATAGGCATTAGAGGCAACAAACAAACAAGGACCAGGCTCACGGGTCCTAAAAGAGACAGAGGTTTCGGAAAATCCGATTGTGAATTATTTTTGGTGATATGAACAGTGACAATGAACAGTGATTTTCCTTGCCTATTGCTACAGTGACTTGCTATAGTCGACGAACTCTTCCGTCACGAGCATTGTAGTCGTAGTTTGAATCATTAAACTATGCATTTCTGCTAGAAGATGTTCTTCGTATTTTCGCTCAAGTTTCGCAAGTTGTTCTTAAGAGGGAGTTCAAGTATTCCACATGTTTGCGTCATTTGATGAATATGTTTTTTCATGATTCCTAAAGGATCCTGGAGTGTTAGCAGGCATGTTTGGTTGAGGCCAATTGGAGGGTTGAGCATAGTAATATGTGTCCATTCCTAGAGATAAGGACATGGGTCCTTGATCATAGGGGTCTTGAGATAAAAGGCCCCCCATTGTACATAGGGGTCTTGAGATGATTGTGCAAGGTCATCCGTGTTTGTCATTTCTTGTTCATGTGATAGGGTTGTCCTCATAGCATGTTTGAATTCCTCGAGTGCTTCTTTGACTTATGGTGTAAGGCTATAATGATCCCATGCAATGGGTATATTATAATTCCATACATCTTCAAAAATGGTCTTGTTCTTTTGGCACAAAACTCTTTTGAGTTCTCGGTACTAGTGTTCATAGCAACCGATAGGGCTTGGAAAGGTTTTGTAAATGCGAGCTTCCTTGAGGTGCGGCTGAGGTTTGTAGGATGTAGCTTCTATGCTTTGTGGAGCATTAGTAATGATACCATTATTTTTTACAAAAGCTCATGGTTGTCGGAAGAATAGAACAGTGTGGATCTCTGGGTCTGGTAGGACAATTCTCGGTTCTTACTATAGGAGATGCTTCCAGTGAGTAGGAGGATAAAACCAATTGAAGAAAGTCAAAAGGTTTTTATCACTTTCCTAGTTTTTGGATGAACGAGTATGAAATCATTTTTTGAGTATTATTTCCAAAATTACAGCCATCTTTTCAATTGTTTCCGATAGAGACCCTGGAGATATATTAGAATTGCTACCTAGTATTCTCATTTGAGATTTTGTTGTATCTTGGATAATATTTGCCGATGACTATTAGCAACATTGTTATGTAAATAAATTTTTAAAGAAAGTGATATCATGCCTCAAAATTCAACTTGATTACTTTACTAATTCGAAGTCATATTCATCAACATACTCAATTTGGAACTTGAATGCTCACAACTACAAAATTCAGCGTGCAGGAAATTGGAGACTATTTGGTCGAAAGATTTGTCTTTGAGAATTGGGCGTTGGGTCATGTTACGGACGTCTACCCCATGTAGGACGGTGAACCCGAGCCATCCAGTTTGTCCAAATTACTGCCCGCTCTACCGAACTTCTTCAAGGACTCCTTTCGATCAAAAGAAAAGATTGTAAAAATACAAAATTAAGTTTTTTTTCTTCTTTTTTTTTCAATACAAAATTAAGTTAAACCGGCCAAGATTATGATGTGAAACAATTCAATTCCACCCGATGGAAGAGAAATATTTTGTGTGGGACTATTTCTTTCTACTAAGTTGCAACAGAGTATATTTCTTCTAGAACATGATTGCTCGGAATATATCACGACAAGCGCATATCAGGTACCTCTTGATTAACAAGGATATATTGTGCACGCACGACTCACTTATACCATTCCGCAGAGGAAGCAGATCCAGATAGACCTTCTTTTAAGAAAAACCAAGAAATTGACAAGGAAATTTTGTGCATGCACAAGTCATTTATACCATTTATGGTGTCATTGTTAGTTGTTAAAAGAAAACCTAGTCTTTGAAAAGACCACAGAGCACGAGGATCGAGGTAATTGTAGTTATGTGTCTCCTAGTTTTCATCTTAGGGTTTCTAGGTCACGTTTAATTTAACAAGAGCGTTAGGGAAAAATAACGATGGTCGAAAATGAATGGTCTACCATTGCCATTCCTAAGGCATATATGTAGGGGATAGCTTAGGAAGTACCGACACCTTTCGGGAATATTCGTGCTATGTTGGATACTCCGATATGTGTTTGACACTTTCCAACACTTTCTGATACTTTTCGACACTTAGTCAACATGTATTAGAAAATATGACATTTAATCAATTCTCCCGACACTCTCCTGCACGCGAGTTCGGAATTTTGACATGCAAGTACATAATTCCACCAACATGCGCGGGTTAATTTTAAAAAATTTCAAAAAAATAAGAAGTCAAAATGTATATATGTATCTAATAAAAAAAATGTAAATATATAGAAATATAAAAAAAATAAAAAAATAATAATAAAGGGGAATAAGAGAAAAACCTCGTGTTCCCTTCTCTTCTGATTCTCCTTCCTGTGACACATAATTCATTCCCCAAGTTTGTTTTTTCTCCTCTTCCAACATGCTCTGACATGCGAGTCTAGAATGTGGATTGCTTATTTTTTTCTCTCCAAATTTTATGGATTATTGGAATGGAGTTGAATTTGTCAAATTGAAATAATGAATTATATTAATAAATGGTGGATTGATGTTTTTAGTGTAAATTCATTTTATGCTCTTTTTTTATTATTTATTTATTTATAATTTGAATCAAATTAATTTGATTCAAATAATTATAAAAACGATAATTTATCATATATATATATATAAATATATATTTAATATACAACGTGTCTCAAGTTGTCAGAATTTTCTATTTTTTTTAGAAATAACATGTCGATGTATCTCATCACAAGATGCGCGTCAGTGTCGATACTACTTAAGAAACAATAAAGATGAGGTTAATTTTGGAAGTTGATAAATTTTTGTCAGAGTTAATTTGACCAGGTCGTTTCTAGGCAACCTGTAATTCAAACTCAAACTCAACTCGACTCGAAGAGGTAAGACTTGATATTATAGTTCTAGTGATAGGTGCTCCACGCGATTGTCCTCAATTGTTTTATAGTAAGGTTACGGTCCAAATTCAAATTTAGCTCATCTCCCTAAAGTTTTAAAAGATTGGTAAAAGTACAGAACTTGTTTTATCTTTTTGTCTATGAGTTCATTTTTGTATCAGTACACCTAGTATTTGGTAAACCGATGGCGCAATGAACTATCTGATCAGTCTCACATATCTATCTACCTTAACTGTGAAGTACAATGATAGAAAGTCAAAATTTTTGAATATATAAGGGCAAAAGCCATGAGACTTGGATAATCATCTAAATTCAAATTTATTATATGATTGATGAGAGAGTTTTGTGCATGTTTTGACATTTATCTTAAATATTAAAAATTAGGGAGATGCTAGCCTAACGGCCACCGTCATCCAAGATGATGACGGTGGATTGTGGGCCGCAATTTCCATTTCAAGGAAATGGGGCAACCGGTTGAAAGCTAAACAATGTATCATTATATTTGCTAACCTTAATTAATTCAACAATGAAACTAGATAAAAAACAATACATACGAAGAAATGAAGGTTTTATTTTCTTATTTTATTTAAGGAATAATATAACCATCGTTCCTTTATTTTTGTTCGAAAATTAAAATCAAAATCATCCTTCTATCTTTTATTTTTTTATTTTTAAAAGTCCCTCAATTTTTTAGAAAATGTCAACGTACAGTCATTCCTTTATAATTTTTCTCTTACTGGTTGATTTCTGTTGCCATGGAATACAAAATTAATGATATAGACACAGGTGAATATAAGTGTCACGCTGAAATATACATATCATGTCATGATTCACTGAAAATTATTATAAATTAAAAAAGGCACCACATCAAACAATATTAAAGAAAAAACCAAAATCGAGAGATAGAAAGAGATGGAGGACCATCATGACCGTCGTAGTCGTGAGCTCAAGCTCTAAGCTTGCAGCAACCATGGTTGCGACAGCCACAACCACTCGAGTTTCGAGTTGCAAAACTCGAGATCATGGCTGCTTGAGATAAGCTCGTGGTCATGTTGGCTCAATTGGTGGTCGTAAATGGTTACAAATCATAGTTTTTGTATTATTATGGATGTTTTGTGGGTTTTCTTCAAGTTTATCATTTCTCTTATTTTATTTTTATTATATTCACATTTAAGAAATTTTACTTAGAGGGATTAAAGGAAATCCCGATAACTGAGATTTCATTCCAAATTTCCCAAAGAAACCGGATGAATAATTTATCCAATTCCCTTCGGAAAATTAAAGGCAAGGCAGTCTCTTTTCCAAGAGAGGGGGTACCGTTATCTGTTATTAAGCATTATTGATATTACCAGTCTTGATCAAATCAGCGGAGAGTCTTGTAGAGCAACTTGATTTAAGCGAAAAAATGAGGAGTCATTTGAACATGCAATATTTAATTATTAGTCTCAAAGTCAACATTTGGAGTGTTCTTTAAATCTTTAAAATTTATTCAATCTTTCTAATGAAATTAATAACATATTTTTTATAGCTATAATTTTTTTGTTTGCGATCACCTATGTTTTGGTACTTAATTAGTTTTTCTTTGGATTGGGCTAGGAGAACGGCACCGTTACTTCCTACAAGTAACGCTGCAATTTAGACCATTCATTTTGTTTTGTGCATAATAGGCAACCGGATCACTGATTTGCTGTACAAGACCATCTCTTTTGCATATTTGTATTATTTAAAGAAACGAGTATACTAATCTTCAAGAGAAAGAAATTCATGGAGTTATTGACTTTATCTGGTCGGAGAGGCGGTCTCGGCGAGTACGAGGACCTTGAGGCAGGGAGGTGGGGAAGCCGGCAAAGAAGGAATTGTCGTTTAGGTAGAGAAAATTGAGGTTGACGAGGGTGGAGAGGTCGAGGACATTGCCAGAGATCGAGTTGTCCTTGAGGCTGAGGTCGCGAAGCGGGTCAAGCCGGTTCAGGGCCTTCTGTCCAACGTGCTGATCACGTTCAAGGATTCAAGGACGAGCTTGGGGATGCTGTCTTCACTTTGACGTGCATAGAGAGAGGAACCGCCAATTTGGGTCATTTCCAGAAAATCTTCTTCTCTTTGCAGCAGCACTTGCTCTGCTTCTGCTCTCTTGCCCACCACTCACTCATAGTCGCAGATGGGGAAATCGTAAAAAAGAAAAATAAACCCTTGTAGAGATTAGGAGTGAGCATGATTTCCGGATAGAACGGAGAACCGGAGAAAACTGAACCGAACGGTCTGATCTGGTTCCCGATTCTAGGGAGGGAAGTTCTGGTTCCCGGTTCCATTTCTTTCGGGACCGGCGGTTACCGGTTCCAACCGGAACTGGAACCGGAACCGAACTCTTAAACAAAGGAACCCTAATTTCTTCTTCAATCTTCAGTCTTCTTCACTTTCCTTTTGAGAGTGCTAGTATGAATAAAATAAAGAAGTTAGGGAAGAGAATAAGAACACAAGATTTATAGTGGTTCGGCTTAATCCAAGCCTACGTCCACTCTCCCACGCTAACAGCCTCCTTGGCTGGATTCCACTATGCAATCAACAAGAGATTACAACTTCGAGTGCAAACACTTAGTAGTAGATCACACTATCTCACTAAGTCACTCTTTTGGTATTTCTCTCACGATTACAAACGTTTAAGCTCTCCAAAGACAAGTGTATGATCGAAGGTTGCTCGGACTTTGGAATTATAAATTCTACGCTCCGTCTCTTACTTGCTCATCGGTCCATGATCTCCTTAAATACTCCTCCACTTCCAAACTACCCGTTGGACAGCATCCCGAGAATCGTCTTCCAATATACCCATTGGACAGCTCTGTATCTAGAAGATTTGGTAGCCGTTGAGTGACAAAGATAGAATCCCAAATTGATTCCGATCGCCCATACAAACGAAATCTTGGTTTCCATAAGTAAAGCTTCTTCGTATAGAAAGTTCTTGTCTTCAAGATCCAATCGTCAATCAAATAGATTGAATCAATCAAATCAATCTTGATGTGGAATCCAAACCAGATCACTAGCCGTTGTATGATTGGGCTTGACTTACGATTCATCGAATCCTGGATGTAAAGTCTGAGAGTCTTTAGACTTTACAATCTGAGTCTGAGTGCAATAGACTTTGCAATCTGAGTCTGAACATATTCTGCTTCTGAACAGATTTAGCTTTAAGGTCTCGTACTCGCCCAGCGGCTTCAAAGCATAGAGTCTGTCTTCGATTCGGCTTCAGCATAGAGTCTGTCTTCTGGTTCTTCCTTCACGTTCGCCTGGAATTTGTCGAGTAAGCGGACTTCGATGTAGAACAGACTTTGACACTAAAGTCCTGCAGTCTTCGGACTTTGAATCTTGAGTCCGGGTAGTCTTCGGACTTTGAGTCTTGAGTCTCGGCGGTCTTCGGACTTTGACACGAAGTCTGGAAATCCTCGAATATACTCGGACATGTGTTACGTTCAGTCTTCTGGCTGTCTTCAGACTTTGACAATATCCTTTACATGTTCTATCATCTGCATGGTCTATTACTCAACCATCAAACATGTTAGTAGCCTTTGATTTATTTTGTCATCTTCAAAACATCATAAGGGATTTCCCTAACACCTTTTCTTTCCATTTCCTTCCATTTCCTCTGCTCCATGCCCCTGAGGACCCCATGGTGCTCGCTGCCCCCGATGTTGCCGTCACGACCCACGACGTTGTTGCCGACGCCGCAACTGCTCCGTTTGACGATGCTGTCAACTCTCGCTGTCGCGTGCCGCCTCCCAACGTCAAGCTGCTGTTGGGCCGCCACCGTGATGCGCTACTATTCCACCATCGCTGTTTTGCTGTCAACGATGCCGCTGCTGTTCAAACTTCAATGACGAGTAGCCTGCGTGTTGATGAGCTACCGCATCTCAGCCTCCCAACCGGCGCCAAGAGTTCTTTTTACCTTCTATTAAGATCCACTCTTCTCAATACCAAATCGACGAGGGAGCCAAAGTTCCGACCACAAAGCAAGGACAAAGCCAGTCGGCCAAAGTTCCGATCCGACCACGATGTTCAATAGTTCACAAATTTTGGGCCGTTCTTGCTTTTTGGTTTGAGAAATTCATTCCCGAGGAGCAATCAGTATTGTTCTTGTTCTTTTGTTGATTAGGCAAAATTAAATAGAGCAAATGGTCAAATATGACAAAGATTTGGCGGGTCATCTTCTGCTATTGTATTTACCGAAAAGAAAAAGGGGAAATTTTCACTTAATCCGGGTTGATAACTAAAATCCCCATGCAAGTTCCATAAATTCAGTTTCCGTCATCAAATGTTTTGCTCCATTTCACAACTCCATGGATCATCGTATCGAATTATATGTTACTGACATTTTTAAAGCTTTTAGGTACAATGCAATCGGTTCACTGATTCACCTTGCAACTTCCAAATATCTACTGAAAATTTGATTTTCTCAGGTTCAAATCAATGATTCTCCAGTTTACGGAGTAGAAAGAGAACTGGGAAAGGGAGGTATTGGGCATGTTTATGTCCGTCGAGCCATTAGTCCTCAACTTCAAGTGACCAAACGGGTTTGGAAGTAGCAGAAGTACGGCTTCGAGCTCTAACTTTTTTCAATTAATCCATTACATTTGCACCGTTACTTTACATGATTTAATGCGGCGCTATCTAGGTGGCCTTAAAATTCAAGTGTAAAGGCAAAGAAGGATGTGAAGGGGCATCCCTAATGAGTGGAAAGTTTATGAGTGAGTCCTTCAGAATAATTGCAATACCGATTTTGCCAAGTGGTGCTCTTGCATGTGAAATTGGATTTGCACGTTGAACTTCGCACCTGAGTTCTGCATATTGTGCAGTGATCTCGGTGAAAGTCATGGCATAGCGCTGCCACGAATACATTACAAAGGGCTAGAAGGTGACTATTATGTCATGGTATGTGTAATTCCATCGACTCATATTCTGTAATTCTACAATGCAAAGTTTTCGATGATCTTTGTATATGCAGCTCATGGATCTGCTGGACCTAGTTTGAAAGTTCCTCTAATTAGCAACTTCCCAACGTATATTTCCCCATTAATAGCTTTTGCGGTGTCTACTCTTCAGGTTCTGTCAACAATCTTCAATTCTCTTTCAGCTTCTGATACTTTCTCCTTCCTTACTACTTCAGCCGGCCATTGGAAGCAATTGCATGTATTGCCGTTGAAGCAATCTCTATACTTAAGAAGCTGCACTCTAGAGGGTAATAGCCGACTAGCTTCCAATCACATGTTCTTTAGTGTTTTCTCTACCGAGCAATCATTTAAGGTTCTGCTAGATGAGAGTATCAAAAATATATGCTCGGTTCAACATTTGTGATGTTTCTCATTTGGGCAAGTACATTCACGGTCACATAAAACCAAGTAACTTTTTGCTTGGTCCTCTAGGAACTCCTCAAGAGAAAGATTATTTTTGACTAACCTTGGATTAGGTATCTGGCAATGGCATGAATACTTTTATGCCCTAGAAATTAGTGATTGTGAAGGAGAAATGCACATGTCTCATTGTTTATTCATGACCTTGCAGTTATGAGATGGCAAGATTCCTCAACTGGTTTGCACATTAAATTCAACCAAACCCTAGATGATTTCAGGTTTATTTAAAATTATTAGCATCTTCATATGCACATACCACATGTTTTGTGTAATTACTGTTTTTGCACCAAATAAAATATTGATAGAGAGGAACAATTCGATTTGCAAGTTTGCATGCTTAACTTGGTAGAACAAGTAACGGAAGAAATGACCTAGAGTCTCTGGTTTACATGCATGATAATTTTGTTCATTTTGTATTCTTTTTTATGAATGACAAACTTGTTTGGTATTGTTGTGTTCATTTTCATTTTGAACTAAATATGAATCCAAAAAAAAAAGAGAACCTGTTAGAACCTATAATTGACTTTGGAACTTGTGCTAGGGTAGGTTCTAAGTTCTAGATTCCGATGGATAGGTTCTAGGTTCTAAATTCTAACTTAGGCTCCAAATTCCAAAAAATGAGGAATTTGTAGTCGATGATAGGTTTCAGGTTTCAAGTGAAACATGTAAGGAACTTGGAACCGTTCACCTTTAGGAGATGGCATAAAAGGGGTCAGAGAGAAGAGAGCTAGAATGGGACTAGATAACTATCAACAATACGTAGCAAAAAATGAAAAGAAAAGAGAAGGAATAAAAAGCCAAAAAAAAAAAAATTAAAAAAGAAACCAACAATCTTGGGAAACCGGACAAGTTGTCCGGTTTTCCTGGGAAAGCGTGACGTGCAGACTGCACCGTCACTCTTCTAAGAAGGATACCGTCTGCCTCTCATTTCCCTAAAAATTATGTAAGTGTAGCTATTGTGGATAAAGAAGTTAGTTTCTGATGGAAATGTTCACAGAATTTTGAAGCAGAAAGAGTCATGTATGATCAATCTTGGACACCCCTCAGGCCGCGACGCTTTTTCGGAGGAAAATTTCCATAGAAACTACGTACATCTAGTTTCACGGTCGAAACACACATAAAAATAAGAACTCCGTTCCTAGCTACATGGAAAAATTAAAGCTTTCTTTTAAGCACACCTGGAGATGACTGCTTAGAACGACATCACCATACATCGTATGTAAGTCATCATTTCGCTCAAACAGACTCAACAAGATCGGCCAGGCTCAAGTTAGGCAGAGCATTAGCGCAATTCATTCCATGATCATTTTTGGTAAGCTTGTAAGTAGAGGCTTCTCCGACTGGGAAAGTACCATGACACTTGAAGCCTGAGCCTCTCCGATTGACATACCCTTCATAATCCCACATGTAGAACGGCACTTCCTCGACCAAAAACAGGCCTTGTTCCTCAGCCAGCTCCTTGATTTCCCACCTGCTGTATGGATGAGCTTTCTTGTGCGTCACATGAATCTCTCCATCCACGGTGACCATCTTTTTCGCATTCTTCAGGAATCCTCTCACCAGATCTCGGTGAAGCCTGAAAATCAGATTTTCCTTTTATTGCCTTCTATATAGCTAAATTTGCAATGTGGTATAGATCATTACAGAGAAAAACAAAGATCGAGGCACACGTTATGGGACAATATGGATGTCAGCTTTTAAATGAACGAAATGCTTGAGAGTCGGTGACTAACTTAATCTGGTCTAAGGTTGTCTCGGGGCCGCTGAAGCCAGCATGAGGAAAATTGTAGACGATTCGATCGAAGGATTTGTGCTTGAGAATGGGGTGCTCGCTCATGGTATGAGCGTCCACTTCATGCAAAACGGTACCCCCCAAACCCTCGATCGTTTCCAAGTTGTCAATCGCTGATGTTGCATAATTCACCCTCAACGTAGCTAAGGTGAACAAGGAACACGAAATTTTACTAAAATGAGAACTAGGATAAAAACTGATGGACAGCATTAGAAATGGTAAGAATAGACAATGCTTTAGGTTTGTCGATGTCGATATTGTTGGCGGCATTCAGAATATCCTAGGTCTTTTTAGCGAGCTCTGGTGTAAGTTGATGTCTATTTTCTCTAACATACGATTGACCGAATGTACCGGAAAATAGATGTGACGTGTGATTTTGCACGGTACCTCTCGAGTCGAGGGAGGTGGCGACCATGTTAGCAGCGGAGCCGAATGTCCTCGCCAAGCAAGCTGCAAAGGAAAAATCACCCTCGCCCACAAGCAGTATACCATGGAAATTGCTGTAGTGCTCGATGCGTTTCTCTCCGACATGTGCATTCCCATTTAAGTTCTCCTCTGCCATCAATTTAATCCTCATCAGTTTGGGGCTAAATCATTACATCTTCCATCTATCCTGTGTCCTGGTGCGTGCATGCAGGTGGGTATATATATATATAGCACTGTCGAGTGTCTTGAATACCAGAGGTCACTGCGGTGATCAGAACAGCAAGAGCAGGTGCTCGGCTCAATGGAAGAAGCAGTTATGTCCCCTAGTTTTATTCTTCCAAGAAATTAAGTTTTGAAAGCTTCATTTACCAAGAAGTTTGGTACATCCATGAATGAACGACCTTTCATGTCCTCAAGATCTTGAGAAGAGTAACCGCAAGAGGACTGACTAACATTACTTCGAGGACCCTAAGACTGATACAAGCGACAGATATTCGCTTAAAACAGTCTAAGTTCGAATGGAGCTCGCACTGAAACCTAAAAAGTTCAGCAAGAACATTTTGTTTTTTTTGTGGTTTTGCAACAAAATGAGGATTAGACATGATCCAAGAACGACCTTTCACGTTCCTCTCGTCATCATCCTCTCGCAGACTTTGAAATACGTATCCGAGTTGAATTAATGGAGACGATCAAATGAAAACGGACTGAAGACGCAAAGGTCTATGATCAGAGTCTTAAGTAAGGTACTGTAGCTCACGTTCAACTCTGAGTCAATTGTTTTACGGCATTTCCCATCATCGTGTCCCCAAATTGCCCATCAGTCTCCATTCCAAAGAGGTTTTTGGTGAGCTTTACCATTATGCCATGCTAAGAAGACGCTCCAGGATTTGCTTCAATCCTTCTTTCATATAAGAAGTAGCCGAGAAAGAAAAAACACAACAGAGCATTAACACCGTGTACACCCACGAGTAAATTATAGAAAATGCTCATGAACTTCGCAATTTACTTGCGAAGGACCACAACCCTTTGACACTTTCTAGAAGCAATTTGAACTTGAAAAAAAGCTCTCTTGACATGATGGTGCAAACACTTGGCGGGTTCGGCGCATGATGGACCGCCTCGTAGACCGGATATCGTGGATACGGAACATAACTGGACGGCGATGGGCACTGCCGGGCCCCTTCATGGTGCCCATGCTCATGATCATCGTATGAATAATAGCCGGTCCCTCGGCGAGTGATTCCTGCATTGCTCACTCCCTGCACGCTCACTGTGGCGGGAGTACAAAATTTTCTTCTAAGCGAGCAAGTCAGCTCGGCTGGGTCGACACCTTGTCCGATCACTTCCAGCCAGTCCCATTCCGGCCTTCTTATCGCCACGGAAATGACATTTCCTATATATTCATCAGTAAGAAAATATGACAAACAACCGGGAAAAACAATGCAGTCAGACTTTGAGCCGTGATAATGCTCTCTTTAATGAATTATTTGCCCCCACAACATTGCTAATAGTTACCGGTAAAAATTCTCTAGAATACAATAAAGTCTCAATGAGTATATAAGATAATAATTCTAGTATTTATCCAAAATCTCTCAATGGAAACAATTGAAATGATAGCTTTATTTTTTGGAAAGACAACTCGAAGTTAATTTTCATTTTTTCCAAAACCGACGTACTTGTCTCAGTCTTAATAACTAGAGGCAACCTTTGGGAAAGGTTGCAAAGTGAATATGCACATTTTCAAATGTTACATCAAAAAGACATAAAATTCTGAACAAAATGATAATAAAAAAAATATTAATTAACTTTTTTTATAGTTCCGAATTTCATAACTTGTGAAGATACCAATTGAACAAATACAACCTTTCGACTAATAAAGATTAGCAAGATAACTGTACAAGATAAAAAATAAGTATTAGTGCTAAGCACATCTACTAATCACGCCAAAATCGCGCACCCGCACGTGGATATTGTGGAGTCTAGCCCATAGCCCATTTTATTAATTAGAACAAGCTAGAAGACACCCACACATATATAATGGCCCACTTCCCTCAACCTTCTGATGTGGGACCAAAAAAAAAAAAACACTATTTCATTTGTTTGTATAAACAAGCAACCAACATCCACCACATTCGAAATTTGAGAAAACACATCAAATTGAAATAATATGCGACGTGTGGGCAGTTCAAACTAACAAGTAAAGAACAGGAATGAAATCTCAGAAAATGAAAAAACTACGAAGAGATTAAGAACCAATCGTATATATATTTATATTTTTTCTTTCTTCCGAAAGAAAATAAAATCAGTAATTACTAACCATTTGCTTCGGTAGAATCCTCATGGCCTTTGATCTGCATTTGTTGCAGTGCATTGCCATCTGTATAATTATCTCTTGCTGTACCATGAAAACACCACATCGGTTAGGCCCAAGTAACTTAAAAACTTTTCACTCCAGACATGATATATGCGCTCCTTTACCCGACATAAATCATTGACACATTTGCCATATCTGATTAGCTATTATTTTAGGGTTTAAATCGCGGTTTTAGTGACAAAGTCGATCTTAAATAATAATACAAACACTACTAGCTTATTTGTAAAACAAAATTCTTACCTTGTTCCACAGTGAAAGAATGTGAGTGCACACATAGATGAGATTTAATATTAATCAACGATCATTTTTTTTTTATAAAAATTCAAATTCATAATTATAAAAAATTAATTGTAGTGTCCTATCAAAACAATGTGACTGTATATGAAGTAATGATTTTAATTCTGAATTTTATTACTTCTTCTAACAGTTATCCCAGAGTTTGTAACTGTTCAGATGTAACTTCTTAATCTTGGAAGGTTATATTTGTTCGGATATAATTTCTCATTTTCAGTATTAATTACTGAGCGTGTTTGTTTAATAATGATCTTCTTCTTCTAATTTTATTTTCTTTCAAAAGATATACAACCATAATTTTCAATTGTTATCTTTTGAGAGACACTGGAAAAATACTACAATGGCTATATAAGATTCTCAATTGAGATTTTGTTGTATGCTGAAGGAAATTTACCGATGACTATTATCAATGTTGTTGGGGCAAATAATTCCTTAAAGAAAGTGATATCACATTTCAAAATCTGACTTCATTGTTCTTCTTAATTGTTTGTCATATATTTTGAACAAAAACTACATACGTCTCTTGGTTTAGAAGTTAGTTTGGTATATACCCGGCAACGTCTTGATCTACTAAAATATCTTGAACGTCAACTCTCTCCATTCTATCTTCCTAATATTTCGTCATCTAGTCTTTCTCCCCGATCCAAAAGAGAAGTCTCTCTCACCTTCCATGAAAACTGCTTTCTTTCCCTCCATTCCTTTTCTAGTCAACGCAATGGATTCATCTTAAGACTTGTGTAAATTACTATTCACAAGAAGCAACCAATAGTTTGAAGCTTTATTTACATAACACATACGCCACCGATATAGAACCGCTCAGCCATGGGCTATAACATAGTTGAGCACTCCGCAAGTCTCTAAGGCTCCTTTGTTGTTGCCTTCGACAGTCGACTTATCTGAAAGTGATTTTGTGATTAACTGGTATCTCTTTTACAGGTTTTCTTTCCTCATCCGGAGCTAGATTTAGATTTCGGTGCTCCTACATTCTGATGTGGATATAAATCTGTAATTTTTTTGGTCCAAAAATCTGGAATTTACGAGGTATTTTCTATGATCTTTCAACTTGTTACTATTGTTATTGTCTTTATACATTGATGGTGCTAGGGATGCACGAATCTAGGTGCACACCACTTTTTGGCAAAAACGTAACTACTAGAAAGAGAAATCTTGACATGTGTTTATTACTATGTTGATATGAGATTCAGTGATCGCCTTCGATTGTACTTTGATGTTATGATAGACTCAAATTTGTGGAATGAGCAAATCTTTACAAGGTATATCAAGTTGATTTATTTTTCAGATTTACTTGTTTTGTGGGATTTGCATTTTTATCTTGAAGTTATGTGCATCTCCTTTACGTGAAATGAAAATTTTCCTTCTGACAAAAAATATTAATAATAATAACCGTGGATGGTAACACAGCAATTACCAACCGATGAGCAAGCCCAAAACACCAAAACCCTTCGTCTTCTTGGAGGGATAACTGATGGTGTAAACTATTGATTTGGTGAAGCGCCATGAGTAGGAAGGGCAAACTTGTAAGTCAAGCATTGCCCGACAGGGAGGCTCCCGTCGCACCACCTCCCTCCACCTCCCTCATTGCAATACCCTAAATAGTCCTACTCTGTGAACCGTGCCTTCTCAACCAAGCGCAATTCTGGCTCCTCAGCCAGCTTTTCTATCTCCCACTTGTCAAACGGATGAGCCGTTTTACGCATGAACCTCATCGTCCTCAATTAGCATCGGCTTGGCGCACTTGCATTAATTTATTTATATGATCCACAACTTAGTATAGACCAATGTAGGCTGGTCCAAATCGTCCTGTTTGATTAACTTCATAATCGAACATAGAACATGCATGCTTACTCAATTTGGAACTTGAATGCTCCTGAACCGCAAAATTCATCCTAAGGGAAATTGGAGATGATTCGGTCGAAAGATTTGTCTTTGAGAGTGGGGCGTTGGGTCATGGTGTTGATATTAAGGATAAAAAGTTAGTAGTTTCTGATGAAATGTTCACAGAATTTTGAACGCTAAATTAAAGAAAACAAAAATTGACTATTTTTATTGAAGGGGAAAATAAATTATAGCGGGGCAAAAGTCATGTATAATCAATTTTGGAGAAATTTCATGGAAATTACGTACTTTTAGTTTCATTGCCGAAACATGCACAAAAATGAAGTACTCCATTCCTCGCTGGACTGCGAAATTAAAGCCTTTTCTTTTAAGCACTGCTGGAGATGACTGCTTGGAACTACACCGCCATATACACTACCAAGTGATTATTTCGCTCGAGCATGCTCAACAAGATGCATTATCGCGATGTATTGCGTGATCATTTTTGCTAAACTTGTAAGTAGAGGCTTCTCCGATTGGAAAAGTACTATAACAATTGGGGCTTTTGCCTCTCCGATTAACATACCCTTTATAATCCCGCACCGAGAACCGCACTTTCTCAACCAAAAACAGGCCTTGTTCCTCGGCCAGCTTCTCGATCTCCCACTTGCTGTATGGATGAGCCGTCTTGTGCGTCACATGAATCACTCCATCCTCAGTGAGCATCGTTTTCGCGTTCTTCGAGCCTCTCACCAGATCTCGGTGAAGCCTGAAAATCAGACTTTCCTTTTATTGCCTTCGATATAGCTAAATTTGCAATGTGGGATGGATCATTAAAGATAGAAGGAAAGATCAAGGCACGCGTTTATGGGACAATATCGATGTCAGCTTTTAAATGAACGAAATTCTCGAGAGTTGGAGACTAACTCTATCTGGAGTAAGGATTCCTCGGGACCGTAGAAGCCAGCATGAGGAAAATTGTAGACGATTCGATCGAAGGATTTGCGCCTGAGAATGGGGTGTTTTCTCATGGTATGGGCGTTCACTTCATGCAAAACCGTGCCCCCAAAGCCCTCGATCTTTTCCAAGTTGTCAACCGCTGATCTTGAATAATTCATCTTTATCATGTCTAAGAATAAAATGTGGAATGAAAATTTTCTAAAATGAGAGCTAGGGAAATGGTAAAGATAGACAATGCTTTAGGTTTGTCGATGTTGATATTGCCAGAGACAGACATTGAGAATATCGTCGGACTTTTTAGCGAGCTCTGGTGTAAAATTATGTCTATTTTCTCTACCACACGATTGACTGAATTCCAAAAAAATAGCCGAGGCATGTGATCTTGCACGGGTACCTCTCGAGTCGAGCGAGGTGGCAACCATGTTAGCAGCGGAGCCGAAAAGCAAGCTGCAAAGGAAAAATCACCCTCGCCCACGTGCAGTATCCTATGGAAATTCCTGTAATGCTTGATGTGTTTCTCTCGGCCGACACGTCCATTCCCACTGGAGTGCTTGATACGTTTCCGTCGTCGGACATGCCCATCCCCACTGGAGTGCTTGATGCGTTCCCGTCGTCGGACATGCCCACGTCCATTCCGATCCCAGTTCTTCTCTGCCATCAATCCAAACCTCATCAGCTTGGAGCTAAATCGTTACAGCTTCCATCGATCCATATATATATATCTTGAATACCAGAGGTCACTGCGCGTGATCAGAACAGTAAATGCAGGTGCTCGGCTCAATGGAAACAGCGATGTCTCCTCTTTATTCTTCCAAGAAATTAGGGTTTGGAAGCTTCATTTTCCAAGAAGCTTGATACATCCATGCATGAACGACCTTTCATGTTCTCAGGATCTTGAGAAGAATAAATGGCAATATAAGCGTCGGATTTTCGTTTAAAACAAGAAGATTCGTACATCACAGTCAAAGCTCAAATTGAGCTCCCCATGAAATCTAAAACGTTCAGTGAGAAATTTTTTATTTTTTTTGGTTTTGTAACAATATGCAGATTAGCCCTAAGCATAAGAAAATCTTTGTTCACGGGACGCGTACATATCTGATCTCCTAGAATTGGAATTATACCATGAAGAGGATATATCATCTTATAAATGCATACAGTGTTGCTTTGGTATGACGAAATGGAATGATTTCTAAAAATGGAATGGATAAAGAACTGGATGGAATGAAATACTGATGCCAATATCGTCTTTTCCGTGTGGGAATTTATTTTTGACTGAAAAAACAAGTTTGGTGGAAGGGAATGAATTTTTTTTTTTTTTTGGGGTCGTGGGGAAAGGAATGGGTTGTAATGGCAAATTTCTAACAAAGTTAATTTGCAACACACTTGCATTAATTGCATTATATATTTTATAAATATGATTTAATTATAAAGTAATTTACCTACTTCATCTTAAAACAAAAATTAACATATTAAAAGATAATACCTAAATAATATTAATAATTTTACCCGAAGTTCCAATTATATCTCACAAAGAAGCCCAAAAATCAGTCCAAGAAAAGAGTTTGGGAAAATATTTTCCCATAAGTTATTTTTAAGGAAAATGGTAATATTTTTCGGTATTTGCCTAAAACATGAAAACAACTAAAAATATTCTCCTTTATTTAGTATGGAAAATCTAATTTGATTCTGACAAGCTCATGCCTAGTTGGCCTTGGGCGAGCTCGTACCTCACCTATGGCCATTGAAGAAGAGGAAAAAAAGAAAAGAAATAAAAAATAAATTAAAATTTGAATTAAAAAAGAAAAAAGACTAAAAAAAAAAAAAAAGTAAAAGGAGTGCACGGAAGAGAACACGCTTGGTCTGGGTGAAAGTAGGGAGCACTTTTGAAGGTTTTTTTTTTTTTATTTTTTTTCCATTGACGAAAAATGTTTTCCTAGATCAAATACTGGAAAATTCGAAAAACCTTTTCTTGAAAGTTACTTTTCATAAAATAAACAGAACCTTAGAGCCTCTCCGTCTCTATCTTTCTTAATCAAATTGAAGATTTGCCTCCAGTCAAGAATATGAGAATGGGACGAATTACTAGTTCAATTAAATACTCGCACTAGGTTGCTTTGTTTAGAGCCAACTTGGGTACCAAGTTGTTTGACAATTTCTGGAACCACATGGCAATTTGACATTTATCTGTACGCGGTCTAGAGCTTCGATTAATGAATAAAGGCAGTAATCCAATGAATGCCAAGTTCATGGTCATATTGTGTTAAAGACCAACTTAAAGATTTCCATGATCTGGTGGGGGATCTTTTATCATCTCAAAAAATGTAGAAAAAAACATACATATGAAGCAACACTCAACTCCAGTAAGTAAGAATCAAGATCGACATTCGAAGTCTTTTTTATTGAAAGCAAAGACAGACAAACGGAACTGAAATCATGGAGTTTCAGATCAGAACTCATGACCCGTAACTGAGGTAAAAAGCAGCAAGAAACGACACCACACACAAGCTCCGTGCCCGCGTGATTGCACATATCAATTAGCCGGTGCTGAAATTCGAAGGGAGACACCACGAGGCATGAGGCCGTTGTTTCAAGAAAGATTCTCGGGGAACCATAACTCACCCTGGCCTAGAGTATATGAACGAACGACCCTGACATGGCTGACCAAATTACGATCCTCACTGTTCTTGCGGAGCTGATCGATGAATTGCCCATTCATGTCGTACAGAAGCAGTTCTTGGAGACGAGTGAGCTTTTCTATGCCCAAGGGAAGCATATTCAATTTATCGCACTTACAGAACGTCAACTTTTCGAGAGCAGGCATTGCACCGACCTCCACAACCACCATGCTCAGCTCACGGAATTGTTCAATCTGAAGTATCTTCAGTTTACTGAACGTGTTCTCCGAGAACTCCAGTGTTTGCCCCATAAAAGCATCGGCCATATCGAGCTCCATCAGATTAGGCAAAGCCTGAAGAGCTGGAAGCGGGCTGAAGTCTGATCTCGACCACTTTAGGCCGACTTTGATGAGACTCTGCAGGGAAGAAACCCAACTGGGTAATTTTTTCAGTTGCCCTTTTAAGTAAAGGTGTTGAAGAACCTCGAACCCGGGCTTCATCTGGATATGATCCAATTCTAGATCGTCCCCTGAATCTGCTCGTAGATCAAGTGTTGAGAGATGCTCCATTTTCTGGATGGCTCCACAGACTTTTCTCCCGTCCTTGCTCTTCAAATTTATGAGTCCAAGCTTCCTCAAATGGATCATAGCGTCCAATTTCTGAATAAGCTCTGTTGTAGCCTTCACGAGTGACAACTTCTGTATGTTAGATAAGGCCCCCTTTCCACTGTGCATCTCTACGCCCTTTGCACCATCAAAAGTCACGTAGTTCTTCACGTCATATTTATAAACAAGCAGATGACGCAAAAGGTGCAGCCGAAAAATGCTCCCTGGAAGCCACGTGACACTAGTTTGTTTGAGGTCCAAGGTTTCGAGGAGGGCAAGCTTCTCTATGGACTTGGGAACTGTCTTGACATTTGTCTTTCGCAAACTCAGGTACTTTAGAAGCACAAGTTTGACAATATCGATGGGGAAATCCTCCAGCGGAGCGCCTTGCATATCTAAAACCTTCAACAACCGGAAAAACTCCAAGTTCGAAAACTTTCCTCCCCCAAACATAAAAGCAGACCGAACATGACCTGATGTTTCACTAAGTTCAACATTTGTGCAATTGTCTGTTTGAGCAGATAGGCGCCGGATTCTTTCCTGTGACAATGAGCTTCTTGTGGATGCGGATCTAACAAAGTTCTCTTCCACAGCCTTGCCAATGATGAAGTCATGAACAAGATTCAGGACACGGCAACTTCTCACCCGTCCATCTATATCCCTCGCTGTCACATGAACCAGATTCCTCTGAACGAGCTCATTAAGATAATTCTCTGCGACTGCCTCCAGCGATGGGTTCCTCGCTTCCTTCACAAATCCTTCAGCTATCCATAGGCGGATCAATCTTTGCCGCTGAATAGAATAGTCCTCAGGAAAAATGCTGAAGTACAAAAAGCAGCTTCTTAGATTGCTCGGGAGGTCCTCGTAACTTGGCAATAGATTAATCCCCATAACAGGAAGATTGTCTCCAAGGCTGTCGTGCAATTTCTTCCATTCATATGGAATTTGCCGCTTCCCTGATAGGAGGTTGCCTGCTGCTATTAATGCTAAGGGAAGCCCTTCACACTTCTTAATTATTTTCTCGGACCAATCCTCCAACTCGGGAGGGCAAATCCCGTTGCAGCTCCGGAAAGCCTTCTTACAGAATAGGCTTGATGCTTTTTTCCATGGTAAACCATTAAGTTCATGGACATACTTGCGGTGTTTGACACAAGACATGCCAACATTGATGTCGCAAGAAGTGAACAATATTCTACTACCACTGGAACCATTCTGAATTACATTTACAATCTTTTCCCAATCTCGCATTCTCCATACATCGTCCAGAACAACAACAAACCGTTTCTGCTGCATATAATTCCTGAAAATTTCTCTAACATCAACTCCATTTGTGAGAATTGACCTATCGATCCCCGGAAAAAATTGCATTAATATGCTCCTTAAAACATCATCGAGCTTTAAGGAACGAGTGACGGGTGCCCAAGCATGGAACTCGAAATGCTCCCGAACTCTCTTGCACTCAAAAGCCTGCGTAGCAAGAGCAGTTTTACCCGAACCAGGAGGACCCACTATGGAAATCGTGGAAAGCCAGGGTTCTCTGGATAGCAACTGATTACAAATGCTTTTCACATGTTCTTCGAAACCCACGATATCATCTTCTTCAATTAATTGGTGGAACAAATGATCTTCAGACCACACACCAGAGCTCCCGCCTTCTCCAGAACTAGTATTTCCAGCGCACAGTTGATGAACTTCTATAAATTTTTGGATTCGAGATCTAATTCTTTTGATCTCGGAGGACAGTTCATGAAAGGCTAACTTTTCTGGAACAAAATGAGCAACCCTGTGTACAGATTTCATGATCTTGTGCGCATGAACATGGTGCGAGACGTGGAACATGAACTCATCGAGAGCGTCCTCAGTAGCAAATGCAAAATCTCGAATCTGGCGTACCTTGTCCTCATGAAGCTGGTTACCTCGAGCTCCTCCTTTGTCGTGCAGGAAAGCTCGCATCATGGTAAACGAGCTCGTGATGCTATCAATATCATTCTTCACATCTTTTTTCTGGTTGATCTCTTTGAGGATTAAGGAGGAGAATATCTCCACCAATCCCAGTGTTGCTTCAACAGCTAGGCTAGCCATGTTTGCTCGCTAACACCATGGAGGAGAAAAGGAAAACTTTCAATTGTACACAATGTTAGCCTCCGTAAGGCACCTGTCTTGGGCAGGAATCTTTCGAAGACTTTGACTTTTAAATCACGAATACGCGTCGGAAGATTCCAAGCAAAATTAAGTTCAGTTCTACCTTATTGAAAATTCTAGGGTGACAACAGACACTTCCAAGGAAATTTATTCGCTGACTGCTTCATTGTGGTAAAGAACCGGTCAGAGTTCTGGAAGTTGTGGAATATTCTTTCCTCAAGTTACATCGTGCTACAGACAACTTAGCAAGAGCAAAGGGGCCTACTATCTCCACCAATCTCAGTGATGCTTCAACAGCTAGGCAAGCCATTTTCGCTTGCTAACACCATGACGGAGAAAAGGAAACCTTTCAATTGTACAAACTGGCAGCCTCCGTAGGGCACTTGTCTTATGCAGGAATCTTTCGAAGACTCAAACTTGTTATTAACAAATATTGGTTGGAGAGTTCAAGCAGAACTAAATTCAGTTCTAACTTACTGAAAATTCTGCGGCAACAACTGACACTTGCCGGCAAATTTATTGGCTGACTGCGTCATTGAGGTAATGAACTGGTCAGAGTTCTAGAAGTTGTGAAAGATTCTTTCCTCGAGTGGGATTGTGCTACAGACAGCTTAGCCAAAGCAAAGAGGCGTCAACTGCATTTTAGCTGTTCAGTCTCTCATATCTCCTCATAATCCCAATTTCTTGGATTAAGAACTTTATTTGCAGACTCAGACATTGCTGGTAAATACTAAAGGCATGAGTGTTGACAATTTTGTATTTTTGTATTTCTATTTTTTTTTCCTGGAACAAGTTTAAAACATAAATTCATTTGATAATGCAATTTCATTTATTTTCGGGACAAATTTTTACTCTAGAAATAAATTTGGAACAAAAATAAGACATATAAATTTTCCACTTTTTTATTTTTTCAACAGAGGTAAGAAATAAAAATTCTTCGCGTTACTTGCCCTCGCCGCCTGTCGCCTATGAAGCACCAACATTCTCCAAGAGCTTTTGTGTCGTGTCGGACACTTCTACATGCGTCGACACTTCCGGACACTCTCCGACACCCGGTCAACACATGTTAGAAAATCCAACACTTGGTCAACTTTCCTGACACTCTCTGACACTCAAGTCAGAAATCTAGCATACGAGTTTCTAATATATAATTCGATATCGAGGTCAATTTTAAAAATTTTCAATAAATGATAAGTCGAAATATATATGTAAAAAATTAAACACAATAATAGAAATAATGAATGGAGAAAGAAGAAAAACATAATATTCTCTTATCTTCCGATTCTCACTTTCCATAATACATAATTCACCCTTTAAGTTTTTTTTTTTCTCTTCCAACATATCTAATATACAAGTCCATAATATAGATCGCTTGTTTTTTCTCCAAGTTTTATGAATTATAAAAATAGAGTTGAATCTGTCAAATTGAAATAATGAATGATATTATTAAATGATAAATTAATGTTTTTAGTGTATCTAGGCTTTTTAAATTATTTAATTATTTATAAATTTGAATCAAATTAATTTGATAATTTATTATGTATATATATAAATATATATTTAATATACAACATGTCTCAACGTGTCGAAATTCTCTATTTTTTTTTAGACAAACATGTTGGTGTGTTGTGTCGCGTGTCAATGTCAGTGCTACTTAGCCTGTCATCACACACGCCACACTTTGCCGCCACCTGCTCGGGGGGAGGTATTTAAGGTCTATCAAATGAATTTCTATTCCAAGAATAGAAATTTTATATTATTATTAAACTTGTATTTTTACTTAGAAACTCATTTGGGGAATGGGAATTGAAAAAGCCAAAAATAGGGCTTGGAAAGAGAATGGTTATCATTCACGTCCTCATTAATGCAAAAAGGAGCCGATTAACGGAACCAAGGTGCCGTTCATTAATGAAGAGCATATTCCTTAGATGATGCCATTTACTTTGTACTCATGTGCAGATAGCTACTCGTGTTAATTAACCCAATGCTAAAATCCTGATTAAATCAGCAATGATAGCTGTCACACCCCAAAACCAATAAGAGTGGGGGATGACACAGCCGTCCTCCCACCCGAAGAGCACAACCTCAAAGCTCCAAAATTCAACTCTTAAAAGTCCCCTCGTCGATATCACTCTTGTACAACTCATCGCTAGTTGAAGAACCTGAAAAAATTAGAAGATGGAGGGATGAGCAACCACATCTTAGTAAGTAGTGAGCAGTGCATCTCTTCTAAGTGGACTGAGCAGCCACTATGCATATTTATAAACCAAACAACAATTCTTTTAACTCAAATCTATCATATAATAAACATAAAAGAGAATAAGTTACATATGCTTCAATAGAAATATTCTTTTTATAATAATATCAAAACAAACATCAATGGTCAACTCCATTGATTAATTTCATTAATTCACAATTTCATTAGTTAATCTTATGTCATACATTAATGGTCTATTCTATTGATCCATCTCATATGAAATCATACGTTGATAGTCCATTCTAATGACTAAACTCAAATCACGTGTCAATGGTCAACTCTATTGACCAATCCATTGCTCAATATCAAACCATGGTCACGATACAACGCCTAGTGACAAGGCGACCAAGATTCCCCATTTGGCAAAATTTCCACTTATTATTAGCCAATGTTTCGGCTTACAATGATATCCTAAACTAGTATACGCATACCCACAAGCCCCTCACTAGGCTCGCAATGATATTGAGCATCAACACCAATCTAAGACAACCTCCACAATTCACAAAGCCAAATCCATCAAATCATTTCATATGTCACAATACATTTCATAAATCGACCACATAACCTTTCGCAACTCAATTCATTTACCACAAATAATTTTTGTAAAATATTTCTCAAATCATTTTAGGATTCATCTCAAAATCGAGCTTTTCATAAAAAGGTTTCACAAACCCAAAACATGTGATATTTCTTGACTTCATTCATCAAACATAATATATATTTCCACCAAAAAGTTCTCACACTATTCTCAAATATCAAAATGTAGTAAATGCTCAATCTTATTTTATGCAACAAACATGCTTATTTTTTATTTTATTTTTATTTTTTTGGTAACTTAGGGAACCCCGTAAGCCGATAGCCAGCGAGCAAACTCTAGGAGAGCAACTACAGGACCCACCACCACAGTACTCCAGGTAAGAATCCCTAACGACGCCTCTAGGATTCGAATGCCTCCCCTTCGTGAGGGGGAGAGAGCTTGAGCCAATTGCACCGCTGAGGGCGGTGGTAACAAACATGCTTATTTATAACTCATAAAATATCAAATCTTTATCATTTTGAAGACATAAGTTGATAAATTCTTAGAAGAGATAGCACCACGTGTTACTCGAATTGTCGGACTCGTGATCCTATCAATAAGCAAGAGACAACATTAAAATCGAGTCTAATGCTACCTCAATTGTGACTTGACTAAACTAAGCTTGAATGCTTACAAAATGACTCTCGTGCGCCAATAAATCACTCGCCTAAAGTAATTACTCAAAGCCGCACAAAACTTTGTCATGCCATAATTTTCTCCACAGAATCTCGTTTCAATCATAATTATAGTCAATGGAAAGCCCTTTCAGCATACTTTAAGAACCCCATTTAGCTGACTCAAAATCAAGCTGAAAATCAACAAAGTATGGCCCCAAAGTCCTGGACGCACACTGTTCATCACATGTGAGAAACTTCAAAATTTTACTTTGGACAAACCGTAAGCTCAAATCAAGATCCATAAAATCCTATAGTTCCACAACACTCTAAACTATTATTTCTGTATAAATATGCAGCTCAATAACTCAAAAATCGGATTTCTTTGCACAAATTTCACATATTCCCAAATTTAAAACCCTCATTTTGAAAACCAATTCAATTAGAAAAATGAAGGGCGTGAGCGTTTACCGGGCATTGTAAATTGGAATTGAATTGGCTTAGCGAGGCGTCCGTAGTGAGAGTCCCCTCTCTTTTCTTCCTTCTTCTTCTTTCCGTTCCTTTCTCTCCTCTCTCTTCTATGAACGTGCCTCCTCCTTTTCCTTTTATCTCCTCTTCTTTTTCTTTTTCTTTTTCTTTTTCTTTCCTTTCCTAATCTCTCTCTCTCTCTCTCTCTCTCTCTTATGCTCAAGCTTCCATTTTCTTCCTCTTCTTTTGACCATTCAACTCTTCTTTTTCTTTTGTTTTTGTTTTTTCTATGGCCCCACCCTTTGACGAGTTAAAGTATTACAATAGCACAAGCCTTAAAACTTATGCACAAGAATGTTGTCCTGGGACCAAAATGGACATAGCTAATCACCATCGAACCATGGTATCGTTTGCCACCTTCACTTTCTTTGTAACCTCAACTTCATTAGGAACGGTGAAAGGAGACGAGAATCCAGAGTCATGACGTCTTTATATAGTCTATATTTAAAATATGCATACGCATACACCTGCTAGGGCTTAATCTTTGTGGCTAATGATGCGTTTGATAACGATTATGTTCCCAGGAATAATTTCTGATCATAAATGATTATTTTTTATTTTGTTCCCGAGAATTATTTCTAAGCATTTTAAGCCGTTTGATAACTGTCCAAAATTTATGATTACGGAATAGAATCACGTTTGGTACCGTGCTCAAAATTTATACAAATAATTTTCTTTTAATTTTTAAATAATTTTTTACTTTTTCCTTTTTTTCTTTTATTTTTCCTTTCTCTCTCCTATTTTTCTTCTTCAAGTGGCCAGTCACCTCACCGGAGCATCGTCAGCCCTCGGCAAGGCCGACCCTCATCGGGCCGAGCCTTGCCGATGGCCAAGCGTGCCTTGCTTAGGGGTTGGGCAAGGCTTGCTCGGTCACCGGTGAGGCTCGGCCTCACCCGGATCGCAAGGCTCGCCTAGCCTCACCGACGCTCGGCCTCACTAGATCCGGCGAGGCCGAGGCCCAACGAGGCCTACTTGGCCACCAGCGGCGGGGCTGGGCGAGGCCCGCCTCACCGGATCGCAAGGCTTGCCCGGCCCGGCCGACGCTCGGCCTTGCACATTCACCGACCAAGCTGAGCTTTGCCGGTGACTGGGCTTGCCTTTGGCGAGCTCGTCGGACCGGTTGTTAGCAACCGGCGGCGGTGGGCGGTGGATGGTGGCGGACGACGCGCCGCAGCGGTGGCGATAGATGAAGAAGAAAAAGAGGGAAGAAGAGAAAATAGGGCTTGATTCTTAGATTTGTTTTCGAGAACAAGAATCAACTTTTTTTTTTTTTATTCTTGATTCTTTCAAATCTACTTAGGGAACAAAAAAATAGAAATTTGTTCCAAAGAACAAAAATTTTACTAAACACGATTCGATCTAAAACTACTCCCTATAATAAAAGAATAGAATTTGGCACTATTTGAATGGTTACCAAATAGGCCCTAAGCCAATAGGAAGTTTCTTCCTTTAATTCAAATCATGTGTCCAAGTGCTGTATGTTGCTTCTTTCTAAGTATTGACACCTAAATTTTTGCCCAAAGATCATTCCAGAAAAAATGGGAACTTGTTTTTCCACAAAATTATTTCATATCAAATTCTTACTTATAGATTACCTAGGTGTTTACTATAGTTAAATAGAAGGTGTTTTCCTTTTTTTTTTTTAAAGAAAAAAAAAGAAAAAAAGAAAGAAAAAGAAAGCGAGTTGGGGCCAATGATCTAAATGTTACTAGCCAAGCCTAGGAGGTTAGATTGGAATTAAAACAGCAAATTGAGGCCAAAATGTAATTTCCAAAAGTTGATGGACCAATTCGTAAATTTTTCAAAATTTTGCCCAAGCCCTTAAAATCATCATCTTGGCCCCCAATTAAGTTGAAATTGAACTTGGGCCACGTTGAATTAATCAAATTAGGCCAAAATGACCAAATTGTATTGAATTTGGTATTTTCAGGCAATAAAACAATCAACTTTGAAGGGCTTTCTTGCAAAATCGAGCGGGGAAAATTGCAAAAACTGGTCAAGATCTTAAACTACTAGACATAAGCTTGTAAAATGATTAAAAATTGTGGCATCCGGAAATTTCGACGACCCTCAAATATGCAACGGCCATGAGTAATCGGCGGGAGTATCATCGGTACCACATTTGGCCTAGTTTTGTCGCCACTCGACATCCTGAAATATTTACTTTTGGAGAAAAAGAAATTCGTCTTTGAATGGCCTTATGAACAATCTCACCAACGGTCATGTTATTTTATCTCTTGGACCGAACCTCCTATGTACATTGTCGAAACCCCTTGTAGCCACGTAAGTAGTTATAATTCGACCCACGCACGTGCTGAAATTAAAAGTTTGATTTTGGAGAAGTTGGACCGTGCATGAGGATCGTGCACATCTCTTCATTGTACGAACTTAGCAAGTAAAGAAACAAATTTTAATCAGCATGCACCCCTTCTTTCCGCACGTGAAGAATCGTGCAACCGGTCAACCATTGAAGGAATTGTTGACCAAAAGGCCACGTGGCTTCCCCACTTGATTGCCAGCGAAGAAGAAGCCCACGGAGAAGTTGTGTTGGCTCGGCAAGAGGGGAGATCTGCATGCAGGAGGCCACGTACACCTCAGCTGTCTTCGGTTCCTGCAGCCACCGAAAGAAGCCCCATGCAGTTGACTAAAATGTCAACAAAGTGAGGAACAAAAGGGTGGATTAGTCGAGAGAGTGAGGGAGAGCTTCGTACGAAACCAGTGAGAGGGAGAGAGAGAGATCAATGAGTGGGTGAGTGCAGTGAGTGAGCGAGAGAGTTTGCAAGCGTGCAGCGAGCAAGAGTGAGGGGGGAAGAAGGAGACTGCCCTCTGTACGGGTGTGCTACCGCCGTCGACACCGCTCGAGACCGCCGTTGCCAAGCTGCGTCCGAGACCCCGAGTTCTCCGTTTTGCTTGATGTGGTTGCGTTGGGCTTAAGGCAAGTAGAGTCCATTGATCTATCCTTTGCTTGCTGTGTTTTATGTGTGATGAATGGTGAATCTCGGATGTGGATGGAGTGTGAAATTTCGAAGTTATAGGAGTTGTGTTCTAGCCTAGTATTTTGTTTCTGGAAAAACAGTCCGACTTCTGATGATTTCGTGAGTTGCATGTGATGTTCTAGTTGGAATCTGACTTTGACTTCTTGATGAAAGTTGTAAAGGACCTCTTGGAGAATAACATATCAAAATTTGAAAAGAAACGGACAAGTATAGGTCGATGAAACTATTTTTCTTTGATGAAGCTAGATCTGGAAACCGTTATGTTGATCTGTTGTGATTCCGTGAATTTTGTGAAATTATCTAGTCTGAATTTGATCTTTTGTTCTTGATGAGAGTTGTAGATGACATCTTGAGGAGCAACATACTAAAATTTTAGGATAAATGGAGAAGTAATGATTGGGGAAAAAAATTTTCTATGAAAAGGATAAATCTGGACAGTGAACCGAGAGATAGGAAGAGTTATAAAAATTATATCTTTTAATCCAGAAGGAATTAAATTTCTATTTATTCATGAGACTTTTACCTATATGTCTCAATTATAACATATTAAAATCTCAGAATTTTCGGAGTTCATTTAAGGGTTTAATCGAAATTATTTCCGAAACTGTGCAAAAGTGGTACTGGAATTTCTTTTGCTGTGATGTATGGATTTATGTGATTGATGTGAAACTTTATTGATATAGTGTTATTCATGAAATATCTTCCTCTGGATCTTGTTTACATCGTGTTAAATTTTCAGAATTTATTGAGATCGTTTACTATTTTTCCAGAATTTTTATTAAAGAAGTGCATTCTGCCTTATCCGAAATTTGTTGTGTTTTCAAAAATAAATGGACTGCCCTACGAAATATGATGTCTTGAGTGGTTGTATATGCTGCATATATGGTGATGTTTGGCATATCATGTGACATCAAAAGATGGTTTAGATCTTTGATATTTGTTGACACCTAGTTTAGGATCAAGCTTATCCGTTAAACTCATCTTTTAGAAATTAAAGATAAGCTTTAATTAGAGGAAAATTTTTTAAAAATAATTTTTGAATTCAAAAATTTAACCGTGTGATTTTGAAGCCACTTTGTTGTTGAGAGGTTGAGCGAAAATCTCCACCGGCAAAACGAATTCGAGCTTTCACTTTATAAATAGGGGGCTTCTCTTCATCTTTCGGGGGAGAAAAAAATAGAAAATTGAAAGGAAAGAAAAAAAGTACAGTGGCAGAAGAGAGAGAGGGGAGCCGTCCGTGGGGTCGTCGAGAGAAGGAGAGAAACACAAAAGGGAAGAAAGGGGGAAAAGTAAAAAGAAAGCAAAAAGGAAAAGGGTGATTGGACATTTACTGTTCATCACCTTCTTCCCTCTGCTGCACGCCTCCACCTTCCTCCTGCCGGTTTCGATTCTGCTCCGCCCAGCTGCAACGGCCGTTTCCGCTTCTGTTTCACGCTCGCAACGCTCGTCCGCGAACACCGGAGCCACCCTGCTCCGTTGCGCCTCAGTCACTGCCGTTGTTTCGTCTGCCGTTCGCTGGTCTCTCCGCGGCGCGCATCCCCGGCCGCACATCATTTCCGCCCTTGCTCCGACGGCCCCAAGCACCCTTTTGCCGTTAGTTGCTGCTACCGACGACCCGTGACGCCACCTAAGGTCGATTTGCTGCACGCTCGAGCGACCAACGCTGCCGTGCCCAACCACCCGAGGCCCACAACCTGCAATTCGCGCCCAGCAACCCGCTGATCCGGCCACCGTTCGCCTCCGCCTGGAACCAGAAGCCCCGACGCCCCTGTTCCGCCTCTGTCGTCGCTGATCTGCAACACCAAGACCTCCGGCTCACTGCACGACGCCCCTGACCGACGCTCGTTCTCTCACGCCGGTAGCCGCCACACCAACAATCCGCGCAACAACCTGCTACCTCCTCTGTTTTGCTGCAGGTTCGATTACTGCCCGAACCTCGTCGGAGCCCCGACGGACAGCCCTTATTCCAAACGGCGACCCATCATCGAACCACCATCACAGCTCGGTCACCGCTGCTTCCTCGCCTGATCTCGCCGGAGCACCATCCTCCGCTGACGTTGCCCATCACCGTCGCTCCTTTTTTTATTCAAATTCCACCTAGGTAGTTTATTTTTATTTTTTATTTTGTACTTATTTCATGTTATGTTAGCTTATTTTTAAGTTTAATTCTAGTATTATATGTCAATATTTGTAGACCTTGTAGACATTAGGGGTTTTATTTCAAATTAAGGTAATCATTAATTTGACCCGTAAGACGTCGGGTCATTTTTTTAATTACTTTAATTTTTTAGGAATTTTGATGATATTTCGATCGTTAAATTATTATAGAGTTAAAATAATTGTTAATTTAATCCGTGAGACTACGGATTATTTTTTCGGTTATTTTAATTCTTATCTTCATTCTTTTAAAATAATTACCTATTCGGAAAGACTAAAAAAATATAAAAAAATCAGAAAATACATAAAAATCTAAATATTGTATTAGAGCATTTAGGTTTAGTAAATTAGGACTATATTTTTAGGGTTAGTAAATTAGAATTGCATTTATGGGATTATAATTTTTAGATTATACTTTTAGATGGGTGATTTTTGTTAGGACTAATTTTAAATAATGTTGGCATGTCTTGATTTCTTTATATAGCTTTTAAGATAAGATATAATTTAAGTTAAATTGATTCCTAAAATAAATTAGGATATCATTCACTTTAGTTAGTCTAATTAGTTTTAATTCCGAATTTCAATAAAAAAGAATCCAAAAAATATTAGGTTCATATTAATTAATTTGCATAATAGGTTTAATTAGAATTTGTTTATTAGTAAAATATTGTCATATCTAGAACCTAGGTACTTAGGTCCATACGCATTTCATATTAAAGCAACACACCTAGATATTTTTTAGATTAAGTCGATTTTCATTTAATAAAACAAAAGAGGAACAAAAAATGTTATGCATGCCATATGAATTAGAATTAATAAAATGCTAAAAGATGATCATTGCACCATTAAGTTACTTTCTTTTCAATAAAAAAAACATTATGTCATTAAAAAAATTAAAAAAAAACATTTCCTTGGTTAGTTAATAGGTTAATTCATAATTAATCTCATATCATCATTAGTTAGCATAGGTTGCATATATGCATTAAAAAAAATGAATCATCATAAAAAAAAAATCATAAAAGAGCATGCATGTAGAAATACCATGTCATTCAGCCCATATCACGTAGCACATGCATATTTAAGATTATATAAATTAGATTGCATATATATAGTGATAAGTTTAAGTTATACCATATGAATTGCATCTCGCATGTCATTAAAATAAATCCATGCATATTAAATTTAGATTAAGATTGCATATAATTAACATTTTTTAAAAAGAAAAAGAAAAAGAAAAATTAGGTGTCTTGTCATTTTAGAAATCATGTTTAGGGCATGCATTTTTATCAGCATTTTCTTATTTGAATGTTATTTTATTGATTGTGCACCCGCATGACCACCATTTGCATGTTAGTAGCTTAGATTAAAATTAATCAACATTGCCTGCAAAATATTTTTAAAATTAAAATGAAAGGTACCGAAAGGGCGTTAGACTAATCTAGCATAACCATGTCCCCGGACCTATTGAATCTCTGGTTCACAATAGTAAAGTATTCTCCGATACTTTACTTGGGTTTCTAACCAACCCTAATTGGTTAGTGGCGGCTCCAAATTGAATATAATTGCATGTTTAAATAGATTAATTTCTTAACATCAAGTCGCGTTTGGTAGGACTTGGGAGAGGGTCCGTGCCAAGTCTTCGGACTTAGTAATCTATTAGTCTTCTTTAGGTAATTCACCTTTAAAAATTTGGGAAGGTCGCGACAATATTGTTGCATCAAATGCCATGATGAAAATGAGACATATATGAGATTATGAATTGTGATAATAATGATACCGTTAGAGGTGTGAGCCGACGATGCCCCGGGAGTGTCAGGATGCCCAAAGGTTCGAATGAGTTGATGCCATTTGGATGCCTGGTTGTATTATGAATACATGCCCGGAGGTTTTCCCCGAGAGTGTTGGGATGCTCGGTTGTATTATGATACATACCCGGAGGGTGAGGGGTTGTATTATGATGCATGCCCGGAGGGTAGGGGTAACCATTTTCATGGCCAGCCTCGGAGATTCCTCGTGACGCCAGGTGGGATGCGAGATGCCCGGAGGTGTGTGCTGGATGCCCGGAGGTGTGTGCCGGAGGCCCTCGCGATGCCAAGTTGGATGCGAACGATAAATTGTGGGATGCAAACATTGGTCCCTAAATGAAAAATAATGAGATTCTTGTGAAAGATAAGAATTGAAATTGAATCATGTGCATGGGTGTATGCATAAGGCATGATGCATGATTTCCTTATGAAAGTAAATCAATGCTATTTGATATTGAAAATGCGATCATGAAGGCATGAATGGATCTCATGGTGATATATGCTTGATAGCATAGATGATACGAATCATGGTGATATATGTACAATGGCATGGTGAGATATGCATGACTGCATGGTGGTATATGCACGATGGCATGGCAAGATATGCATGACTGCATAGTAATATATGCACGACTACATGGTGATGTATGCTTGATAGCATGGATGATATGAGTGCATGGTGGTATATGCACGTTGCATGGTGATATATGCATGGCTGTAAGGTGAGGTATGCTCGAATGCATGAATGATATGTGTTTTATTCATGATACCTTGATTATTCTATTTGACGCATTGTGTAGCTTGATGGATCTTTACTGCTGAGTAGTTGTACTCATTCCGTTTGGGGAATAACATTTCAGACTAAATAAGATACCTCTAATGCCACTGCCACCAGTAGATGGATTAAGCGGTTGGATATGACCGCGAGGAGGAGGATAGCAAAGGAAGGAATTTTTGGACGCCGACACTGATCGATGGACTTTAAGTATACGACTGTTAGAGGAGATGTCGGTCATCTTTTGAAGTATAGCCGAGTATAGAAGACTATCGCATTTTGATGTACCGATGAATGATGTCCATCTAGTTTAAGTAAATAAAAGTGTTCGGCTTTTACCTATAAATGTTTAGTTGGTGTGCATCATTTTCTGAATCTAAGGAAGGGAGTTGATGGATGTGCTTCTGCCATATAAATTGCGCAGGGACCGATCTAAAAGATATAAATTCCCAGGATTAATAGACCTTCAGGTCAAGCAAGAGAATGGTAATCAAACTGTGTCAACCCTAACGGTTTGGGGACCGTCGAGGGGTGCCACCAAAATCGCAACCAAATTGATGGATTAAAACACTTAAACAACCTACCAAAACCCAATCCATGATTTAGTCTCAATTTGGAGCTGCTAAGTGAGCAACTTTGTGGCCCCGCCATATCCCACTCAATCATTTGATCAGCTTGATCTCTGCACGTGATGGAAGACTATAATTAGTAGTGTGAGCGGACAAAAAATGGCCAGGGATAAGCTACTGAAGGCATGTGAAAAATTGGAGCAAAATCCGCACACTCAATAGCTGTAAAAGTTGAAAATTTTGGCTAAATCGGAAAGTTAGTGAAGTAACTTACTTGGCAGGCTTGGTAAGCAAGGCAAAGACCGACCAAAAGATGGCTTAATTCAGTGGATAAGATCTCTAAAGCAAGCTCTTTTGGGGGACAAAAGGGATGAGACAAGAAGGAGGAGAGGGGGCTCACAATCAATCTCCAAAGAGACCTCCAGAAGCAACTCAAGAAAAGCAAGACCCAAAAATTCCAAATCGATCTTTGTAGGGAAAAGTGAAATTTTCACAAACTTATGGAGAAAATTAGCCAAAACCTTTAACTAGAGAGTAAAACTTCACTCAAAAATTTTTTCAACCATAGGTTGCATGTCCCAAATGGAGATTGGGAAGACCTCATAAAGCCCCCCGAAAAATACCCTCCTAGCAGGCCAAGAAAGCTTGCAAATTTTTTTAAGTTCTGAGCCCGATTGGTTAGGGGTGAGGGAATGCCAGTGTTTTTGAGAAAAGTGAGAGATAAATGAGGAAAGTCATTAATTATAACCCAAACTAGAATATATATAGTTTGGTTCGGTGTTAATTTGGCTAACAAAAGAGGCCTTGAAGTCTAACGTTGGAGATCAACGAAAACCTTTGTTATTAGTTTTTTTCCTTGCATGTCTTATTTTCAATTTGAAGGAGCCAAATTCCATGTGCCCCCGGAGGATAATTTGTCTCTAAACCTCTTCCTTTTCCCCAACAGCGAAAGAGAGGCCGCAACACCAAGTGCTCATGGAATTGTTTGCACCAAAACATGATGGAGTCATTGACGAATGTGTGAGCATAGAACGGTCACATGAGTAACATGTGAACATTATATCATCAAGAAGCACATCCTTGATACATGAGCATAGAACAGTCACATGAATAATACGTGAACGTTGCCATGCACGTGACATCTTATCGACAACCGTGAAGATGGACGTTTTGCCAACCAACATTGATACACATTAGTGGCACACATTCAGCTATCAATGCTTGATGACGATCTGCTAGCAACCATTGACGTGGGTACTGGCAATGGGCAAATGGCAGAATGTCATTTGTATTCTTCCGAAGCACGAGGAGCATGGAACGTAGTTATCAGTTCGAGATAAGGCAATTGAAAAGCAGTAGAGAAACCAGCCGAGAGGAGCACAGAGGCACAGCTACGAAGCAAAGCAGTTGGCATTGAGAGGAAATGGACGTGCATTCTTGGAGGGAAATGTTACAATTGCAAAAAGATCATGAGCATGTCGTGGTTTGGAAGGGAAGATCATGGAGCGGCAAGATCATGAAACAGTTATCGATGGGCAGTTCCCAGTCATCACTTAAAAACAAGAACATGGGGGCGGTTATGAGATCATGGAATGACTAGCTAGTACAAAAAAAAAAAAAAATTCGTTCAGGAACAAAATCAGAAGTTCGTGGGCATTGGATTTCCAGAGCTGAGAAACGTGGGAGAAATTGCCAGAAAGCAGTTAGCACTAGATCATTATAAATACCACCAATCATCTACTAGAGAAGCCCCTGTATAAATTAAAAATTTACTATCATTCTAGTTCTTTTATCTTCCCTAGCTACATTTATTTCTTTAGTCATAGTTTTCATATTTGCATCGTTGATTAAATTCTAACGTGTATCTTATTCTGAGTGTTGCGTCGTCAATTAAATTCTGGCATAATTTATTTACATACAGTTACATCAAGTTTGTACTTTTCAGCTCTTGTCGTCGATTAAATTCCGGCATTGCTTTCGTCTATATAGTCTAGCTCCATTTAACATAGATGATTCTTTTGGCTTGTGAAATTTTCTGCCTGTAATTGGCGTATAACCTTGATTTCTTTAAATAAAAGCCAAAGAACAACTTTTAGTGAAAAATATTTCATTGGGGAGCACTTCCAACAGAACAAGAACACTAGAAACAATGCCATTTCACAAATTGGTTTTAATGACAATATGATTGTATACTCTGTGTCACACCCAAAAACTACAAAGAATGGGGATGACACAACCGTCCTTCCACATAAAGGACGCAATCTCAAACACAACCAACAACCTAATATCAACTTATATATATTAAATAAACTAACAGATTGATTGCAACATTAGAGTTTTTATAATCTACCAAAAAAAAATATATATTTAGAACTCAACCAATCCAACCACTATCAATGATTATGTGTACGACTTTCTTAAACTATACCCAAAAAAAGAACTCCCTAAAGTTTTCCACTGACAGCGCTCTCGCTCTATTCACCGTTAACCAAGGAACTCGAAAAGATTAAAGGACGAGTGAAATGAGCAACAACAGCTCATCGAGTAGTACATATCTTCTAAGTAGATCAAGCAACTACTATGTATGCAGACAAAGCAATACCAACTTCATAACTCAAACTCAATATATAAAATACATATTGAATCATATAAGAGTTATTTCTTATCATCAAAACTTTATACTAATATGAAAAACTCATTTAAATCACCATCACAATTCAAGTATCAATGGTCAAGTCCATTAAATAATCTTTATCAAATATCACACATCAATGGTCCATCTATTAACTACTCTATTGTTCAATACTCTACCATGGTCACAATACAACGCCTAGTGACAAGGCAACCAAGATTCCCCCTTTGACAAGGTCTTCACCTACAAAGTTGGTAGCTCGGCCCAAGAGGATATCCTAAAACTCGGTATGCATGCCCCCAAAAACCCCTTAGTTCACAGTCATATTGAGCATAAACAACCATCCTCCAATACCATAAATCCAATTCAAAAACCAATATCGTAAACCAAGCAAATAACATTTTGTAGTATAAGCCATCATCCATTTCCTATCCATTTCTCGAATCATCATAAACATTTTCATAAATTAATCGGAAAGCAATTTTATATATATATTACTCCAAGAACTTTGTATAACATGTTTTTCAAATATTCATAATCAATCAAAGAGTAGCAAATGCTCGATCCAACTTTTATGCAATAAAAATGCTTCTCAATTCAATATATATATATATATAATTCAAGACATGGTTTTACAAAATCAAAGAAGATATAGTACCACTCACGTCGTCGTCTAAGACCAAAAGACAAATGATACTCGTATCGTCAAACTCACGGTCCTATCAAATAACCGGAGAATAATGTTAAAATCAAATAAAACTCTATCTCAACTACAAAACGGCTAAACTACGCCTTAACTCTAACAAAAGGACTCCTACGTGCTAACAAATTGCATAACCAAAGTGATTGTTCAAGCCGTTCACAACGCAAAGTTTAAGTGCAAAACTTAGTTACGCTATAACTTCCTCCTCCGAACCCGTTCCAAACATATTTATAGTCAAAAGAAAGCCCTTCAAACATATTATAGGAATCCCAACTTGACCGTCCCAAAATCAATCTGAAAAATGACAAAATATGGGCCCAAAGCTGCTCGATGCGTTCTGTTTACTACGCATGGAAACTTCGAAATTTTGTTTTGGACAAACCAATAGCTCAAATCATGATTTGCAAAATCCTATGGCTTCACAGCATCCTAAACTATGATTTCTATAAAAATATGCGGCTCAACGATTCCAAAATTTGAGCCCCCTCCCCTCTCCTTTTTGTTTTATTGGCTTTTCAACTTCTTTTTCATTATCACTGGGATTCGCCCCAGTGGCCACCCTTCCAACATGGAAGGGGGAGGTAGGGTTCAAATCCCCACCTTCTCGGGGGGATGGGGTGGGGACGTGTAAGTTTCGGGAGTGGGTTTCGGCTCCCACGCCCGCAAGAGGCAGGCAAAAGTTTGGGAGTGAGTGTAGAGTAGGAATAAGTAGGAGACCGACAAAAAAAAAAAAAAAAACTTCTTTTTCATTTAATTCTTTTGGGGCCCACTAGCCTAATACTACACTCTGCATCAAAACTACAAGTGAAACCAATAAACCTTCCGGAAATTTATCTATTATAACTGCTCAAAAGTGCTGCAAATACAGCATAACTTTAAAAGCTAATTCAAACTTTTACTCTTGAATCCTCTTTTTTCTTCCGCCTAAGAGTGCCCCGTTTGCATATTTCAAGAACAAGATGGTCACATTAAGCTCAATCAAAAGCCTCCTTAGTTAGAGATCAACAGCACCAATCTTCATTACTTGCCCTTAATTTCTTTTTCTTGATACCAGCGACAGCATTCTAGCAAATGAAAATGCTCAATCTCCCACCACCATCGCCGTCTCCGCTTCCTCCTCCTCCTCCTCCTCCAAGTTGATGGGGCCCAACTCCCTCCAAAAAACAACCTACTCCAATCTCACCGATCCATGTCGCAAAATTAACGCTTTCAGCAAACACGACCTTGCAGGACTAATAATTTTCGTGGCAATCAAACCAAGGTATCCATTTTATGACATATCTGCAGCCAATCTCAACAGCATCTACTTTGATTCACCAGACAATTTCAACGGCGACTTGATCCTTCTTGTGAATTTCTCCAATCCAAATAAGAAGCTGGATGTAAGATTCGAGTATCTGGATGTAGAGCTGTATTTCTCTGACAGGTTGATAGCCACTCAAGCACTTCAACCTTTCACTCTGAGACAACGAGAAAAGGGGTTGGAATCGGTTCCCTCGATATCTAGTTTGGTCTACAAGCCCCCGAACCCGGGCGTGTAACTTCAGAAGGAGGTACAGAGCAACAAAGTTAGCTCCTATGGGGAGAGGCGCCTTCAGGGTCGGTCAAAGCAACTCTGGGTTTGGTTCATTTCTCTCACCGGCTGCACGGTCGATGCCAGTTAGACATGACTAGTCCACCAACCGTGGGTAGTCCGTCTCGGCATTGGTGGTTTTGAATATCGAGAAACGTTGGGCAGTTCTCCAAGTCGAACACTTGATGAGCAGGACGAAACGCGCATTTCTCGTTCGCGTGCCCCTTGGAACTCGGCTCCTGATCCTTTGTCCAGTATTCGCGATCGTGTTCAATGGGATTTGCCTTGCGCTGGCGTTTGCTTAGATCGTGCGTCGCCCGCATTTGGCACGGCCTGATCTTCGCGCTTGAAGCAGGTGCCTCGCTTCAATGACTTGGCATTGAGACGACGGGGTGTGCTTGGCGCCATCACAAGGCGAAACTCTGGTGCGAGTTTTAGAGCGGTGACGGCGACCGTGGCGCCACCAACGAGCGGCGGAAGGGGGCTCGCCCACGCCGGCCGACAAAGAGGGCGGCATAAAATCTTCGCCCAGCCTTCCCTCTATTATCTTCTTTTTCGATTTTCATTTTTTTTTCGGATTTTCAGATCTGATTTTGTTTTTCCAATTTTGAATTTTGTTTATTTTTATTATTATTTTTCTTTTTGTAAATTTCTGATATAGCTTCCGAAAATGCGACTTTCATTTTGGCCTGCTTGAATAGTAACAGGAAATTTCACTAAAGAAGAAACATCGGATTGGAGAAATAGAAAATAAAGCCCATGTAAGATTTCTTACGCTCTTAAAAATTGATAAAGATAATGAAATGACTAAAATGTACGGAAATTGCGGGAATTAAGTTAAACGAATGAATTGAAGGTTTTAAAGCTTAAGTGCACAAACACATAAATTTTAAAATTTTAGAATTTAAGTATACCGCCCATAAAAGTTTTGCAACTTATCATTACGTTTGTCTGAATATTTCATAAAGGAAAAAGATACAGAGAGAATATTTTTGTTACGAAGCATACTAATTTCAAACAATGAAACTAATATCACTAGAAAAATCCACATACTCAAAGTTGCAATTCGAAACCACTGCGTCAAAATCTAAATTTGAAAGGATCTTATAAAGTCGTTCATGCATCCTAACTCTATATACGTACGACTATTGGTCAACAATTTGGACATATTCCTACCTGGCGCTTTTCTACGGTAGCGCGTGCTTCTTCGCATGGCAATAGTGTCACAGGCGATGACAACCGTTGGATCGAAAGCTGTAATATGTGGGCCCCACCCAGCCTATTTCTTTTAAAAGTCCAACCCACCTTTTCTTCTCTGCTAAATTGACAGTGCAATTGAACGTTAAAAAAAAAAAAAAAAAGAGAAGCGGCAGCCGCGATGAAACAAGAAGCGGCCAGCTCGTTTGTGAAAAGGAAGAGAAGGAGAAGAGAGAAAAAAAGATAGAATCTTCTCGCCTAACCAATTCGGACACCTCGATAATCCAAATCAACTGCGAATTGTAACGCGGTATAAGTATTCAAGCTTATTATTCGTTAAATAGGAGTAATTTTAATCTTAAAATTGAAGTAATGTGAAGTTGAATTACGAGGTTCAATTGAATTATTATTGACTTCAGATTATATGAAGATGGTTGATGAGTTGTTATTGAGCTTTAGATTTACATGAATATGGTCGATTTGGGCATCATAGAGTTGCAGATTCAATGAAGATCAATTTCCAAGTACAATTTGATTGAAACAAAAATCTGAAGTTTCAATACGAGTTACATGTAACGGATAAGATGCGTAATGGAGAAAGAGTGTGTTGGTGTAGTTTTATCGATGGTTAAACATAGCTTAGCCGTATCATCCATTACACTAGAGTATTGCTCGATTTTTAATATTGTTTTTAGTCTTCTGTTGGCTTTAGATTTTCTCAAAGCAAATGATGCAATCTTTTTATTAAGCTTGTAAACTCACATTTCAAAAGTGATGCAGATTGGATATTTATTGCATTAAATCCAGATCGAACATTTACTATCATTTTGTTTGATTGAAATGAAAAGGTCTGTGTTGATTACGCTTTAAGTTAATTACTTATAAATAGTTTGTGAACTTTTTATGAAAGAATCATGAAAAGCTCATGATCTTTGAATGTATCTTAGGAAAGGTACTTTGATATAAATTGAAATCATGAAAAATTATGTAATTTGATTATTAGACCTGAATTTTGAGATGGTTTCTGATTTTAGTTGTTGGTTATTGGAGAATATATATATAGGGGGGTCAGAGTTGGAGATTGAAGTTGATGGATTGTTTCTACGAACCAATTGAGGAGTTTGAAGGTATGCATTCTAGCTTTAGAATATACTTGTGGGCTAGCTATTAGCAATATAGGAGAAGACCTAGTCAAGAGAGAAATCTTGGTCTCCTTTTCACAAGGTGGTGTGTGAGACTATGGTTAAATACTTGAGCACGAAATTAATTAATGGAATAGATCATTGACTTATGATTCAATCAGATTGATCAATAAACTAAATCATTCATTATTTGTTTTGATATTAGTAATGAAAAGTATATTTTTGTTACGAGTATAGTTACGTTAAAGTAATAAATAACTCATTTTGATCTTGTGAGTTTGTTATGTTCTAAATTGGATGTAAATGAGTTATCTTTTTTTCTGTGTCTTAAATGTACTTAGTGGATACTTGATCTATTTAGAAGAGATATTTTACTCACTCAATTGTGAGCTCTTATTCCATTCATGTTATTTGCTTTTCAAGTTCTTTCGGAACTGCATGTGGGATGAAACCATCATCTATGTGAGAGAGGATTTTTGGGTATGAGTTGTGTATGGCTATAATGAGCTCCTGAGTTAGTTATTTGTTGGAGATGTGTATATATCTTCTTTTATGGACCATAGAAAACTCTGATATTGTAACCCAATAATTTTTTATGAAATATACATGGATATGGTTATGTTTGAGGTTAGGATCTTTCGGGAAAAAAAGAGGGTGGCTGTTTTATTGCCTTTGTTCTTGCCAAGTTGGGGCTGTGACAAAAATAATTGACGTCGACATCCATGACAAAACATCTCTGTCGTAAAATCAAATAAAAATCTGTGTCAACGGTTGGATATGGCACGACAGACCACTGATGCCGAACTCCACGGCACCGGCTGCTTAAGCCTTCCAACTTCATGAATCAGACATTATTCAGTTCGATGCATGTACGAGTTACTTTCTGTAGAGCCAACTTGAGTACCAAGTTGTTTGACAACTCCATGAACCATATAGCAATTTGAATGCCAACTAGAACACGGTCTTATTGGGTTAAAGAACAAAGATTACTTCTTGAAGATCCCCATGTTCTGGTGGGGATCTTTCATCGTCTCATAATGTAGGAAAACAAATATATGAACCGGTAAGCAACTCCAACAGGGAAGAATCGAGATTGACATTTGAAGTCCAATTTATTGACAGCAGAGAAAGCCAAACGAAACTGAAATCACAGAGTTTCAGGTCGAAGCTCATGACCCATAACTATGGAAAAAACTAAAAAGCAGGAACAAAGGATACTGACACACAGACTCTGTGCTCGTGTGATTGTACAGATCAATTAGCCGAGGTTGGAATTCTGAAGAGAGACACCACAAGGCACGAGGCTGTAGTTTCAAGAAAGATTCTGGCGCAACCATAACCAATCCCAGCCTAGAGTATAAGAATGGATGACCCTGATGTCGCTGACCAAATTGCGATCTTCACTGTTCTTCCAGAGCTGAGAGATGAACTCCCTGTTCATGTCATACAGAAGCAGTTCTTGGAGATGGATGAGCATGTTTATGCCCAAGGGAAGCATATTCAATTTCTCGCACTTGCAAAATGTCAACTTTTCGAGAGCAGGCATTGCATTGACCTGCACATCCGCAACCCTCAGCCTCCTGAATTGTTCAATCCAAAGTATCTTCAGTTTCTCGAGCGTGTTTGCCTTGAATTCCAGTGTTTGCCCCCATAAAAGCGTCAAACATATAGAGATCCATCAGATTGGGCAAACCCTGAAGGGATTGAAGCTGGTTGATGTTTAATCCCGACCACTTTAGGCCAACTTTGACGAGACTCTGCAGCAAAGAAACACACCTGGGAAACTTTTGTAGCTGGCCTTTTAAGTAGAGTTGTTGAAGAAACTCAAACCTGGGCTTGTCTTGGACATCATCCAATTCAATACTCCCCTGAATTTTCCCTTAGACCAAGTGTTGAGAGATGCTCCATTTTCAGGATGGACTCGCAGACTTTTCTCCCGTCCTGGCTCTTCAAATGTATGAGTTCGAGCTTCCCCAGATGGATCATCCCATCCAATTTCTTAGTAAGCTCAGTTGTAGCCATTGTGAGTGACAACTTCCGTATGTTAGATAAGGCCCCTCTTCCACTGAGCATCTGTACGCCCTTTGCACCACCAAAAGTCATGTCGTTCTCAACGTCATATCTATAAAGAAGAGGATGATGCAAATGGTGCAGCCAAAAAATGCTCCTTGGAAACCGCGTGACTCTCGTTTGTTTGAGGTCCAAGGTTTCAAAGAGCGCAAGCCCCTCTATGGACACTGACTCAAATCACAGAGTTTCAGATCAGAGCTCATGACCCATAACTGTGGTAAAAACTACAAAACAGCAACAAAGGACACTGACACACATACTCTGTGCTCGTGTGATTGCACAGATCAATTAGCCGATGCCAAAATTTGAAGAGAGACACCAAAGGCATGAGGCTGCAGTTTCAAAAAAGATTCTGGTGCACCCACAACTGATCCTAGCCTGGAGTGTAAGAATGGGTGACCCTGATGTGGCCGACCAAATTGCGATCTTCACTGTTCTTCTGGAGCTGATTGATGAACTCCCTGTTCATGTCGTACAGATTCAGTTCTTGGAGACCAGTGAGCATGACTATGCCCAAGGGAAGCATATTCAATTTATTGCACTTGCAAAACGTCAACTTTTTGAGAGCAGGCATTGCGCCAACCTGCACAACCACCATGCTCAGCTCACTGAATTGTTCAATCCGAAGTATCTTCAGTTTCTTGAACGTGTTCATCTCGAACTCCAGTGTTTGCCCCGTAAAAGCGTTGACCATATGGAGCTCCATCAGATTAGGCAAATGCTGAAGAGCTTGAAGCGGGTTGATGTTTAATCCAGACCACTTTAGGCCGACTTTGATGAGACTGTGCAGTGAAGAAACCCACTTGGGTAAATTCTGTAGTTGCCCTTTTAAGTAAAGGTGTCGAAGAAACTCAAACCTGGGCTTGTCCTGGATATAATCCAATTCAAGATAGTCTCCTGATTTTGCGCTTAGATCAAGTGTTGAGAGATGCTCCATTTTCTGGATGGATTCACAGACTTTTCTCCCATCCATGCTCTTCAAATTTACGAGTCCGAGCTTCCTCAAACGGATCATTCCATCCAATTTCTGAATAAGCTCTGTTGTAGCCTTCATGAGTGACAACTTTTGTATGTCAGATAACGCCCCGCTTCCACTGAGCATCTCCACGCCCTCTGCACCACCAGAAGTCACGTCATTCTTCACGTCATATCCATAAACAAGCAGATCACGCAAACGGTGCAGCTGAAAAGTGCTCCCCGGAAGCCGTGTGACTCTAGTTTGCTTGAGGTCCAAGGTTTGAAGGAGCGAAAGCTTCTTTATGGACTTGGGAACTGTCTTGATTTTTGTCTCTCGCAAACTCAGGTACTTTAGAAGCACAAGTTTGAAAATATCTTTGGGGAAATCCTCCAGCGGAGCTCCTCGCATATCTAAAATCTTCAACAACCGGAAAAACTGCAAGTTTGAAAACTCTGGTCTCCCAAACATAAAAGCGGACCGAACATGACCTAATGTTTCCCTAAGTTCAACATTTTTGCAAATTTCTGTTTGAGCAGAGAGGCGCCGGATTCTTTCCTGTGACAATGAGCTTCTTTCAGATGCAGATACAACAAAATTCTCTTCCGCAGCCTTGGCAATGATGAAGTCATGAGCAAAATTCTGGACACGGCAACTTCTCACCCGTCCATCGATATCCCTCGCTGTCACATGAACCAGATTCCTCTGAACGAGCTTATTAAGATAATTCTCTCCAACTTCCTCCAGCGATGTGTTCCTCCCTTCCTTCATGAATCCTTCAGCTATCCATAGGCGAATCAATCTTTGCCGCTGAATAGAATAGTCCTCTGGAAAATTGCTGAAGTACAAAAAGTAGCTTCTTAGATCACTCGGGAGGTCCTCGTAACTTGGCGATAGAATTCTCTGCATAACAGGAAGATTGTCTCCAAGGCTGTCATGAAATTTCTTCCATTCACCTGGAATTTGCTGCTTCCTTGATAGGAGGTTGCCTGCTGCTATTACGGCCAAGGGAAGCTTTTCACACTTCTCAATTATTTTCTCGGACCAATCCTGCAGCTCAGGGGGGCAAATCCCATTGCAGCTCCGGAAAGCCATCTTCCAGAATAGGCTTAACGCTTTGTCGAATGGTAAATGATTCAGTTCGTGGACATACTCGCGGTGTTTGACACAAGACATGCCAACATTGATGTCGCGAGAAGTGAACAATATTCTACTACCACTGGAACCATTCTGAATTACATTTACAATCTGTTCCCAATCTCGCATTCTCCATACATCGTCCAGAACAACAACAAACCGTTTCTGCTGCATATAATTCCTGAAAATTTCTCTAACAGCAACTCCATTTGTGAGAACTGACCTATCAATCCCTGGAAAAAATTGCATTAATATTCTCCTTAAAACCTCATCGAGCTTTAAGGAACGAGAGACATGTGCCCAAGCATGGAACTCGAAATGCTCCCGAACTCTCTTGCACTCAAAAGCCTGCGTAGCAAGAACAGTTTTACCCGAACCAGGAGGACCCACTATGGAAATCGTGGAAAGCCGGGGTTCTCTGGATAGCATCTGATTACAAATGCTTTTCACATGTTCTTCGAAACCCACGATATCATCTTCTTCAATTAATTGGTGGAACAAATGATCTTCAGACCACACACCAGAGCTCCTGCCTTCTCCAGGGCTAGTATTTACAGCGCACAGTTGATAAACTAACATAAAATTTTGGATTTGAGATCTAATTCTTTTGATCTCGGAGGACAGTTTATGAAAGGCTAACTTTTCTGGAACAGAATGAGCAACCACGTGTGCAAATTTCGCGATCCTGTGCATATGAACATGGTGCGAGACGTGGAACATGAACTCATCGAGAGCGTCCTCAGTAGCAGATGCAAAATGTCGAATCTGGCGTACCTTTTCCTCATGAAGCAGGTTACCGGGAGTTCCTCCTTCGTCGTTCAGGAAAGCTCGCATCATGGTCAACGAGCTCGTGATGCTATCAATATCATCCTTCACATCTTTTTTCTGGTTGATCTCTTTAAGGATTAAGGAGGAGATTATCTCCACCAATCCCAGTGTTGCTTCAACAGCTAGGCTAGCCATTTTTGCTCGCTAACACCATGAAGGAGAAAAGGAAGCCTTTTTAAGTATACGAACTGGTAGCCTCCGCAAGACACTCGTCTTTTGCAGGAATCTTTCGAAGACAAGGAAGCCTTTTTAAGTATACGAACTGGTAGCCTCCGCAAGGCACTCTTGTCTTTTGCAGGAATCTTTCGAAGACTGACTTATATCCCCACTTTATCGATCTCCTAATTATCGTTAGATGTTAAATTTTTAAGATCCGCTAATCTTGAATTCTTTAAATGTTAAATTTCGATACTCCGTAGATTTTTTAATGGGAAATTTTCAATGCACGGGTTTCAAATAAGTAACTCGCTCGCGTTTATAATATATTCAGCGGGAAGCCGATCCCACTTCCATCCCTAAGTACGGTGGTTAAAATGCAAGGCTATCGCACGAAGAAGGGGCTACTTTGCTAATAGAAGCAAATCCAGGGACTTTCTCCAGCGATAACTCGCTCGCCTTTATCGAATCTTGCCTTAAGATTTTTTAATAGGTCTTGATCTGCTCGGTAGTTTGTCGAATCTTGCCTTAAGATTTAAAATGGTGGAACTTTCGTGATGTTTTTGGCGCTAGGTTGACGTCGCGCCCATGTGAGTCTCTAGTTGGTCGGGGTGGGTGTACTGGGTGGAATCGATGCTGGGTCAATGGAAGATGCCTGCCTGGGTTGGCCTCTAAGGTCATGTTGAATATAGAGATGCGCATTGGAATGGGATTGGAATCCGGTGTATTGGATGGTTGATGTGCTGGTATCGGTCCATATTTTAGGATTTATTCCAAACTAGCTTTTGGAAACATGCATCTTGCAATTTGCATCAGGAATAACATATACGGATTGGAGTGGTCCAAGCAAAAATAAATTTAGTTCTTTTGGGTCACTTAAATCTTGAGTAGTCTATGTAAATGGGTTTAAAAATTAAAAACCTAATACAAATGAATCTAAATGGGTTGGAACCCAAAGCTCACACACACTCTTTCCCTCTTTAGCATTACAAAAATTGAAATTAGAATTATTTTTTGTATTCCCTTTTTTTTTTCTTCTTTCTTTCTTCTCCCATCTTCCTCATTTGGTGATTGGCACGGCGAAGGCTAACAATCGGTCCATTGGCAATCAACCATGCGAGGGACAAGCTCACCTCAGGCGAGCTCAAGGTCGTCGAGCCTCACTAGTCATCGATGACCTCGAACTCTTCGATTTAGCAAAGCCCGAGGTGGATGTGGGTGCGGCACCCACAAACCCATGAACTCTTCGATAATCCAAATCAACTGCCAATTGTAACGCGGTATAAGTATTCAAGCTTATGATTCGTTAAATCGGAGTAATTTTAATCTTAAAATTGAAGTTATGTGAAATTGAATTACGAGGTTCGATTGAATTATTATTGACTTCATATTATATGAAGATGGTCAATGAGTTGTTATTGAGCTTTAGATTTACATGAAGATGGTCGATTTGGGCATTGTAGAGTTGCGGATTCAATGAAGACCAATTTCCAAGTACAATTTGATTGAAACAAAATTCTGAAGTTTCAATATGAGTTACACGTAACGGATAAGATGTGTAATGGAGAAAGAGTGTGTTGGTGTAGTTTTGTCGATGGTTAAGCGTAGCTCAGCCGTATCATCCATTACACTAGAGTATTACTCGATTTTTAATATTGTCTAGTCTTCTGTTGGCTTTAGATTTTCTCAAAGCAAATGATGCTATCTTTTTATTAAGCTTGTAAACTCACATTTCAAAAGTGATACGGATTGGATATTTATTGCATTAAATTCAGATCGAACATTTACTACCGTTTGATTGAAATGAAAAGGTCTCTGTTGATTACAGTTTGAGTTAATTACTTGTAAATGGTTTGTGAAACTTTTCATGAAAGAATCATAAAAAGCTCATGATTTTTGAATGTATCTTAGGAAAGGTACTTTGATATAAATTGAAATCATGAAAAATTATGTAATTTGGTTATTGGACCTGAATTTTGAGATGTTTTTTTATTTTAGTTGTTGGTTATTGGAGATTTTTTTTTTTTTTTAGGGGGTCAGAGTTGGAGATTGAGGTTGATGGATTGTTTCTATGAACCAATTGAGGAGTTTGAAGGTATGCATTCTAGCTTTAGAATATACTTGTGGGCTAGCTATTAGCAATATAGGAGAAGACCTAGTCAAGAGAAATCTTGGTCTCCTTTTCACAAGGTGGTGTGTGCAATCATGGTTAAATACTTGAGCACGAAATTGATTAATGGAATAGATCATTGACTTATGATTCGATCAAATTGATCAATAAATTGAATCATTCATTATTTGTTTTGATATTAGTAATGAAAAGAATATTTTTGTTACGAGTATAATTACGTTAAAGTAATAAATAACTCATTTTGATCTTGTAAGTTTGTTATGTTCTAAATTTGATGTGAGTTATCTTTTTTTCAGTGTCTTAAATGTACTTAGTGGATACTCAATCTGCTTAGAAGAGATATTTTACTCACTTGATTGTGAGCTCTTATTCCATTCATGTTATTTGCTTTTCAAGTTCTTTCGGAACTGCATATGGGATCGAAACCATCATCTATGTAAGAGAGGATTTTTGGGTATGAGTTGTGTATGGCTATAATGAGCTCCTGAGTTAGTTATTTGTTGGAGTGTATATATCTTTTTTTATGGATTGTAGAAAACTCTGCTATTGTAACCCAATAACATTTTATGAAATATATATGGATATGGTTATGTTTGAGGTTACGATCTTTTGGGGAAAAAAAAAAAAAAAGAGGGTAGCTGTTTTATTGCCTTTGTTCTTGCCAAGTTGGGGCTGTGACAAAAATAATTGATGTCGACATCCATGACAAAACATCTCTGTCGTAAAATCAAATAAAAATCTGTGTCAGCGGTTGGATATGGCACGACAGACCACTGATGCCGAACTTCACGGCACCGGCTGCTTAAGCCTTCCAACTTCATGAATCAGACATTATTCAATTCGATGCGTGTACGAGTTGCTTTCTGTAGAGCCAACTTGAGTACCAAGTTGTTTGACAATTCCATGAACCACATGGCAATTTGATTGCCCGTTAGAACACGGTCTTATCGGGTTAAAGACCAAAGATTCACTTCTTGAAGATCCCATGATCTGGTGGGGATCTTTCATCATCTCATAATGTAGGAAAACAAATATATGTACGAATAAGCAATTTCCACAAGGAAGAATAGAGATTGACATTTGAAGTCCAATTTATTGACAGCAGAGAGCCAAACGAAACTGAAATCACAGAGTTTTAGATCAGAGCTCATGACCCATAGCTATGGAAAAAACTAGTAAGCACCAACAAAGGACACTGACACACGTACTCTGTGCTCGTGTGACTGCACAGATCAATTAGCCGACGTTGAAATTTGAAGAGAAACACCACAAGGCATGAGGCTGTAGTTTCAAGAAAGATTCTGGCGCACCCACAACCAATCCCAGCCTAGAGTGTAAGAATGGATGACCCTGATGTGGCTGACCAAATTGCGATCTTCACTGTTCTTCCAGAGCCGAGAGATGAACTCCCTGTTCATGTTGTAAGGAAGCAGTTCTTGGAGACGGGTGAGCATGGGGAGAAGTATACGATCAGTGCCATAAGTTGTGTACGGCGCTCATTTGGTGCCAAAAGTTTTTGTTGGATAACTTAAGTGCCAAATCGGAGGAAAAACGATCACTTTGGTGCCACCGGCGAGAAATTCCAGTCAAAATGATTACGTGATTTTTATATTTAAAAAAAATCGATAAATCCTTTAAACGACGTCGTTTTCCATCTTACTTAAGAAAACGATGTCATTTTGCCGTCCTATGTGGATGGCTTAGGAAAAAGGACGCCACATAGCTTATTTGAGATTGAAATTAGGGTTTTTTTTTTTTTTTTCATCCTTGCCGACCTAGCTTGCTTGGCCACCGTGCTCGGCCACAATCGCTCGGCCAAGAAGTGATGGGAAAATAGGAGGCGAGGGCGGAGGAGGAGGAAGAAGGGGGTTGAAGGTGCACAGAGAGAGAGAGAGAAGACGAGGAGTGCAAGGGAAACAAGGAGGGCACAAATGGAGATGGTGGATTAGGCGCTGCTCAGAGAGTGGCTGGTGTTATTTGGGATTGAAATTAGGGTTTTTTTTTTTTTTTTCATCCTCGCCAACCTAGCTTGCTTGGCCACCGTGCTCGGCCAGGGCGGATGGGAAAATAGGAGGTGAGGGCGGAGGAGGAGGAGGAAGAAGGGGGGTTGAAGGTGCAAAGAGAGAGAGAGAGAAGACGAGGAGTGCGAGGGAAACAAGGAGGGCACAGATGGAGATGGTGGATTGGGCTCTGCTCAGAGAGTGGCTGGTGCTGGTGTTGTTCTTCGAGGAAGAAGACGACGCCACCATGGCTTCTCTCTCTCTCTCTGCTGGTGTTGTTCTTCGGGGAAGAATACGACGCCGCCATGGCTTCTCTTTTTCTACTAGTGTTGTTCTTCGGGAAGAAGACAACGCCGCCATGGCTTCTCTCTCTCTCTCTAGTGTTGTTCTTCGAAGAAGAAGACGACGCCGCCATGGCTCCCCAAAGAACGACGCCGCCATGGCTTCTCTCTCTCTCTCTGTTGGTGTTCTTCTTCAGGGAAGAAAACAACGCCGCCATGGCTTCTCTCTCTCTCTCTCTCTCTCTCTCTCTCTCTCGATTTGGGGATTTAGGGTTTTCGACTTTGGGTTTAAGACGCCAAACGATGTCGTTTGATGGTTTACACACTGACTGTACTCTCAGGCGAGCCACAATCAGTGTCAAAAATTAATAAAAAAAACTGCCACGTTGGATTTCCAGCCAACCGGATCGGCGTTGGGACTGAAATGATCATTTTTCAAAATTTTTAGCATTTAAGTAATCCGACGGAAACTTTTGGTACCAAAGTGAGCACCGTACACAACTTATGGCACTAATAGTATACTTCTCCCGATGAACATGTTTATGCTCAAGGGAAAGGGAAGCTGTGAAATCCTAAATTTTCAATCCTATTTTTAATTGAATAAATCGGGCCTTTCGTCGACGTGACTATAGTGCTATTCTCTAAGCCAATTACTCGTGAGATAACTAGACTATCTGGGGAAGTCATTAAGGGATTTTAACGCAATAGACTTGAGAATTCGACCAAAAATCGATTGTTCGACCGTGCTAATTTGCAATGGTCATTACGACACAATTAAAAATTGATTAGAAACCGGAGATATGTCTATTCGACAAAGGTTTGTGATTAAGTGTTGGTGATTCCACCTGATTGCAAAATTCTCATCGATCAGCACTAGACCGATATTCTGTCGTTTTGGGTACCTTGTGTCAATAATTGAAATCTCGAGATTTTCATGACAACCGAGAGTCTCCAATATGTCGAAGATGTACATTGTGGCTCGAAATAATCAACCACGGTTCAATTGCACTAAAAATTCATAAAGCTACTTGGTAGGTTAAGTCATGCTGAAATCGCGTCAGATTGAAATTAACCGCGAATTTGAATTCGATTTTAGACATTGAAAGTTTTGTTATGTCGCGACTTATTTTAGGAACGTCTACTCATCATTCGAAAATTTTTGGAGATTCCAAGATTTTTACGGAAATTTGTTTTGGACGTTTCGAAAAACAAACGGAAATTCGGATTGGTCAAATTGAAGAGATTTTTAACTTGCAAATCGAGCTACTTGGCGAAAGGGAATTGCAGAAATTGTGTAGGCTTTTTTCATCAAAAATTGGATGTCGAATTTGGGAATTTGTCGAAGAAATTGATATCCCAAAAAATGTGAAATTTGGAGCTTTGTAGAGGGGGCTGGATTTTGGCTTCAAAATGGATTATTTTGTGGAATTTATCTACAAGAAAGTAATGAGAGACATAAGATTGAAGATTTTAGGGGAACAAAGCATTCAATTAGATGGATATTTGTTGACTTTTCTCTCTCTCTTTATCCATTCCCTTTTCTCTTCCCTCGCACGTTTCTTCCCTTCGTTCCTCCCTCCTTCTTCGAGCTTCTACTTTTCTCTTTCATTTTGAACCCAACAAGACCTCAAGCCAGCGTTGTCTTCCTTGTTTCCCCTTCCCCACCGAAGCCATCCCTCTTTTCTTTCTCTCTGCTGCAGCTGCCGTCCACGCCCATCCCCACCAAACTTTGCCCCCCACGCCGGTCAACACTCACACCACCGAAGCTCCACCTTTGACCGCTCCTCCTCCACGCAGCCATCTCGTCGAAGCCAACCATCCAGCAGCGTCCATCGAGTGAAGTCCCACGTTCGGTCAGCTTTAGCCCTCAATGAAGCCGTTCGTTGACCCAGCAGCAACTTCGCGCGTCCACGCGTCTCCACCGAGTTCTCACTTCATCGAAACATCCGCTTGTAATCGAGCCCAGCATCAACCGCACAAAGTCAGCAACGATTTCTTCCAGTCCGAGCAGAAACGTGGGCTTCCTCGGGCCAATTTTCGGGCCCAATCCGTGTCCCCATTGGCATCACCGTTTTGGGATTTGTCGATCGTTGTCGCGTCCCCGTTGTTTTGATCCGAGCGGATCACGAATCAAGTGAGTTAACTCACTAAGCCTCGCTTAATAGATTAATTACGCTTAGAGGGTAATTAGATTAAGTTAAGTAAGGTTTATGTGGTTAGTTAGATTATATTAGTTATTTAAATACACACTCTTGCATGTTAAGTTGTCAAATTAAGTTAACTAAGACCTAGATAGGTTGTATGAATTATCTAGACTGGTCCGGGAATTTTCCGGGTCTGTCTCGATGTTTGCAATTTCGGCCTAGGTTAGCAATTTTGGCATTTAATTGAATTATTTAATTAATTTTATTTTCTGAAAATTAGGCCGAGATAGCTGGTAACTGGAATTTCGTGCTGATTGTAGTGATGTGTTTAGTTTTCACAATTGGATGTTAATTTATGTAAATTGAGTGCTGATTATGTTTTTGGTAATTTATTCCAAAAATTGTGAATTTCAATATTTATTTAGAAAATCCCATGTGTTGGTTTTTAACACCAAAAATAGTTTTATATACTATATAAAATAGTGGGATTTTTAAATTGGAGGATGTGAATTTTTCGAGTTTGATCTGACCGTATACCCACACACGACTATTTTCACTGAGTGTTTTTAATATGAAAAAAAATAGGTCATGATCACTATTTTAATGAAGACATTTAAATGAAATGCACGGTGTCTTGGGCCGAGATTGATTGGTCGTGCGTTGGTTAATGAAAACCTATCTCGAGCTTTTAAGCCGGATATTACCTATATGGGATATCCATTCTTTGGATCGCGGTTGCAATAAATTGTGGACCTACGCTCCTTTGGGAAGCCGTCTATTAAGATATGGACGTCGCCATGCTCAATGGAAGTGAGACGATGCCTGGCTACACTTGAAGGACACCAAACTTATGAGTAGGTGACTCGGGTCGCAGTAGATTTTAGACCCACGTCCCTTCAGGAAAGCCGTCTATTAAGATATAGACGTGGTTGTGCTCAATGGCAGTGAGACAAAACCTGGCTGTGCCAGTAAGACACTGAACCTATGAGTAGGTGGTACCCTTATGGGACAAATTTAACAATTAGAATGCATGAACGATTGATTGAGCTGGTGAGACGTTTCAATTGTTGCGTGCATTATTTATATGCATTTGAGATATGAACTGTGCTGACATACAAGAAGAAACTTGTCACGCCCCAATCCTCGGGCACGCACACATCCTTCTACTTGATCGATTTTAAAATGCGATATCCCAAGACTATGTATCGCCAACCCTTTTCTTTTATTAAGCACATGCCGAAGCAGTTATAAATCCCCAGACAATAAAACAATGGGATAGAAAAGTAGGCCATATCTTTCATATTGAAATCCACAACCAAACCTTTATAGTACTTCACAACCCTTCACAACTTTTTACTTTACTCTATTCACATCAAAATGGAGTCATAAAAGAATATGAAATTTCAGTCCATCTGGATCGTACTCAAGATCCCTCTCGGGATTATCATCTTCTTCCAAAAATACTTCTCCTCAGGTTTCATCTCTGAGTTCTCATTCACAGACTCTTCCTCCTCAGCTCCTCGGCGGGTCCGAAATGTTTCCCCAACCGGGATGAGACTACGTCTCGCCGAGTTCTACCCTACTAAGGCCCGATTAGTAAACCATTATACTATAGGCTGCCTATACACACACAGAACATAAGACGTACCTTGGCATCAGTCTCAACTTGCAATTCAAGGTTATATACAACTACTTCATATATCTCCATGTACAATCAGTCAAATCACGGTTCAATCGACTTAGTCGATTACATGTCAGTCGGACCATTTCTAGGTCGATTCGGTTATTCCATCTCAATCCCCAATTACGAATCACGATCCTCAAATCACATCTTAAGCATAGGTGGAAGACACAGTCCCACTCGACAATTTTCAATATTTAATGGCTTTACGGTCCCACTCGACCACTTTCTCCATTTAATGGCTTTACGGTCCCACTTGACCACTTTCTCCATTTAATGGCTTTACGGTCCCACTCGACCACTTTTGATATTCAATGCTTTACTGGCCCCACTCGACCACTTTCAATATTCATGGGCTTTACGGTCCCACTCGACCACTTTCAAAATTCAATAGCTTTACGATCCCACTCGACCACTTTCAAAATTCAATGGCTTTACGGTCCCAACTCGACCACTTTCGATATCGACAATCAATACTCAACGATTTCTCAATGAAATAATTAACCACAACCATTTAGGAATATATCCTAAATTCCACATTCAATTCAATTTGGCACAATTCAAAGCTCAAATAAATAAACGGACTACGCCACGACAATCGCACGAGATTTCGGTCATCGGCCATCTCAATCTTAATTTCCGAAAAATAATTAATTAATTAATTAATTTCGAAAATTAATTAATAAATATTAAAAATTCAATTTAGCTCAAAATAAAGCCCAATTAAATAAACGGACTTCACCACGATCATCAGCATAATATTCCGGTCACTAGCCATCTCAATTGAATTTTCGGAAAATAAATAATTAATTAATTTAATTACGAAAAATAATATTTAAATACCAAAAATTTCACTTAGGCCCAAAAGCTAATTGAAGCCCACTAAGGGTCGGGAAAAATCCCGAGATGCTTTCAATAAATAGTAGACTACGTCTACATGCTAATTGCACAATCAATTTGTCTAATTTACATCACAATTAACTAATAATCGCTAATCTATTCTAATCTAACCACATAAACCTAATTAATTAGAACTAAATAACCCTTAAGCATAATTAGCCAACTAATTAGGGATTAGTGAGATTACTCACCGGAATCGCGCGCAAAACGTATCAATCCGACGGGGACGACACGAGGAACGATTCTTCCCAAAGCAACTCACGGATCCGGGGCCCGGAAATGGCCCAAAAGCGGGCCTAAAGCCGCTGGAAACCCACTTCGTGGGTTGCTGTTCTTGGCTGGCCGGAGCTAGTCCGGCGGCCAAAACAGCGAGGCGGGGCCGGCGAAGGGTGAGGGGGACGCCGGGGAGGTCCGGCGGGGTCGAACGGTGGCCGGAGGTGGCCGGACGGGGGCTGGACAGAGGCTGGGCAGCGGCTGGCTCGTGCGAAGGAGGACGCCTGGGCGCGAGGGACGGCCGGCGGAACGCGCGGCGTTGCGTGGGCGGGCGTCGCGGGTGCGGGCCGCGGGACGGGCGGCGAGCGACGACTTCGGCAAGCGGCTGCTCCTGCTCTTCTTCGGCTTCTGGTTCGCTCGCATGAAGAAGAAAGAAGAAGAGAGAGTGACGAGAGAGAGAGAGAGAGAAAGAAAAGATGAGGATTGACCGGTCAAAAGACAAAGAGAGAGGGAGAGGTCAGGCGGTGGGGCTGTCCACACGAAGGGGGAAAGAGGAGAGAGAAAAGAGAGAGAAAAGAGAGAGAGAAAGAAAAAGAAAAGAAAAGAATAATATTATTCTAAATTTTCTTTTCTCCTTCTATTTCCTTTCTATTTTCTTCCTATCTTCGATTTTTCCTCCGATAATTTTTTTCTTGAAATTTCGGACTCGAATAAATTGATAGACGATGAGGCAGTCTTAAAAATGAATTGTGACACGCTTCGAATATTCGATTCCTAAAACCAAATTAAATTTCATGATTAAAATCGACCGAACGTGATTTTAGTCCAATCCAACAAATTAGGTAGCTTTTAGGGATTTTACCGCGGATATATCTCTTAACGGCTTCACCAATAGGTTAGTTAACTCGTGAGTGATCAGCTAAGAGAAAAAGGACCATAGGCGCACCGACGATATGCACATTTCATTTTATCGAAACGGGGTCGAATTTCAGGATGTCACAAAACTGAGACGAGGTAAGTTTTTTATTCTCATTGTGTGATTGTGTGGCTAGAGCGCCGTGAGGTATATTTCCTTCCTAATAAGGGTTTAGAGGGTGAACTTGCTGAGATATCGTCTCACTAGTTATTGTATAACCATTTTCAAGTCCGTGGTCGTGGAGGACCAAGCCCTGGAGTTTGTGGAGGTAAAGTCTGGAGGATCGGCGTTTGAGTTCTACTAGTATGTTATAGGATGGCTTCTTTTGAGAGTCGATCATTTTGTAAGCTTTTACCTAAACTCCTGTTGTATATAAACCTAGTTGTTTATAAAAGTGTGTTTTTGTGAAATATTTTCTGCTTTCCTATCCCATGTTATTTGTTGTCAGGGATTATTGTTTGCTTCCGCATATGCAATAACAATGAAATGGTCGATGACTAGTACTGAGAAATCGCATTTGTATCGACCGTAGTGGGATGTGTGCATTCTCGAGAGTTAGGGCATGACAGAAGCATATTCAATTTCTCGCACTTGCAAAATGTCAACTTTTCAAGAGCTGGCATTACATTGACCTGCACAGCCACAACCCTCAGCTCCCTGAATTGTTCAATCCAAAGTATCTTCAGTTTCTTGAACGTGTTTGCCTTGAATACCGGTGTTTGCACCCATAAAAGCGTCAAACATATAGAGCTCCATCAGATTGGGCAAACCCTGAAGAGATTGAAGCTGGTTGGTGTTTAATCCTGACCACTTTAGGCCAACTTTTAAGAGACTCTGCAGCGTAGAAACTTACCTGGGAAACTTTTGTAGCTGGCCTTTTAAGTAAACCCACCCGGTTGATCTTCACTGTTCTTCTGGAGCTGATTGATGAACTCCCTGTTCATGTCGTACAGAAGCAGTTCTTTGAGACCAGTGAGCATGACTATGAGTCTATGCCCAAGGGAAGCATATTCAATTAATTGCACTTGCAAAACGTCAACTTTTCGAGAGCAAGCATTGCGCCAACCTGCACAGCCACCATGCTCAGCTCACTGAATTGTTCAATCCGAAATATCTTTAGTTTCTTGAACGTGTTCATCTCGAACTCCAGTGTTTGCCCCATAAAAGCATTGACCATATGGAGCTCCATCAGATTAGGCAAATCCTGAAGAGCTTGAAGCGGGTTGATGTTTAATCTAGACCACTTTAGGCTGACTTTGATGAGACTGTGCAGTGAAGAAACCCACCTGGGTAACTTCTGCAGTCGCCCTTTTAAGTAAAGGTGTCGAAGAAACTCAAACCTGGGCTTGTCCTGGATATAATCCAATTCAGGATAGTCTCCTGATTTCGCTCTTAGATCAAGTGCTGAGAGATGCTCCATTTTCTGGATGGATTCAGAGACTTTTCTCCCATCCTTGCTCTTCAAATTTACGAGTCCGAGCTTCCTCAAATGGATCATTCCATCCAATTTCTGAATAAGCTCTGTTGTAGCCTTCATGAGTGACAACTTTTGTATGTCAGATAACTCCCCTCTTCCACTGAGCATCTCTACGCCCTCTGCACCACCAAAAGTCACGTCATTCTTCACGTCATATCCAAAACAAGCAGATCACGCAAACGGTGCAGCCGAAAAGTGCTCCCTGGAAGCCGTGTGACTCTAGTTTGTTTGAGGTCCAAGGTTGCGAGGAGGGAAAGCTTTTTTATGGACTTGGGAATGTCTTGATATTTGTCTCTCGCAAACTCAGGTACTTTAGAAGCACAAGTTTGAAAATATTTTTGGGGAAATCCTCCAGCGGAGCGCCTCGCATATCTAAAATCTTCAACCGGAAAAACTGCAAGTTTGAAAACTTTCCTCTCCCAAACATAAAAGCGGACCGAACATAACCTAATGTTTCACTAAGTTCAACATTTGTGCTAATTTCTGTTTGAGCAGAGAGGCGCTGGATTCTTCCCCGTGACAATGAGCTTCTTTCAGATGTAGATACAACAAAGTTCTCGTCCGCAGCCCTGGCAATGATGAACTTATGAACAAGATTCAGGACACAGCGACTTCTCACCCGTCCATCGATATCCCTCGCTGTCACATGAACCAGATTCCTCTGAACGAGCTTATTAAGATAATTCTCTGCAACTTCCTCCAGCAACGTGTTCCTTGCTTCCTTCACGAATCCTTTAGCTATCCATAGGCGAATCAATATTTGCCGCTGAATAGAATAGTCCTCTGGAAAAATGCTGAAGTACAAAAAGCAGCTTCTTAGATCACTCGGGAGGTCCTCATAACTTGGCAATAGAATTCTCCGCATAACAGGAAGATTGTCTACGAGGCTGTCGTGAAATTTCTTCCATTCATATGGAATTTGCCACTTCCTTGATAGGAGGTTGCCTGCTGCTATTACTGCTTAGGGAAGCCTTTCACACTTCTTAATTATTTTGTCGGACCAATCCTGCAGCTCAATGGGGCTAATCCCATTGCAGCTCCGGAAAGCCTTCTTCCAGAATAGGCTTAACGCTTTTTCCGATGGTAAACGATTCAGTTGACGGACATACTTGCGGTGTTTGACACAAGACATACCAACATTGCTGTCATGAGAAGTGAACAATATTCTACTACCACTGGAACCATTCTGAATTAGATTTACAACGAACAACAACGACCATTTCTCATACATCGTCCAGAACAACAACGAACCATTTCTGCTGCATATAATTACTGAAAATTTCTCTAACATCAACTCCATTTGTGAGAACTGACCTATCGATCCCAGGAAAAAATTGCATTAGTATGCTCCTTAAAACCTCATCAAGCTTTAAGGCACTGAGAGACATGCGCTGACTGCTGGTAAGGGCCGGCCAGGGCCTACAAGCCCTGGCAGCTGAGACCACCCTCAGGATCGGCCTCGCCTAGGGTCGAGAAGGGCTTGAAGACCCTTGCTAGTAGCCTAGATTTGTGGCAAGGAAACCCTTACCCAGATCTAGCGAGAGCCGGCCTCGCTGACGGCCATGAGGGCGGCCTCCCCGAAGCAAGGGTCTCCTCGTCGATGGCTGATTGACCACCAGCAAAGAAGAAAGAAAAACTAGAAAAAGGAAAAAAGAAATAAAAAAGGAAGAAATCAATAAAAAAAAGATAAATGCTTAAAATGCTCTTAACCAGCTGGAAAGTCAAGTCCTTATTTAAACTATACATCACTTCAAACTCTTATTTCAAATAAAGTCCACTTCAAGTTTTTATTTAAGAATATGATGATACTTCAAGTTCTTATTTGAAACAAAACTCACTTTAAACTCTTATTTGAGAAAATGAGAATACTTCGTGTCCTTATTTGAAATTTACCTGAGCTGGTTAGACTTCTAGAACTTGTGAAAGATTCTTTCTTCACAGCTTAGCAAGAGCCAAGAAACCTTATCTGCATACTAGCTGTTTAGTCTCTCCTATCCCACATAATACCAATTTCTTGGATTCAAAAATTGTTTGCAGACTCAGACAGTGGCTATTATGGCGATCAGGACGACCAAGATGCCGATCATTCACGAAGAGCAGATTCTTTCGATGGTCCCATTTGCTGTGCACTAGTGCAGAGTCCTTGTCCCTTAAGCAAGTTAAAAAGCAGGTTCTGGGGCAAGCAGGTCAAACCTTTTAGTCTTAGTCGAGTCATTTCATTTCTTTGGCTTTGGTAAGCCCCTGTTTCTTTCGGGTAAGGTCCAGTAACAAAGAAAGTCTCTTTTTTTGATTGTATTGGCCTTGTAATCTGGCTTTCAAAGTAACTTGCTGTAAAATGAAAAGAGAGTCTACTCGTATCAATTAACCCAATGCTGAAATTTTAAATAATTACTGTAGGCTCTGTTGATCTCGGCATTGTTAGCACAAGCCTTAAAACTTTAACACAAGAATGGTCACTGTTAATCGCCATCGAACGATGGTATTGTTTGCCACCTTCACTTTCTTTGAACCCCGATTTCATTAGGAATAGTTAAAGAATGTCGATATCTGAGGCTACCAAAAATCCAGTCATGAAGTCTTTATTTAGTCTAATCATTATAAACGCATCTGCATACACCTGCTAGGGCTTCATCTGTAGAAGGAAGTTTCTCCCTTTAATTCAAATGATATGTCTTCGGCTGCATTTAGCTTGCTGTCCAAGTGCTCATGGAACACAACAGAAACAATGCCATTTCACAGATTGGTTTAAATGTATGCTAGTATATTCTGTGCATCAGAACTATAAGAGAAGCCAAAAGAAATTTTGGTAATTTTATCTACGATAGTGGCACAAAAAGTGCTGCAGATACAGCAGATCTTGAAAAGCTAATTCAAACCTACACTCTTGAATCCTCTTTTTCGCTTTAGAGCCACTTATCTTCCCTTTTGCATACTTCAAGAACATGATGGTCCCACTAAGCTCATTCAAAAGCCTCTTTTCCCTTTGCTTTACTATAACTCCCTTCTTATTTAGAGATCAAAAAGCAACACCTATCTTCATCCCTTCCCCTTAATTTTCTTTACTTGATACCAGTAACACCATTCTAGCAAATGAAAATGCTCAATCTCCCACCTCCACCCCCGTCTCCGCTTCCCCCTCCTCCATTACCACCACCACCCTTACCAGCATCACCACCAAGTTCACGGGGCGCAACTCCCTCCAAAAAACAACCTACTCCAATCTCACCAATCCAAGTCGCAAAATCAAGGCGAGGTATTAGTCCACTTACTAGAAAGCACGACAGGCTTGATCTTGGCACGCAAAAGTTGAGATCTGGACTAGTACTTCAGCAAACTCAACCTCGCAGAACTAATCTGTTTGTGTGGTGCAGTGCCATACTCTGTCTGCTCTTTAGCCTCATTCTCATCTTCTTTGGAATCGCAACTTTGATCATTTTCGAGGAAATCAAACCAAGGTATCCACTTTTTGACATATCTGCAGCCAATCTCAACAGCATCTACTTTGATTCACCAGACAATTTCAACGGCGACTTGATCCTTCTTGTGAATTTCTCCAATCCAAATAAGAAGCTGGATGTAAGATTCGAGTATCTGGATGTAGAGCTGTATTTCTCTGACAGGTTCATAGCTACTCAGGCTCTTCAACCTTTCACTCTGAGACAGGGAGAAAAGAGGTTGGAATCAGTTCACTTGATATCGAGTTTGGTCTACATGCCGCCGAACCTTGGCGTACAACTTCAGAAGGAGGTACAGAGCAACAAAGTCAGCTACTATGTGAGAGGCACCTTCAAGGTCAGAGCAACTCTGGGTTTGGTTCATTTCTCTTATTGGCTGCACGGTCGATGCCAGTTGGAAATGACTAGTCCTCCAACTGGGATACTACTAGGCCGCATCTGCAAGGCGAAGAGGTGACTATCCAGAGGCACCTTTTTCCTCGTATATCATTGCTTTCATCTTTCTGCTCAAACTTGAATCGATTGTAGCCTAATCATGGGATTAAATCAATTTCAATGATGATATATTTCACTTTCCTCATACAGATTAAGTTCATGAGAACTATTTTATTCTCAAAAGCAGTTTGGCTATAACTTTCCATATGTGCAACATCTGCACTAGCATCTCCAAATTACCTACTCTAAAACTGACAAAACTTGGTAAAGTAAAATTGCTACAAGCAACATACATGTGAATCCTATGGCGATTGCATTTGCTTTCCAAAATTTTTGACCCCAGGTATAATAGACCATGCATTATTTAACGATGGTGCATTAGGATACATTCCTCGTCAATGCGCACACTGCATGTCAGTGACAGAGTTAGTTCAGCTGCCCTGGACATTTGGAAAAGTAACCTTGACAGGAAGCATCCAATTTATTAATAGCCGACAGACCGAGTGCATAAGGAAGACTTGACAAAAAACAAGGAGTAAACTATGATCATGCACTTACAGAGGGAATGTCCAAGACAAACTTTTTGATACTGCAAAATTGTCATTCCGATCATCAGTATATTTCATTTAGATGGTACACTCACCCACTAAGGCAAGCAACCAGAGAGTAAATAAAAAAGCACTACAGGAGCTCAAAAGGAACTAATGTGATTTTCTGCAATTCTTCATAAAACTTTTGCAGTTGATCATTCGAAATTCAAATCATTCCCAATTCAATAGATTATAAAACAACTATACAAGAAATATCCCACCCTCTATCAAGCAAAACAAAATTATTTGACCTCTTGGAAAACATGATTCGGGATTAAATGACCACATTTCATCAACATACAACTCCCCTCTTCATCTCGCATCAACTTTCAGCAGGCGTTTTCGCCACAATCGACAGGGCATGTAGCCCGCTCTGCAGCTCCTCTTGCAACAGATCATAAATAAGCCGGTGCCTCTTCACCAAGCTCTTTCCTTCAAACTCCTTCGACACCACTCTCAGATTAAAATGCGTCTCGCCATCACTCCCTCTCACACCGGCATGCCCTGCGTGCTGATATGAGACATCCTCCACTTGCAACTCGATAGGACTCAGCTCCTTCTCCAATCTCTCCCTGATTCTCTGCCCTCTACTCCCCAAACTCGATTCACCATCTGCCTCATCCACCTCAAGATTCGATTTTTCCACCGAAACCTCCCTGCCACCATCGACATCCGACTGCGAGACCGAACTCCTATTAACACCCGCATCAGAATTCATTCCAATTCCCACATCTTTCGCCTCCCCCGCCGGAACAGCCCCATTTCCATTACTCTCCGCCCCGGCCGCCAACATCAGCGCCTTCTTCTGCATCAACTTCAACATGTTCAGGAACCCATTGTTCCGCGACGGAGTCAGGCTCTGCTGCAGCCCGAGGAGCGTCACGAAGTCGGGGGAGACCCGGACAATCTCGTCCGCGGGGCTCCCGGACAATCCCTGGACGAGCAGAGCGGCGAGGCCCTTGGTGAGGACGGAGTCGGAATCGGCCTCGAAGACGACGTTGCGATCCGAATCCAAGAGGGCCCTCACCCAGACCTGGGAGACGCAGCCCTCGACCTTGTTGTCCCGGGTCTTGAACGCCGGGTCGAGGGGCTTGAGGTTCTTGCCGTAGAAGAGGAGCTGCTGGTACTTGGACTTGGGGTCGGGCACGGACTGGAAGAGGGCGACGATGGACCGGAGGTTCGGCGGGAGGTCTTCGATGGGCTGGAGCTGCGCCGGCGAGGGCGAGGACGACGCGCGCGGCGGCGGCGGCGGTTGGGCGGTGGCGATCCGTTGGAAGGAGATGGGTTTGGCGGAGGAGGGAGGGGAGAGGAGGAGGGGAAGAGGCCTCGATGGGCGGCGAGGGAAGGGGAGCTTGGCGGCGAAGAGGCGGAGAGAGAGGGCGGCCGTGGCGGTGGAGGCCATCGGACGGTGTAGAGAGAGAGAGAGCGGCGACCGGCTGGTTGGTGGGTGCGGGATGGTTTCCTCTCCTGGTTCTAGAGAACTCCCGAGACGATCGAAGTGATCGGAGATTCTTTTTCTTTTTAATTTAAATTAAGGTAAATGCCACGAAAAACTTCAAATATATATATATATTATAAATTAGAAAAATTCCAAATAAAAGCTCAAAATCTCATTATTTTTTCAAATAAAGATCCGAAATGAATATTATTTTAAATATGGGTCTAAAATGCCCTCATTTTCTCAAAATCTTAAAGTTAATATTATTTTAAATAAAAGCTTAAAGTGACCATATCAATCTCAAATAAATGCCCGAACTCACCAATTATGATGGGTAATTTCATCTTTTTAAAATTTTTCTTTGTTCATTATTATTTTTATTATGTTTTGGTAAAAGGTAATAAATATACTAAGGGGAAGCCAAATATACAAAAGATCACGGCACCAAAAACTTGCACTCAAGATGAACAATTATAGTGAGTGAAAGGATGCCGTGATGTAAAAGGAAGACAACGCCCAAAGAGGACGCGCAAACAACAAAAGGCACGGCATGAACAACTGGCAAAGATACAAATCCTCAGTGAAGGAAGAAGGATGTCGTCTCCAAAGCATCTATGTTCCTTGAAGCGATAGCTAAATCCAAGGTCAATCACGAGTCACCCAAAAAGATAATGGGATCGATGCCCCAACTCCTTTGCAATCTTCTGTTCCTGAAGTTGTTCTCGACATTTCTAAATGTGCTGGCTCTATTCCTAACCACCTTAAAAATGTGATTATTCATAGCCGGAATGATAAGGGGTTGTTATATGAAAAGTATGCTATTTTTGTTCTTCTAGATAATATGGGAAAGAGCCCCAAAGGAAAAACGAGCAATGCACTTAAACAAGTCCTTGCCCTTCAAGAAGGAGGAGGCCCATAGGAGGTTCTCTCCCGAGTCCTGTTCCGCCAAGGTAAATTGCATCTCACCGCCCAAAAAAAGGCAACTCGACCATGACAGAGCAATCATTTGTTCTTTATTTTTTCATAAAAAACAAACTACGTAAAGCTAAAATTTTAAAATAAAATAAAATTAAAAATGGCGGAAACTACAGGCGAGAGGGAGCCCTCCTTCCCCACCAATGGTGGGGCAATCATGACGGCCAACAAGGTTGTCGACACCTAGGCGAGGGTCGACGACCCCCGCTGACCAAAGGGGAGGGTCACCCACCCTCGTCCCCCTCAGGGTGAGGGTCACCCAAGGCCCCCAAACCTCACCACCCAGGTTGGCCGCATTAGGTGAGGATTGACGACTCTCGCCTAGACGAGGGCGAGGGGCAACAACTCTCACCTAGATCTAAGGGAGAGGGCGACGGCCCTCTCCTGTCCCTACCGAGGGCCAGTGGGCCTTCCTCCTCTAGTCCACGAGGGCCATCGGCCCTCGCCCAGGTGACAATGACCCCACTAACCATTGCCGCCGCCCCACCAATGATGGGGCAGCAACCACCTATGTGCTTCCCTTTTTTTAATTTTTTTTTCTTTTTAAAGTTTTAATATAATTATATTTAAATTTAAATTGTGTTTGGACAAAAATACCCTTAATCGATCGGAATTTTTTGCCAATTGGCGAGCCAATGAGATTAAACCCTTATTTGAAACAACTATACCACTTCATGTTCTTATTTAAAACAAAATCAATTTCATGCTCTTATTTGAGAAAATGAGGGCAATTCAAGCCTTTATTTGGAAATTTTCCTTATAAGTTTACCACAAACTAATTTATTTATCATAAAAAATCTCAAACTAATACATCTATGATAAATTTACTTTCCATTAATTTTCATTAAATTTTACTATTAAATTACTGAATTGGATTATGCATGAAAAACTAATATAAAGTAAATTTGTCACGAATGTATCAAGATGTGATTTTTTGTGATATTAATTCAATTTAATAGAAACTAATCAAAAAAATTATTACAAATGTTTTGGTAGTGAAAAATTAATTTGGGACAAATTTATCATAAATATACATGATTTTTTGTAATCAATAATTAATTTTGGGCAAAATTATCATAAATGTATTAATTAGAAGTTTTTCATGATGTTAATTTTTTAAATTAATGGGAGTAACGGAATTGAAGAAAAGACAAAAGTAGAAGAAGGAAAAAAAAAAAAAAAAAAAGGAGGGAGAAAATAATACAAATAAAAGGACATTATACAACATTCAACGTATTATTCGTTTACCATGTATTTATTATTTTACAAATTAAATTATTTGGAAATTTTCATTGGCAAAATCGTTTTCAAATAATAAGGTACTTATTCTCTGATTTTTCCACCACTAAAAATGTCATCCGAACTTTAAAAGAAAAGTATATGAGGATTTATATATAGATAATAATTAAGTTTAAAAAGTATTTAGTGCTCCGTTTTGAATAAAAGTTGTATGTCGCAAAATCTAAAAAACAATTAATAAAACTAAGGAACATGTACACTGGAAATCATAAAACTTGTTATGAAAGTGCAATTGAAAATTAAAATTGACAAAAATGGAATTAAATCATAAAAGTTGTTATATTGGTTTAATCGAGTCTTTTTTTTAACTCCGTCCAATTTGGTCAATAGAAAACATTAACGTGGTTATTTTTACTAAACGATGTTGTTCTAGCCAAAATCTGATTTTTAATATATATTTTATTGAAATTCAATTTAAAAGATAAACTAATTATAATATATAACCCATTATTCAATTCTATTTATTACTTGTTTCTATTTTTTGATATCTAGTATTCCTTTAAAGGGTGTTTTGAGTGAATTATTTAAGCTTCCTCACCAAGAAGGCCAAAGAGGGTGCGAATGATGGGGCTGGTGACCCTTGCCTAGACCTAGCCGAGGGTTGCAACCTCACTAGATAGGGTAAGGGACGTCGGCCCTTGCCCAAATGTGGCCAAGGGTCACCCTAATGAGGTTAATCGCCCCAAGTCTAGCCAAGAGACACTAACCCTTGTCCGATCTGATATTATCTAATTTGTATTAGGAATTAGGTTAAGCCAAATCCTAATTTAAACTAGAACATTATCTTAACCAAGTAACCCTAAACGAGAGGGCCACAACCTTTACCTACCATTAGCGAGGGTAATCGGCCCTTGGCCAGGGCCTAGCAACCCCATCAGCCATCCCCTACTTTGGCGTGGGTGGGATGGTAATGGCAAGGGCTACAACCATCACCACGAATCTCCCTTCCCCTTTTTATTATAATTTTTTATTTATTTATTTAGCTCATTTTTTAAATTGAATACCAAAACGACATCATTTAAGCTTTATATATCATGTTTTAGCCACATAACAAAGAGGAAATATTTTAAAAAGCTACGTCAACATTTTCGTTTAGCCAAGTTAGACAAAGATAATGAAAGAATTCGATTGCATTAATTTGACAAATTTTACGACTTAATTACACTTTTTACAAGTTTTAAAATTCAATTGCATTTTTGTAACAAATTTTATGACTTCTAGGATGAGTTTGGTAACATTTACGTTCTGGGAAATAATTTTTTTTCAAAAACATTTTTTTTTCTATTTTTGTTCCTAAGCAGTTTCGAAATTTAAACACATTTGGTAACTATACAAAATTTCAATTCTCGAGAGAGAAATGCATTTGGTACGACCCGATATATTTTTATGAGTTATGATTTCTTTTAATTTATTAATAATTTTATTACTTTTTTTTTTTTTTTTTTTTTTTCTTCTCCTTCCTCTAGCCGATCACCCGCCTGCCAAAGACCAACCAAAGAAGGGCCAGCAATTTCAGCCTCGTGGGAGGCTCGCCGGTCATCGGCGAGGTCACCCCAAGCCTCACCGTGATTGGGCGAGGTGACCTCGCCCGGCCACTAACGAGGTCGAGCCTTGCCGTGGTTGGGTGAGTCTCGGCCTTGCTCGGCCACTACAAGGTCGGTTCACTTGGCCAAGGCGAGGCCGAGCCTCACCCTCGTGGTGGCCGGGCGAGGCTCGGCCTCGCCAAATTTGGGTGAGGTCGAGCCTCGCCTAACATTAGCAAGGCTCCCGGGGGGGGCCTCGCTAGCCACCAATGAGGCTCACGTTGGCTGGGTGAGGCTCGGCGAGGCTCGGGGGCCTCGTCGGCGGTCGTCGGCCGACGACGACTGGCTAGGGGAAGAAGGGAGGAAGAGAAGGAAAAAAAGAAGAAAAGAAAATGAAAAAAAGAAAAAAAATTGATTCTAGATTCTTGTTTCTTGATTTACTCCCAGGAACAAGAATTAACTTTTTTTTTTTTTTTCTTATTTATATTCCAGACCTATCCCGAGAACAAAAACTTACTAAATGCATTTATGTTCTCTTTCTATTCCTAATAAAAGAACAAAAACACTTGTTCTTTGGAGCATTACCAAATGCACCCCTAGTAAACATATCCTTATAACTAAAGTAACTTCACTAACGGTTGTTAGTGCTCCAAAATTTAGAACAATCATACAGCTAAAAACTAGGAAAATTGTCTAATGAACTCGAAATTTACTGTATGGATGCCAATTTAGTCATTAACTTTTTATTTTTTATTTAATCCTAAACTTTAACTCAAAATTCCAAAGTATTCCTTTTAGTCAATTTTTACTAGAAATCATTAACGTGGTGATCCAATCATCATTGGCCATCTTACGTGGGCGTACCTCCTAGTTAATGATTTTCAACAAAAAAAAGAAATTATCGAAAGGATTATATCGAAATTTCGCAAAAAAAAAAAAGATCTTGAACTGACAAGATTGAAAAATTTATGATTGAATTGATATTTATATAATAGATTTATAACCAATTAGACAATTTCTCTGCTGAAAACCGCCTCTGCGTGTTAGTCTTCTTTTGATGTTAGTCGAATTAATTTCTTTATTCTCAACCCTAAAATATTAACAACGAAACTAAGGACGAGGATATTCTCAGTCCCAAAATGAGCAGTTAGCTATAAGTTATCTAATCTAGTTGGTTGAAAAACCCCAATCATTTAGCTATTCTCATGGACGAATGTTTCTAAACGGATCGTCAAATGTTCCACTGCAAATGCTGACAATCAAAATTACTATAATTATCTCGATAAATAAGACAATCATAATGGCCCTGATAATCTTAATAATTCATTTATAAGTATAATAATAATCTCGATGAACCTGTAGAAATCCTGATAATTATAATTATAATTATAATCAGACATATACGTCTATCTGTCTATACTATCTAAAACTTGGTATTCCCCTAATCCCAATTGGCGAGTAACGAAAGCACATGGCAAGATGGGCTTCGGGATAGTAGAGAGGGAGACAAACAAGAGAGCAAGAAACGACAAGACAAATAGAGAAAGCTAGGGGGAAAAGAGAGAGACGCCAGTCAAACGAAGGAGAAGAAACCCCAAAACAGACAGCTTTGAAAAATCAAGTCCTCGTCCAAGAAAATTAAACCAAGATACATATCCTAAACGCTAGACAATGTCAAACCAATGGTATAAATTAGCAAACAAAGCGTCCCAAGATTCAAGAACAGCCCAGTTGAAAAGAGTTTATTGACTCATTGGTAAGGCAAGATCTTCTCATGCTGTTTCTTGCTGATGGTAAGTACTGTCAGTGCTTTATATTCATGTGAACAACTTTTACATAGTCTGATCTCCACATCAAGATGATTAATAGCTTCAGAGTAATCACGGGTGTACCTTGTGAAAGCCACAGGAGTGATCCGTGATTGAGTGTGATTGCCCTTTTGACGCACGATTAAGTGTAGTAGCCCAGAGTAGACAAAGAAAAAAACGAGCATGGCAGATGCTCTAGGAATGTTGATAGTTTCGATCTTATCTGCTCATCGACACAAATTAAATTAGCTTCTGTCCAACGAACTATTCTGTATTATCTGCATTCCTCCGAGTTTTCACCCAACCAATGAACGTTAACGAATTGCAATGGTTGGAAGCTCATAGTCCAACCCCGATCGGCCAATGCCCAAAATCTAGTGAATACACACCATAACTTAGATCCAAGAGATTAAACAACAGAAGGGCATTCACACAGATGGATTATCCAGACAAGACACTGCATATCCATAGTCAAAACTCCTCTAAAAGTTCAAAGTACTTAGAACAAGTTATAATATAATTGGTTGAGACTGAGAGGGGTGAACAGTGCTTTGGGTTCAGAGTATGTACTGAAAGTAAGCATAGAAAGGGAGGAAATAATAAAAGAAAAAGATATAAAGTATTGCAATATTAATTTGATTTTGATTAATCAGTGAACCACCCAGCATGACTCTCGCTCTCTCCTTCTAGTACTTGTATCCCTTCACAAACAAGCTCTCAGAGGCCAACCCGCCAGCGGTCCCTCCGGTGTACTTGCCCAGAGTGGCCTCGGAGTTGGCCAAGCACCTTGCCAGAACCCCTCCTGGGCCTTGCCTATGTTCTCCTTCTTCCCTCCCCATGTCTTAAGGGTGCTCGATTGGAGCGCCCGCCCGAATGAGAAGGAGAGCGTCCATGGTTTCAGCACGTCCAGCTTGTTCATCGCATTCAGGTTCAGGGTCGCCTCTTCCTCGCTCTGCCCCCCGGACAGGAACACGATCCCCGGGACTGCCGGTGGCACAGTCCGGCGGAGCGCTGTCACTGTGTACTCAGCTATCACCTCAGGCGGCACCTGAGCAAATGGATTTACAAATTATTCTTCATGCTTGGGTTGGAACCGGGTAACATGTGGTTACTAGCGTGGTGGCTAGTTTTGGACTATGCATATTCAAGAAAAGGATTACCTTGGGGCTGTCAGAACCTGGAGTGACCATGTTGGGCTTCAGAAGTGTGCCTTCAAGAAGAACATGCTGATCATTCAACGCCTTGTAAACAGCTGCGAGCACGGTTTCGGTAGCGGCGGCACATTTCTTGATGTCGTGACTCCCGTCGGTAAGTATCTCCGGCTCCACAATTGGCACGAGCCCATTCTCCTGGCAAATTATGGCATAACGGGCCAGACCCTGCGCGTTCTGCTGGATGGACAGTTCCGAAGGCTCGGTAGGCCCAATCTTCAGGACCGCACGCCACTTGGCGAACCTCGCACCTGCCTTATAGTACTGCTGGCACCGGGCGCCGAGCGAATCAAATCCCTGGGTGGTGGTCTCGCCATTCGTCCCGGCCAATTCGACAGTACCCTTGTCCACTTTGATGCCGGGGATGACATTGTTCTCTTGGAGGACCTCGACGAACGGCTTCCCCTCGGACGTCTTCTGGTAGAGAGTCTCCTCAAAGAGGATGACACCGGAGAGGTAGGGCAGGGCATTGGGGCAGGTGAAGAGGAGCTCACGGAGAGCCTGGCGGTTCGACTCGATGTTCTCAACGTTGATGCCGGCTAGGCGCTTGCCAATGGTGCCAGTGCTCTCGTCCGCAGCCAGAATTCCCTTGCCGGGGGTGGCGATGTACTTGGCGGTCTTGATGAGCTCATCTGAGGAAAGAACATTTTCTGGTTAAGAATGGATCTTGATGCAGATACATCGAGATTGGTTCATCATAAGTAGCATGCTAAACACAGTAGACTACTCGAGGAGTGAAGCTAGAACTCGAAAAAAGTTAATTGTATGGAAGTTTTGAGTGATAATTCCATGATGATAACTTTTGCCACCTTTAGTAGACTCATGTTATATTCAATAACTCCCATCTTTATTTGGAAGATTAGAGAGAGAGAGAGAGAGAGTACCTGCATACTTTCCCACGAAGGCAGACATGGCTTGTTAGCTTCGAGGAAGAAGCGGATAGAGGGAGAAAGGTCTGAAGCAAACTCTCATTGCCCTACAAATCTTATACGGAGGGAAGTCGGCGCTTGGGGAGGGAATATACTAGCAGAATCCACCGTGTCACCCCCGACACGTGTCGAGCTATTATCCCTGCGAAGGTTATCATGCTCGGATAAAGCAACGAGTGATCCCTCCCCTCGCCACGTGTCGCTCGTCCAGTAGATTCACCCACTCCTCCAAATGAGCTCTAAACAAATTTGTGTGGAATGGCTCTACTTCATAATCCGGTCTCTCTTCGACCGTCCTATGGGCTGCTCAGGCACCAAATTTACTTATTTGGCTTCTACTCCGACTAAAAACAAAGTACACCTTTGATCTCTCTCTCTCTCTCTGCATTCGAGAATAGGCATGACTTTTTGCCCACAAAAACACAGGAAATAAAAGAAGCTGTGCATGATGATATTGCGTTTACGGTCAATATCTTTTGCCAAAACGAGGGTCGGTTTAAATTGAGGATGCTTTTGAGAATGGTGGGTTTCTGCCCAAAGGGGAAAAAGGAACAGGAGACAAAGATGTAAGGTGACAGTTGATTTTGTGCACCTGCCTCGCTCCTTGCAGGCCTTTCTACAGCATATTTGAAATTAAGTAACGGGTACTTCATGAGGACCCACAAGCCCTTCTATAAAAACACGGAGAGAGGAAAATTGGGAGGTTTCTCAAGGATTAAATAGAAATTATGAAGTCCATGGAGACAAAATTGTTTCGCAAGTGAAAATACAAACACAAATACATCATTTTATCAAAAAATTATGCTTATCTCCCATGTAAATGGGGTAAAAACATGAATATGGGCCCCCCAACCGAACCACACTGCACGAGCAGCAGCTCTGAGCTGAACTATAGTGCAGGGTCCACCGCCTGTTGGTCATCGTCATCAGTGCCAAAGTATCGGTCTCCAAATTCACCCATGCCAGGGACGACACGGAAATCTTCATTCAAACCGGTGTCGATCTCAGATGTGACAATCTTGATTCTTGGGAAGGTTTTGCAGACCACATGAACCCCCTGAGGTGCCTGGTAAGAGAAATGAAAATGAACAGGGTTGAGGAAATGCCCTAGTTGAGTAACGGTATCACAAAGTTCAGGGCTGAATTGGGGAGGGGGACCAGCGTTATCTAACTCACAGAGATGAGGTTGAGAAATATGATGTTTGGCTCTGGAACACCCTTCCGTATAAGCAAAGAAATAGCTTGAACGGCTGAATTGCCTGCAGAACAGAGAGAGGAGAATATCATTACGGATATTTACCACGGAAGTCGATTGACAACACAGCATATTCTAATGCAAAGGACAGGAAAAGGGCAAGTATTCTGGAAGCCTGACAGGCTGACTTTTATAGAACAGAAGTGTAACATATTATCCAGAGAAAATAACAAAGAGAGAGGGTTGATAGCACGGACTAGGATCACTTGATTGGGTGCACGCACAATGGACGATACAGACAACATTGAGATTCTAGAACTTTCACAAACCATTTCAGGTTCTTTTGGATTGAAAGTAGACAACGCTTGCCAATATCATAACTTCAGCAAAGTTTACATTGATTTTTCTTTGTGAAAACACAAACCTGTTCCAAGAATTGGATCCAGCAACAGGACATGCCTCTCTGCAATGTCTTTTGGCAATTTCTCATATATTAGCTGGGAATCACAAAAGCAAAGAAATTAAGATGCAAGACAAAGTACATCACAAAAATCTGAAATCATGCCTGAGTAAACATGTGCACAGGTAGGGAGGAGAAAGAGAGAGACACCTGCTGGCCATTGTCACCTTCCCTGTGGATGAGAATCTTCCCTATTTTGATCCCTTTACAACACGCTCGGAGAGCATTCTCCATACTTTCACCACTAACATCAATTCAAAAAGACAATAAATAATTTATATGGTGCTAACTTGAGTTTCTCTTTAACAAAAGATACAACTGATATGTATACTTGTACCCAACTCCAAAAGATTTGCAACACCAGCAAACCAATTAAATTGCAGGTATTATTATACACAGCATTGTGGACAAAGCTAGAACCTTAAGAACTTAAAGGTTTTGCGACAAAAATTATAAGTAGAGCTTTAATTTAGGAAATGACAAGCTTGATACAATTGAAGAGACACATATGTTCAAAAAAGTAAGTGCAGAATAACTCTGCAACAAGCAGTGAGTTAGTTTCTGCTTATTCTAATATATAAGATAGATGTGCATACACAGATTGATGCAAGTACAACTTCTTTTCTTTTTTCTTTTGGTATGATAAACAAACACTGTAAGTGCCTATAAATGTACGAGACGACGACCTAGTTAGTCCTTATAGTGATAAAGTCTACATGACCAGTGGCAGCCAAAGATGGATAACTAATCACAACAATGTCGTATACCATTACCTTTACTTGCGTAGAATTGTAAATTTGCAAGCAGGCAACGATAGATTAGATCCAAAAGTTTCGAACTATGTAGCAAAAAAAATTACCTCCTGATGACGGAGACACCACATAACCTCTTACAGAAGTCTACACCAGTATATACTGATTCTGCAATGACACAAGCATGGAAATCAATCTAAAAGACATGCTAGCACTTGGGTAAATAAATAAATAAATAAATAATAAAAAGAAAAGAAAAACACCACAAAGTCATGCAAGCAAAGAGCTCCCAAATCAAATATGTTCTCTTCGTCCCACACCCCTGTTATCAATATTAGCCAGAAATACACAGAATGAATACCTACTGTGTAAATATACCTCTCTTTTAAAAAAAAAAAAAACAGAGATAAGAAATCTGCACTTTATATGTGAATAGATATTGAAATGAAATGTCATACAGTTTCTCAAAACATAAGGACATTATTCAGTACAATGAACTCTTCCATAGTAATAGCTAAATATGTAGCAAAGGAAGAAATAATTTCATAGCCATTAGATACCAACTAGCTTACGTAACAAGCACAAATACTCTTAACAGAAAAAAGTGGCTGCAAACATGTTGTCCTTCATGTGATGGTGCACAAGCATCCAGTAACCATTTGATGTATATTGCCAGAAAAGAAATGAAAAGTTACATAGCACCAACCATTCAGGAAGTAATTGTTTGGCTAAATAAAAAAGATCAGCAAGGTATTGGCTCACCGGTAGGAGTGATAATCTGTTTCTCCGTAAATGGCAGATGCCCCAAGCCATGTTCCACCACCTAATTGACACACAGAAGACTGAATATTTAGATTCAAAGAACCAAAAATCACATTTTAAACACAAAAGTGAATAAGTCATCAAAGTCATAGAAGAAACATATGCTCACCAAACGAATTAATCTATCAGCATAAAATACAAAGTCATGCTTTGTCGTTTGAGAATCGCGTATTAAAGTATGCATACCCCGTATCTGCAAAAGACTGAAGGCATGAGTGGATACTGGAATGTTGAAATTGTAAATGAACATGAAAGAGTGAACACGAACATAGCATAATTTTGCCATTTAGAGCTCAGAAAAAAGACTTATGAAATTAAAAAATATAGAAGGTTGATAATACCTGAAAAGTTGATTGGATGACATACAAATTTGGGTATATTTTACACAAGTCATGCTGACCAAGCTTCGTCCTTATATGTTGTACAATCAGATCAACAGCTACGTGGTTGTCTCCTCCTCTGGGTATAATAATATCGGCATACTTCTTTGTTGGAAGAATGAAATCATCAAAAGCAGGCTTCACAAATTTTGAGTACTGCATCAAATTCGAAGACACATCGAAAACTGATGTAAGAAACCCCCAATAACCATCCTAAACATGATGTCTGTGCATGTTTGAACGCGCAAAAAAATAATTGGAACTTTGGGGATGTCGCTGAGAGATTTAAATATTTTGCTGTACAGAGTCTTTAATTATACTGTCAACACAGAATGCGTGCGGCAAATTATATTTTGAAAATAGCAAAAACTTTACTTGTCAGTTTCCTTTTTCTGTGGCCAGCATATGTCTTGTTCTACTTGAAATGAGAAGTTCTTCCTCTAGCAGCAGGTCTTGCATAAGATCTATCAAGTTTTCCAAAACTTGTTGAGAACTACCGACATTTCTTATCTACCTGCTCTAGAGGGACGCTGAACCACAAAAAGCAAGTTCAAGAAGATCTTTTTAATGCACCTAGTTTTACTAACGAAAAAATTCACAATGGCAATTTTTTTTTGGGGGGGGGTGTTATTTAGCTAATTGATGTGAAATGTTTAGTCAACTCAATATGTACATGTCAAACAATACTAGCATTGCATCAAGGTAACAAATTACTTGTAGAACCAAATTAACATGATTTACCCAAGAAGAAGAAGAAGAAGAAGAGGAAGAGGAAGAAAAAGAAGAAGGAAGAGCATCTGACCTGATCAAGAACTGAACCAATATCTCTTCCCTTCTCAACAGTATCACGTCTTATCCTCCTCGCTAGACGCACATCAGCATCTGCACTGAAATTTGCAATGTGAAATAACATTTCAACTTAGTAACACGAAAAAGAACTAGAAATTCTACATGCTAAAGATTACCAAAAATATTGGGAAAATCATAAAAGAAAAGTTATATTGAAGAATGAGAAAGAGATAAGTCACTTAGTTGACATTTCCTCGTCTTTGCTCAACAATTGTGCAATAGGGGCTGGTTCAGTTTTCACACTGGTTCTAGTGCTCTTTCCCACAGGGTGATTTGAAACCCTTTTATTTTTCATCTTGAAGATCTATTTTTGGAGTTGGGAGACAATGACACAGCAAGAAGACAAGCATCAAGCATCTAATACTCAGATACTATCTGTGAAAGCATTAGCAATACCTTTAAATAATCAAATTGACTATATAAGGATTTCAAATAATTAAACCTTCAGCACCCAAATACACCAATTTCCACATTTGAACTGAATGTTCTGAGCACAACAGAACAGTAACTTGTTCAAGTCCAATATGCCCACTGCTTGTTGCGTGTTATAGATTGACAATCTGTAAAAAGTCTTTCAGTGAAATCTACAAAAATTAAAAAAAAAAAAAAAAACACAAGCTACAGGATAACATTCATTCCTTAGAGCCTAATGGATAATCTCACTCCGTGCTGAAAATCAAAACACCCAGAACTTAATAGGATTAGGCTTGTTTGGTAATTGTAACTAGTTTTGACTCAAATAACCCAATTAAGTCAAAAACTCACTGATGGGTTAGGTAAAGAAGGGTTAACTAATTCCTTCAATGAGAGGGATCTAATGAAACCTAGGATGTTACAATTACAAGTGACAAAACTTACCAATATTATCCATAAGATTTGGCGAGAGATTACTGATATTACACACTAACTCTTCAAGTATTTTCGAATAACTTTTTCTTTCTACTTTCAACATTTAAGATAGTCAATCTTAGAATATTCGAACAAAAAACTTAAGCTATTAGTCATAAGGACTACATGCATATAAGGCATGTTGAGACTCCACGGACAAGGAATTTGTGGTACTTTTAACACCCCATCTCATGTGCAAACTGAACTAAAAAAGACACGAGGAATTAACGAAAGGGAACCGCATATGAAACAAACTCAGGGTGAAACTTGGTTCAAATACCATGCTAAAATGAGCCCCCTTGATAAGGGATACTTTAAAAGTTGACACTTCTCTACTTATTTTCTGTTTTATTGAAGGAGCCCTTAGAACATAACAAAGAGATCACTTTCATGGAAATACTGTATGATTTTAATTTAGTGAAATGTGACCTTCTGGTCATAGAGAGAAGGAACAAACCTGTATCAACAAATATCTTCATATTCATCAACTCCCGAACACGAGGATCATGAAAAATTAGTATGCCTTCCAAAATTATAACATCAGACGGATTGACCTGCATGTAGGATGAATATAATGATGGGAACAAACTATCTTAATTTGAAAGGACCGCACGATTGCAATTACAATTCTTCTTAATCTGGGAAATGAGTTTGTAGAGTATAAAAGTACATGTCCTTTATTTTAATTAGAAAAGACAGACAATTATGCTAGAGGCCACTTGACCCAATTGTAAAGTTTCCCATAAGAGAAAGTTAACATGCCAAAAGACCTCCCAAGACATAGCAGGTAAACGAATTCAACAAGACAATTGGAACTACTCTTGCATCCAAAGACACTTCAGCTTCACCATTTGGTTGTGCTTGGACTTGTTTCCATCAAAAAGCAAATTTATGAAGGAGAAATGGAAACTCACATAAACATTTCCAATGCCCAGTTCTGAATATCTTTCTGTGAAATATACCAATTAATTCATGAGATAGCTCTTTCAACATGGAAACATATGTGCTTTAATAGGGGAGAGACGCTAGACACGTGATGCTAGAATGCATGTGAATTGAGGAAAGAAAATAACCAAGGAAGTCAAACTTTGAGCATCGGCCCAAAAGTAGTTGTATTGTATGCCCCATGTGTTTCAAGGTCAAAATTAATCACCCATATAAGAAAGTAATATGCTAATGGCATGTCTTTCAAAGTCCATGAATGAGATAGCCATACCCTTCTTGCTGGAAACACATTGTTCTTGTAACTCTTGAAGTCATAATTTGGGATATCTACTGCCTGCCCATGCCTCAACTTGTCCATGGAAGATAGCAATTGTTCAGTGTCAAAAGCATCTGAAAATAGACAGGAGATAACTTTAAATAGAAATATTGACATCATCCTGCTATCAATAAGTATCATGGCTGTAGCACAGTTTCAAGACTAGTGACTCTCTCCCATAAAGTCTAAAAGCCAACTAGTTACACACAAATAAGGATCACAATAGCAAATAAACAAATAACAGTTTACAATCACAGTTATTATTAACAAATAAGGATCTGAACAGCAAGATAATCGTCAATAAAGTGCTCGGATATAGATGATATGATTGATCCCGCATATCTGATGTATATAATACATTAAAGGCATCCTCACCTGGATGGTCAAAGTTGTACTCATGGACTCGTGTAAGTTCCTCTTCACTTAAGTTATGATAGAAAGAATCCTGCCACGTCATATATAGATATGTTTACTCAATAAAATTTTTTGGACAGTAAATAAAAATGTACAAAGTTACGCAACACGGAGGTGATCATGTATATTCTTTCAGCAGCAAAGAGTAAGAGAAATGACCACAGTAATGTGACCTACACCAAACCAAGCTCACCAGTCTGGTATCGCAAAACTGAGGGGCACAAGATAATGACAACTAAAAAGTCCTAAAAGAAATGTCAGAAACCAGATCACAAAAAATAAAAAAAATAGCGGCAACTAGATGGAGAAACTCAAGGATTCTGGTGACCCATTTAATAGGTCCAAATAAAATGTAACTTCATTGGCAAACGTTTTATGTTTTTGATTATGAAGATCTTCAGTATTACATCTTTCAACAATTTGAAACACAAGTTTCTAGAGAAAGCTTCAAGATGGTGCCAGCCCTTGTATTGTATACAAATACCCTCCAACTCAAACAGGTCTCTCTTTAGTGTAAAAGACAAGTGAAGGCCTCATCATTCATCTACTATTGACTACAAGTAATACTTAAAATCTTTTATCAGAAAAGAAGATGCTGTGCTTCCTCTTTAATTGTATTATCAAGTTCCAAATAATTGCAACTACTAATTAGAGTTTTAGGAATGGAGACAATTTAATATGATCACTCTTCACTAAAAAAGAAACAAGGTCAAATAGAAAGTAATGACTAGGCTGAAAAGAAAAAACGGAAAAGGGAAGATAGCAGAATCAACAAGTTGGAATAACATCTCAAAAAAATAAGAAATAATATCACATAGCCTCATATTAATGAAGAATGAAGAGAAGTCCCTATCTTCACACTAGTCATTTCTACAAGACAATCCCATGTTCGATCTCAGAAGGCAATACAAGAGTCACAGTTAAAAATTCTCATGCTTAACCACAAAACGAACTAAGAAGAAATACCTGGTTAACAAGAACAACACGTTGATCGTGAAGCTGCTGAATGATCATGTCACAAACTGTAGTTTTTCCAGCTGCAGCCCCTCCAGCAACTCCTGCAAGTCAAACATTTAAGAGCTACTGAGCTTTTGCCCTCAATGTCAAAAAGTCTCACAGAAGATGCAGGAACAACAGTGATCCACCATCATGATCGTTTTGGAAATGGAAACTGTAATTTGCGATGTGGAAATTCTAAAACTGATGAGACCTTTGCAATAATTTAACTTCACAACATGTTGACACTCAGAGATAGCAAGAGGTGCAGAAACAATGATATCAAGGCCGTGGACAATAAGAGGATATCAAGGCAAGTGGTACTTGAAAATTTCAAAATTTCAACTGGAAATTTTCTCTCAGCTTTCATGTCATGAGTTACCCTTTATTATTTCAGTGAGGGGAATACTAAACATGCCAGTGCATTTAACTCAAAATCAATCTATTAAAGCACTTTTCATAACTACTCTATAAGCATGCATTTAAGAGAGTGTCCTAGGCTAAGACCCAAGTAGACACGCGCACCAATTACAAATGGCTGCATGTGCATGCTTTCAGACTCAGCCATGGAGGTCGACGGCGGCTCCACCACATGTCTTGTCTGCAGCCCATCCATGTGAAATCCGGAAAAGTGAGCCCCTGAGGAGGCCTCTATCATGTCCACAACTGATGGGGAATCCATGTAGGGAAAGAACTGGACTGAAAAACTGAACATTTGAGACTCATGAGTACGGATATCAAAATAGCTGTGCGAATCTCAGCACCGCTCTGTCACTTCTCATCCTGCTTCTCTCTTTTTATATACAGACAGAATCAAAAAAAAAAAAAAAAAAAAAGAATCAAAAATCAAAGCTTGTAACTTTTTCAGATCGCATAAAGCTATCGAAATTTGCACAAACGTCTCCATCGACCCATTAATAAAACGAGATTCGATCCCGGAACACTTTTTTTAAACACGGTACTTAATTCCCATTATAATACACCCACGACACCGCAATCAACACAGGTCAAACGAAAACAGCACCCGCCCAAGTCACACCAAGAGGTGACCCACTATCCCAACTCGCCCCGTCCCAAACTTGTAATCTCGTACACGTACACAGATACCTCCGCGGTGGTAGATACGTGAGGAAGTCGTCGACCTTTTCAACCGAGAATAAAAAAAGCAAGAAAAGAAGGAAAAGAAAAAGGAAGCCCGCTCCACCACCGACGTCACGGCCTCCAAAGCGACGCCCGAGTTTCGTATCGGAGACGGAACAACGACGAATCAAACGAATCCGCTCCACCTCCGCATTCGATCGCCCCACGTCTCCCCGCAGCCGACGAACAACAAAAGCCTCGCCGCGGCGGGCCCAATGCCGATCGCGATCGGAGGAGCCGCGATCGGGGGAACCGAATCGGGGCCGAGATTCGAGCTCTCACCTGGCGGCGGAGGAAGGGGCGGGAGATCGGCGGGCGGACGATCCGGACCGGGGGGAAATGCCTTCGGCGCGCGCACAGAAAGAGACGAGATAGATATTTTCTCTAGGATTTTCGGGGGGGCGATTCGTCGTCTTCTTCTTCTTTCCTTGCTCCTCGTTTTCCTCGATTTGTCCTTGAGCTGCGGCGCGAGAGGAGCGTCCTGATGCAGACGATTGGGATTTTTATAGTGGGGAGGGAGACGTTGGGAGGGGGAGGGGAGGGGAAGAGAGAAATTTCGTAGCGCGGGGGTGGGGGTGGCGGAAACTGGGCCCGGAGTTGGTAGGAAATTACGGAGGGGTGCCACTAGCTCGGATCGGCGAGATTCCTCGTGATACGTGCGGGGCCGGTCGGGTGACTGTCACTAGTCATCGCGTCCGTACATGTGGGCTGCGGTGCGGTGCGCGGGTGAAAAATCCGATGCGGTTTTTTTGGGTTTTTTTTTTTTTTTTTTTTTTTGTGCGTGGGGGCGTGGATCCGATCGGGACACGACTCAGAGATACCGAAATCCACGGTGGCGCCGAATCGGACGTGGGGCCCACCAGGGTTCCCCCTGTCTCGCCTTTGTCGGAGGACGACAGGCTGGATGTCGCGCCGCGGGGTGGGCCCCACGGCCGCCCCCACCCCACTCCTGAGCGCGCACTTGCCGAGAGGATCGCCCGACATCGGGAAACTCATTAGGCCCGGACCCGAATCGGATGATCGACGGCTGTGATTTAAATTGTTGGGTGGGTTTTTTTTTTTTTTTTTTCGCCCGAGTTTTCTAGGATCCTTCCAAAGTGAAAAATTCGTGAATAATAACTATGGATTGGATTGACCTGAAAATCGTGCGGTTGGCATTGAAATAGCGACCATGACCGGGTCATACTAGGTTTGCTGGTCCCAACGCCTGAATTGAACCGAAACCCAAATACGATTCCAATTGAAAATGTGATTCAGTTCAGTTTAGTTCCGTTCTCGAATTTGCACTCGTTTTCTTTTTCAGTAATTTCAAACGTACGTCCCCGTTCGAGCATGAAGTTCCTCTGCTCTGCCTAAAATCTTCAGGTCTCTGCGTAAATGGAATTCCGGAGACCCTGCAATCAGGAAGTGAGCCCACGGCCACCCAATAAAATGAACAAAATCAGGAAAAAAAGGTCAAAATATTTATTAAAAAAATATGAAACAAAGAAATTGGGAAAGGGCATTAATTTATTTTCAAGAACTCCGACAGTGCAGCGTCAGCACCATCCATTCGCCATCATCATCAACAAGAATTGGTTGCCACCCACCACCGCCACCACCACCGAAGAGAAGGAGAGAGGGAGAAAGGGGATAGGGTACAAGTTTCTTAGAGTGCAAACGATAATATATATATGGCTGACCCAAAACTATTTTTCTATTCTCAAAAACATCTTTAGAATATAAATTCGTTTGGTAATGTAATTTCATTTTTCTATTTTTGAAACAAATATTTAGTCTAGAAATATATTTAGAACAAAAATCAAAAAAAAAAATTATACTTTTTTATTTCGAAATAAAATGAGAAATAAAAACCCTTATTACTACTCGCTCTCGCTACTAGCCAATCGTCCACTTGCCATCACTTGAAGCTGCTATTGCTAGTCGAAGGTCATCATTTGTTGTCGCCACCCGCCATCCATATTCTAAAAGAGAGAAATTTTGTGTCGTTATGAAACATACATTTTTGCTTAGAAACTTGTTCAATAAATAAGAATAGAAAAACTTATTTATTGAACATAAATTGATTTATGAAACAAAATAGTTATCATTCACGCTTTTAAAAGACAATGACAAAGTAGGCGATTCATAAAACAAGTAGGGTGATGTGCTTCAATGGTTCAAGCCATAATTGGCAAAAAGAAAAGTTATTTTTCCCATTACTCAAGTTGAACCAAAAATATCCAAAAAATTTTATTCAGTTAAGTTTCGATACCTCTAGTTATATTCACTTAGGTACACTGGGGATTAATTATTTATGGAAGAGATTTCGATATTTTCTTGTGTTCGTGGGTCATGGTCTATGAATGGATCGAGACAATGACCTTTTGGTTTGATCCAACTCAGTATGCTCGAGTCATCCCCTTGATTAGACCAAGAATGGACTCCTATTGTATTTTCTTACGAGGTCCTTAAGATCAATCGCCTCTCCACACCATATCACTTGAGGAAAACCTTCTTCGAAAATTAATATCCGGTGTACGAACGACATGATGCAAAATTGTGCTAGAGGGCGACGTACTAGTAATCCAATATCTTTATTAAGAGGAGGAGAAAGTGAGTGCTATCCAATGTCCATTGAAGATCTATCACATTACTTGACAATAAATTTTCATGTGTTATAGGACTGTTGTTCTGACTTTTTATTTCAATTTTGACGTGTCACATGCATCCGAAAGGATTATGGCAAGTCTTTTTCACTATTTCTTTTTCCAGTCCTAGTGTGCTTTTAGACCTTTTCTTAATCACTTTTTTTGACTTTTGTCTTATCTTTTTTTTTTTTTTTTTTGGTAACTGACGAACTCCACCCCCTATAACCTCCTCGCACGGACTCCACCACCAACCCCATTTAAAACGTGTTATATCTCGGAGTTTTGGCCTCGTAACCCCACCACCATACCCCCACTCAACTACTCACCGAGTTCCTAAAACGTGTTACCACCATGCCTCCACTTAACGTTTCGACGTTGAGGAGTTTCACCTACGATAAAGTATTCAAAGTTCGAACCAATTCGATTCTCCACCTAGGTGGTTTTGTCTTATCTCTTTGTAAGGCATGATAGTCGAAATCCACGTTTGAAGCTAATTATCCTCATCCCAACTCCTTAAGAAGATGAGGAATCAAATTATCCATCTTCCTCTTCTCACATGGGAAGGTTCGCTACTAGAGCCAACCTTTGCTTATTTTTTATTAAGAGAAGGAAAAAGTAAGTGATATTCAATATCTATTAAAGATCTATCGCATTAGTTGACAATGAATTTTAATTGCGTCCGACTTTCTATTTCAATTTTGACGTGTCATGTGCATCCGAAAGGATGATGGCCGTCTTTTTCGCCACATCTTTTTCCATCCCTAGTGTACTTTTAACTTTTTCTAACATCCTAATGCATCATTTTCAAGAGTTACGTTTAATATTCATTATTTTTTATTTCAATACCATTTCTCAAACATAATGGGAAAAAAAAATTAACTATGGCGCTATTCCATTTCTTCTCTCATCCTATTTTCATCTTAGAGCAATATAAGCATGAGGGATTCCAAACAGTCCTAGGGAAAAAAACCAAACCATGACCCAGGACTTGTTTACCGTGCCATGAGTTGAAACACGGCGAAATTATCAAGAAAACACAATTAAAATCATTTTCGATCCAACAAACGATGATGATTGTCAATCTAACAACCCACACTCGATCACTTTCACTCGACAAGCCCCCAAACCTACTGTTTGGGATTGGCTTTGGCATGAAGGAGTGTTAAACGTTATTATTTACATTTTTTTTAAGTAGACCAGTTTAGCATCCACTTTAAATCAAAAGAAAAAGTAAAGTAAAAGCCAAAATGTAAAAGTAAAATGAAACATTATCTAGTTTTAGATGATCTTATCTTATATAGATTGGATTCATTAATGAAATTCAAATATATATCTGTATCTTTTAAGAAAATATCAAATATTATGATTACACAACTTTTTTTTTTTTAGGATTACAAAAAGGGTTTGTCGGCATACTTAACGAACTACTTACTATTATACTAAAGAAAGAAGTTAAGCACTGAAAGAGAAGTCGCGTTAGGCGCTCTCTCACCCTCCCTCCCTCCCTCCCCGTTAAGCATTTTCTTATGGTGGGGCCAGGCAGGTGAAGGGCGGGAAATCAACGTGAAAAACACGATTTATTTTGCCGCAGGAATTCGACTTTATTTCGAGGGGAAACCTTTGGGCCCCACCTGACGTCGAATCACATTGACCTCTCACCAAGACTCTAGGTAGGCTGTTGCTGTCCCCACGTATACTCTGGGCTAGGGTTGGTCCGATTACCCGTTGGATCGGTCCAATTTAGGATTTGGCAATCTCCCTCATTTTCAAAAGATTAAAAAGAACATCATTCCTGTCGGATCGATCCGACATCTAGAATTGGAAACTACTTAGAACCGATCAATTTGGTCTAAATGGTCCAATTTCCATGCATGCCCCTAATTTGGGCAGCCATAATCAGTCAATGAATTTATTATATGATGATGAACCATGTACTAAATTTACTAATCGATAAATGTTTGTTGCCACTTTTATTTATTTTATTTTATTTTTCTAAAACTTCATTATATTATGATAACTTGTCAAAATGTCATAAATTCGAGATTGGTGGTGAAATTATTCTTGATTAAGATATAGCATCATCAATTTTACAATTTTTTTTGTTTCCATCTGATGGGATTATGACATATTTGTTGAAAGTGATACATGATTGGGCACATTCGATGACGTTTCAATTAAAATTTGTTATATAGAAATGCTTTCTAATATCTTATGACATACGTGCATCATGTAAATTGACATTAGCTCACATGATTAACTAACATAAATAGATGCATTGTAAATTGGTGAGAATGGTTAATCTTGATAAGATACCCTTTTTTTTTTGTATAAAAGGTCGAAACTATTTATTCAAAAACCCTTAACTCTATTATTTCATTCATCTTGCGAAGTGTCCTTGTGAAAATCTTGCAATGGTATGTAAGGAGATGTTTCAGATTGAAGATAATCCTAGAGGTAGAATTAGGTCAAGTTCTATAAACTAGTAGCTCGAACTTAGCTCTGTCTGACTCGATGACCGCTTGAGATTGACTTGCTTAATTTCAAGCTACTCAAATATTTTTGGTAGCATGTTTAAACAAGCTTTCCTTATTTTTTTAAATCTAATAATTAAAAAATGGGTTGATATTGCTAAAAATATCAAATTAATACTATGTAGTAAATTTATTCAAAATTAATTTTTTGACTACTAAAACATTAAACCAATACACTTGTAACAAATATATCATCTGTCAATTTCTATTGAATTTTACTGTTAAATTTGCTTGTGGATGAGGCATGGTGACATGGCAAGCCATGTGGAAATAACTTAATTTTTCTTTCAAAATAATAATAACTTAGATGTTGTTTCTTCAATTACCTAATGTTCTCTCTTCATTATAACATTGGAAAAAAAAAAAAAAACCCTAGCGACAAATATGGTTCAGTTCATCTTCTTTGACAAACTCTCTTCTTCAAATCGCCACTTCTACCTTGCTTGGTCACAATCTTGCGTTTGTTAAGGATAACAATGCATGACTTGTTCAAATTTAAAATATTTTGAATTAATCTATTATCATCTCATTCAGTTATTGTAATTATTACCGTAACAAAGTAATTCAAAATTCAAATTATTTTGAATAAGTCCATTCATATCTCATGTGGTTACTATAACAGTTAGTAGATAAACTTTATAAATACAAACGCTATCGTAGATCTAAAGGATAAATGAAACTCACACTTAAACTTAGAGTCTATTTTTTAAATGGTATCAGAGCACCATTAGGATCCTTGGAAATACCTCAGCTATTTCTTCTTTCTGTTCCATTTTTCAACCTCTCCTATTCATGATGTCATCTCTCACTTCCACTATAGCTATGCAACAACACCTTAGCCTCAAATTTTCTAGCGATAACTTTCTATTATAAAAAATCTAGTTGTTTACGTTGCTTTGCATCTAGTCCTTAATGAGATACCTTGATAATACCATTATCTATCTCACTCCAATGATTACCCCCACGGGCTCCACTACTGTTGCACCATACCTTCCATATGATGAATGGATTTGGAAAAACCAACTTTTTTTAGTTGAATGATGTCTTCTTATTTACCCAATGTCCTATCCTATGTGGTTGGATTAACTACCGTTGCTGATGTTTAGAAGGCTCTACAATGTGCTTTTGGATCTTTATCACATACAAGCGTCCTTCAGCTTCATATGCAACTCCAAAGTACATCCAAAAGTAACAAATCTGTCTCAACTTATTTCCACGAGGTAAAGTACATTTGAAATCAATTAGTTGTTGCCAATCACCCTCTATGGTATGAAGAATTAAATGCCACTGTCTTCCGTTTTCTTGGTTTTGTTTTTTCTGACATTATTACTGCCTTTGCTATAAAATTTGATTCAATAACCTTTCCTAAACTTCATTGATTGCTCCTTAATCATGAACTTCAAATGAAGTCTGCCACATTGCCTATAAAAGCAAATGTTACCACTTACACCCCTCTATCAAGCAAATGTTACCACTTACTAGGGGTGTAAACGGGTCGGGTCGGGTCTTGATGTTACCCGACCCGACCCGAAACATACAGGTCACATACTGTGACCCGACCCGACCCGAAACACGTTAAACTCGCATAGGGAATTCGGGTCGGGTTTCCGGGTCTTCCTTTTTTTTTTTTTTTTTTTTTTTTTTTTTTTTTTTTTTTTCCGGTGAGAGTCGAACGGGCATCAGGCCGCAATGAATGTATCTTCTACAAATGAGCACAAGCATAATTTAGTGCCACATTGATGTAGAATGTCAAATAAATGAGGAGCTTATCCGCAGCACTCTTTATATCGAAGTTCCTAAAAAAGACATTGGCCCGGAAGAATGTGATTGCTTCATCAACAAAACTTGAATGGTAAACCTGCCCCAATAGCAAGTTCTAAGCATAATCGGAAGAAGACACTATATATCCTAAAATTGCAGGAACACAACCGAAGCAATGTAAAAAGCAATCTAAATGGATGATTGCAACTTTGCTCGTCTTAGCAAAATCACACGAACAACGCATTGCTTCAAAGGACCTGCACTCTTACCCGAACGATAGGAAGCTTGCACTCCAATTTTATCTTTACAGGTCTCACTCTGGTCATACCTAGATCAATCTGCATTGTCTAGTTTTTTTCTTGTTCTTTATGGGGCATCTCTAATTTGGTTGTCCCTGCATTTTACCATTTGACTGGCCTCACAAGGTTTGACTTGATGTCCCCGAGACTTCCCTGCAGAAAAAGGAAAAAGAAAAAGAGATGGTGATATGAGAAGCTAAAGGCAAAATCATACTCTTTAGTACAATCATCTTTAGTGTACGCAGAAATCTTCAGTTCACAATAGATAACAGGTCTCTCTTATCATCACCTCAAAAAGTTTCTTATGGTCACATAATTTGTCTAAAAGAAGCAAATTATTTGAACAGTCTGACAAATCTAATACATCACAAGGAAACCCAAATCCACGAACTAGCTTATCCCCGCATTGTGTAAGTTTGACCAGACAGTGAGGGCATCATCTCCCCGCCTGTGAATAATGAACCCTGAAATCAAGCCATTCCATGAAACTATATCATGTGCAGGCATAATGTTAAAGACTTTTTTAGCAGCATCCATATTCCAACACTTTGAGTACATAATGATCAATGCGTTTGCTACCTCTAAATCTGAAAATAATCCAAATTTAAGAACATGGCAGTGAATCTGCTCACCCATCCTATCAGACCCTAAAGTTCCACAAACACCAAGTATTGAAATTGATGCAATTTCATCAAGAATTATGCTCCCTTCTACTTTACAACGGCAAAATAGTGATATTGCCTCATCCGCAGCCCATTACGTGCATACCCACATATAATAGAAGTACAAATAATAGAGCTATCCCACTCAAAAGGCCATCGTTTGAACATTTTTCCAGCAGCCACCATCCTCCCACAATGAGTGCACATATCAAGCAAAGCTGCTTCCACACAAGCATTGGCCAGGAGACCAAACTTGATAATAAACCCTTGCAACTGCTCACTAAGTTTCCCTTCCCCGAGCAATCCACAGGCCTTAGCAACAGTAGTTAGTTAAGGTGTAGTCAGTCAACTGCTTGGGATTTTCGAGTTTAACAAACATAGCCAAAAAAATGATCTTTCACAGTCAATTGCTTAGGATTTTTTGGACAAAGCAGAACAAGTATGACAAACAAATTCGGGAGAAAAAAATCAGAATGGCACCTTTCAAGAATGGCACCTTCCGCATGGAGCTGGACCGAGGAAGACTTCAATCTCTCCTCAAGCGTTTCAACCTCCGAACCCATCATGTCCCGTGGATGATCCTCACTTCAGTATGGTTTCACGGAGATGCGAGCAAGCTTCGCGAGATATGCCGACATGGGAACCCGCTAACTTCAGTGTCACGATCGCTCAAAAACTGTACGCCGCAGTTCACTCAGGAATTGAAGCAAACACAGAGTCTGCACACAACGCGAAAGAACAATCACCCTCGCAGCTCGAAAAGAAAAGGAACAATATCCGGTGTCTTAGCTCAAGCCTCAAGCAAATATACATCTAAGCTTGGAAACGAGGCGAGAAACGAGCGCCATGATCACCGAGCGAACCCAGTCCCCAAGCTGTCAACGATGGTCGGCCGCACGCGGCGGCAAGGGTTTCGGCGTCGGCGAGGCGGAGGCGAGTCGATCGGAGGGCGGCAGCGGACTCCACGAGAAGGCGCACTCGTCGGAGAAGAAGGCGGAGCCGACGAGGTATGTGCTTCAAGTTCAGCCTTCAGTGCTTGAGTTGTGTTCGACTGTTCGTGTTTTTGGGGCTAAAGCGTTTGTGTTTTTGGGTTTTGGCGTGTTTGGACTTTAGAAAACTTGTTTCGGGTCGAACAATGTTCGAACCTGACCCAACCCGAAACACGTTTTTTTTGCTTGTTTTATATTTGTTACCCGAACACGAAACACGTTAATGCATGTTTTGTGTTCGGGTCGTGTTCGGGTCGGGTCGGGTCGGGTCGGTTCGGGTCTTTTTGACACCCCTACCACTTACACCCCTTTATCATCCACATCTGCCACTCAATTATAACCATATTTCAATTTCCAACTACCTATCACCAAAAACCCTTAATACCATCAACAAGGCAACCGGCGTAATCATAGAAACCTAGGCAATCGATCCAAAAATCGAAAAAATAACGCCAAATTCGTCAAAATTATAATCATACAACTGTAAGATGTTATTTCAAATATTCGTAGTCTAACACTAATGCACATCAACCTACTGCTAATATAGTTAGGATTCTTCTTACCCCATTGTAGCAAAACTAGTATAACATTCTCGATTTTGGCCCTTCTTTTGGTCCAAACTAGAAGACTAAGCTAGATAGGCCAATTTTCTTGAAGAACAAGACTCAAATGCATTGAATGAGAGCAATGAGTATGGAGGCTTAGGTATCCCAAGTAATTAATAAAAGAAGATGACTCATAAGCTTAGGTGTATATTCATCATGACAAGCCATTAATGAATTAGGTGAATTACATGTCCATGTGTCCCTATTAGATTAGGGTCATCATTTCCTCTACTTTGAGACTTGAAAGACAAGTTCTTTCCAACTTTAAATGCTTGATGAATCATTCGCCAAGAAGAATTAATGAGGGATGGTCTTGGAAGACTGTTAGGGGTGCCACCCCTCCTTCATAGACTTGCCACCTTTGGTTTCTTAAGTTCTAATTTTGATTTATGTTTTCGAAACTGTTGGACTTTCGTAGTTTTCAAATTTTATAGAGCTTTTTGTGGTCATAATTTGGAGAAACTTTCTTGATAAGAGTTGTTCAAAACATCTTGATCTACAACATACTTTTATTTCATATTTTTGAGGTGAAATGGTTGGGACAAAAGCCCGATCAATTACCGTATAGAACTTGCCTAGTATAGTAGAAACGGTAACCGGGTTACTTTCTTGAATTTTTATAAAATATTCCATTTCAAATTTGGACATACTTTCTTCACAAAATAAATGACATCCATATCTACAACATATTAAAATTTCAAAGAGTTTTGTGAAGATTTGGATTTCGAAATAAGTCTCTCTCTCTAAATGACGAATCTACTCGACGGACAAATTTTTGGATTGTGTTCAATAAATTGCTGTTCTTTCCATAGCACAAAATTGGCTAAGTTTCTTTCATGAAAAATGATTTTTGAGGTCTTCTCTACAACATACTAAAATTTTATAATTTTTCAAACCCGTTTGATAAGGTACCAGTGCCGATTTTGGGAATTGCTTGAAACTGTTTTTCACCCCAAGATTAGAGGGTCACACGTCAACTTGGAAGGGAAGGGGGCTGCACGCCCAACTCCAATCTAGAGATTTCTTGACTTGAAGATAAGAATGCATTAAATGCTTTTGGACCTTAGTGTGTTAAAGAGAAGAAACTTGGAGAGCAAGTTGGGTAATGTGAACACATCTAAGCCTAATGATTGTATGAAATCTTGGCAATTAATGAGAGGTGTGTCATATGGTTTAGGTGTCCCTACAATCATTATATGAAATCATTCCATAATGACTCAATCCCTTAAGTGGACCAATGGAAAGAGGAGTAAGTGTCTCTCCTAAGAACTAGACTTGCCACCCATCTCTTTAGCTCGCCATTTCTTCATCCTAGGTTGTCCACCTGGAGAAATGTGATTGGTTCACTTGGAAGGGAAATTATGAGGGGTTTGCCTATAAATAGAGGCATTGCCCCCCTCAATTTCACACCACACACACCGGCCCATCTCTTCTCCCTCATTTATTCTCTCTTTTTCTCTCACGCCCTCTTACCGTCACTTCTCTCTCTCTCTCTCGGCCTTGATTGCTCACCGCCTCGCAAGATGGCTCTCTTTTAGTAAAGCCACCTATAGTTTATTGAGGTTCATCAAAGGTAAGTAGAATCTCTAACTATTGGCTAGGGCGATAGACTACATCGTTGAATTTAGCGGTGTGCTAACCTGTGTAAGACGTGTGTATATTGTAATGTCCTTTTATATATTTGCTTATGTTTGCATGCTTGAATGTGTTTACGCTCCGGGACGAGGTCAAGATTCACTCGGCTTGAAATCGCCGTCAAGTCGTGATGGCCTAAGCTGCAAGGCTTTAGATAGGCATTGAAGCGTGCCACTTCCACGTCTTGCTTGGTGCAAACATTAGTTTAGGCATGCAGCTCAAGTCACAAATTGAGAATCGTGCCTGGCATAGCATATAGTATAATGTTAAGAGTCACGGCACACTTTCCTGAGTGAGCATGCTTTCGGACCATGTATTAGTGGACTAAGCAGAAAAGTAAGAACCGACTTGTGTGATGTACTTTTATGATGCACTTAAAGAGGAAAAAGCGTCTATCGCCACATAGCGTTGGTGGCAACGCCTTGTTCATTGAACGTGATGCCTTGGTTGAGTCAGGATGCCTCAGTTTGAGCTTGGATGCCTCGAGTAAGTTAGCCTCGGGATGCTTTGGCTGAGTTAGGATGCTTGAATTGAGCCTGGATGCCTTGGTGAGCTAGTGTTAGGATACCTTGGTTGAGCTAGAATGCCCTAGTTGAGCCGAGAAGCCCAGTATGAAGCTAGAAGCCTTGGTCGAGCCGAGAGGGCTGGTTGAGCCAAGACGATGATAATAGAATCATGTTATGAGTGCCAATATATGCATAAGCATGATATGTTGATGTGTTCATTGATATGCTAAAGGTAAGCATGCATTGAAAAATACAATAATGGACATCTGCATGTAGTTGAGGTATAGCAATAAGTTTGTTATTGATTTGCCATAAACATTGTATTGCGAGTGTTATACTTGTTAGAATTTGATGATGAGATGTCCTCTTAGTAGATACTTAAAAGTTTTACTTACTGAGTCTATGACTCACCTCGTTATTTTTCAAAATTGTAGGTATAGAGGAGTTGCAGTTTCGATAGAGGAGCTAAGGTTTACCTTGGCCTTTTTGAGTATAGAGCATGTAGATAACGGCCCGTAACAAAAAGGCTTGTAAATATAACTAATGTAGTTGTGTGTTTGCAAGTTATTGTTTTTCTGGCTACTTGTTGTTGTCTAGTGTTGTATGTACACTTCCGCATGTGTTTAAATTGAAGATTAAAAAGAAATGGGACGACGACGCGCTTGGGATGTCTCAAAATATAACCCTTGTAGCTTGAGACCCTGATAATAGAGTTGGGGTCGTGACAACTAGTTTCCAAATTCTACAGTTACTCACCATGTGATGCCTAACGTTGTCAATTTACAGATTTCTACACCATGTAACGGTAACGAATCTCTTCGTGTAGGTAATGGACCATGTTTAAACATTATTAATGTTGGTTCTTCCTATTAACAAGGTTTTAATTTTTCAAATATCCTTCACATTCCTACCATTAAACAAAATTTGTTTTTCATATACAATTTTACACGTGATAACAACTGCTTCTTTGATCCATTTCACTTTGTTGTGAAGGATTTGTAGATCAATACCACTACTTTAAGGTTCATTTAAGGATGGACTATATCGGCTACCGGGTTCTTATGCCACGTCTCCATCCACCAACACCATCTCATTTGATACTTTTGCCACTATTACACCTAGCATGCTTGAATGGGTCATCACCAACAAAGCAAATTTGCTTTGTGATTCATTCAAATAATTGCCATGTTCTACAATTGATTTCAATAAATGTGCTTCCCGTTTGTTAGGAAAATATCATAAAACACCCCTATCCCTACTCATTATTAAATTAATTATTAAATTCTATTTATTTTAAATTTAAAAAAATTTCATGTTAGCGCCCGCTACACCAATAGGACAGGTGGCATTGATTGGGCCATTACTCAACGATATCTGACCAAAATTAAACGGAAGGACCAAATTGCAATTTGTTAGAAGATTTAGGACTAGTTGGGCAAATCTTTAAAAAGTTTAGAATTATATTAGCACATTTAAAATTTTTATGGCTAAATTGATAAGTTGTCAAAAGATTTTGAATTAAATTGACAAAATTGAAAGGTTTAAGATTGAATTGAGTGCTGTACAATAGGTTTAAGACTTTTCGTACAATTATTCTCAATTAAAATGATCGTGTTTAGAAAAATATTTTTCGAGTTGTTGATTTTTCATAAGACAAATGTATATTTCATTTTCAAACTTTGATTTTTCCCCTACTCTCATTTTCTATTTGTTTTGGGGGAACTTTTTTTTTTTTTTTTTGGTAAAGATAAGTATGGTATAGATTTTGCGAAGAAGAATACAAGGGGGGAGGCCCGGCACCAACAAAAAACAGACACTCAAGAAGACAGGAGTCTAAGCGAGTGTAGGGGTACCGTGGTTCCCAACAAACAGAACAAACAACGAAAAGAAAGAAAGGAAGACTAAAAACAAACTAAAGAACTTCAATCAATCAAAGATAGAAGGATGAAGATCCCAGTTCTGTTGAAGTCTTCTATTCTTTGGAATGTCGCAATATGCTTAAACGTCATAGCTTTATCTTTAATCGCCTTTTGGAGGTGCATCTTCATCGTCGGAAGAAAAAGGGTTTGATTGCGAAAAAGCACATTGTTACGCTCTTTCCATATGATGTAGCACATCGCACCAAAACTAAAGTGAGCCATAGTTTGATAAAAGCTTTTACCCACAAACCGCTTGGATGCCCATACAAGATTCTCTATCCACTGCTTGTTTTGCCAAACCAGGTTAAATTTTGCTACCCAAAAAGAAGCAAGGGTACTCGAAATGTGACAAGCAAAGAACAAGTGATCCACAGAATCCGGTCTACACGAGCAAAGGGGGCAATTGGTAGGCAAAATTCTACCATGAGAGATAAGCAATACCTGAGTTGGCAGCCGGTTGCGAGTAATAAGCCAAAGATGAGTTTGATATCTTGGGGGCAAGGAAGTGCTTCAAATAAAGGAGGCCCAAGTGATAGCATTGCCTTTTGGCCGAATCAACTCCCAAACAGAGGCGGAGGAAAAACGACCAGAGGAGTGGGGCAACCAATGAAAGTGATCATCTTCTTGGTTAAACATCGGGAGGGGATTCCACCAATTGGCCAAGATATTGATCATGTACCAGCCCATGGGCATGGTAAAGCCTTCAGCAACCGTCACTAGTCGGGAGATAGTTATGGGGGAACTTTTTCCACCCCTTTTTGTCCTTATCTTTTATGTCACATCAGCCATTTTATCAGAACTTCTTGAATGATAAGAAATGAAAGATTAGGCTTCTTCAATAAAATATAGCCTCAAAAGAAAGTCTCATAAATACAAAATACAGAAAAAGTATTTAAAACATAGTTGTCGCCTATCGGAGGGAATTTGGTTAATGGAAAGCTATCTACAGTTTATCTATCTATCCATAAAAAAGGAAAAGAGAAAACGGAATAGAAAAGGAAGCTTTTGTCTAGTTCTAAGGAAAAATTTCAAATGTGGATTTTATGTGCCATCATTTTCTCAAATAAGAATTTGAAGTTGACTTTTTTCTAAATAAATGCGTGAAGTGCTTTTTTCCCCTAAAAAGGGCTTGACTTTTTAGTTGGGTCAAGATCATTTTCGTTCTTCACCTTTTTTGAGTTTTTGATGAAAATGTCATTGATTAGTTGGAATATTTAACTGGCCGGACGACTGACAAGGTTATGCTTTTATTTGAAATTACCTTAGCCACTTCAGGCTCCTATTTAAGACTACATGTCTTTTATTTGATACGATGTCCACTTCGAGCCCTTATTTGAAAAAATGGGGGTATATTGAGAAATATCTACTTCTTATCTCTATATTTTCAGGCTTTTTAATCAAGTCTATGTATGTTTAATTTATTTGATCAAGTGCTTTTGCTTTCGCAAATTTTCTAATTAAGTCCCCTAACATTGAATCTGGTCAAATTCGGCTTACTTGGCTATCGAACAATGCCAACATATGATGCGAATGTCCAACATGAGCCCTGTATGAAAAAATCTAGTCAATTTAGATAATATTAGAGCATGACGTGGATAAAGTTAGCCAATTAGAAATTTAATCCATGTCATCACATAACATTGTTCGGTAATCATCTTAGCTGGATATTATGATTTAGGGATAATAACACAAATGGTATTTGGATTTTGACCTAATATATAATATGGTCTTTAAAATTTAAATTTATTTAATGTAGTCATTGAACTTTACTCCAACGTTTAATGTCATCTTCAAGCTTTAATTTATTCAATATAGTCTATGAAATTTCAGTGCATGTTCAATTTAGTTTTCGGACCATATAAAATGTTCAATCTGTTCTTCTATTAATTCAAGTTCAAATATAACATTGAATATTTTCATACAATTTAAGAATTAAATTAAATGTGTATAAAAATTTAGGGACCATACCGAATAAATTAAAAATTCTCGAGTTAGGCTAAATTTCAAGAATCAAATTAAATTAATTGGGCCAAAGCTCACGTATCGGTCATTTGCGTCTACATGACTTGATCAAAATTGGGCCTGGCGGTGGCCGGGGTCTCTTAACGGAAGCGGAGCCGCTGTTATAAACCAACCTTTTGTATTCTGCATCTTCTTTTTCTGGGTCTGCTTGATTCCTCTGCAAATTTGAACGAAAATGGCGGTTTTCCCTGGAAATCTCTCCCTCAGGATGACACTTCAGCTTCAGAGCAGGGGCCTCTCCATCCCATGGTGAGTGATTTCTCCTTAATCGACCCGAATTTCATAGGATATCGTTCTAAGGCTGCTTCAACAATAGGATTTTGAGGGTTTGTTTTTTTTTTTTTTTTTTTGTTTTTTGATTGGATTTCTAGGGTTAGGAAGAGTGGTGCAATCCAGTGTTTGGGAAGGAGGGACCTTGGTTCTTCCGTTCCAGTCAGGTACGTTCCCAAAGTGCCTTTGAAAATGGACGAGGCTGACAAGCATGAGAAACCTGAAACTCCACCAGCCAAGAGTCCAGAGATAAGTGAAGCTCGGAGCATGTCAAATGCTGATGTGATGAGGTCTCGGGTTCATCGCAAAGGTCAAGGAGAAACAGTCGCAAATGGTTTAGTGTGTGCGGAGATTCGGAGCCCTGTAAACAAGCAGATGCCTGTCTTCAATGTTACTGATGCTACGCCCGGTAGGAATTTGATCAAATTATATTTGGATGTGATGTTGAGGTTATGAGATTGTGCTTAGTATGTGGTTGTCTTGAGGATAGTGTAATGTGCTTGAACGGTTAAAAATTGAATTGTAGTACTGGGTCTTTTTAGTTTTACTCGTAGTTGGTTTTCTATATATTTCGTTTTCAGCTGTTTCAGCTCTTGCTGCATGGCTGTGCCATGCTTGTATGAGCTGTGCCCACCAAGTATGACGGCACATCTGTGTGAGCTCAGGTGCAGCTGTGCTTGTGTGCTTGCTTTTTAGGTGTGTCGAGTATGATTTTTCAAATTGAGTAGGTACATTGTTACAATGAGCATCAGCTCTCGTGTTACATCATGACATCTGTTTTCTTAACAAGTTTTTTCCGGATGTAATGTAGCAGTACTTGATTGTAGGGTTGGGGGAAGAAACCATTGAGGATATCATTGAGACCAATGATGACTTTATTGAAGGAATAGAAGCAGATGCTGACGAGATTGAAGTTCATCAAGGGATAACAGTAACGTTGGCAGTGAGCTAAGAGGTGGCAAATCTAGAAAAGATGCTGAAGAGTTGGCCTTTAAATTGCTGGCTACCAGGTTTTCATTATAACTTATGTTACTTATGAATAGATTTGTACCTTCAAATCATTGTAAATTCCAGTCTCAGTTGTTGCGGCAGTAGTAAGTTGCAAGCTAACTGTTAGGCTGGCTAGGCTGTGGGCCAATTGTCAATTTCCAGGCTAATGAACTGAAGAGATGAGACAGGAAATTATATAAATCCATCTTGGCTACTCAAAGCATTGCTACCAAATTGTTAATTTTTCTCCCATAAGTAAAATGATGGGAGTGTGGTTTCCCCACTCCAACTTGATGTCCAAGGTTCAAATCCATGACCTCTTCCTGTTTAGAGAAGGCAGATGCCACTGAGGGAACTGGCTTTGGGCTTTTGTAATTGTTGAGAATGCTCTGAGTATGATCAACTCCCTTTAGTACATCACTGCCACTGACATTTCTGACTTTTGAAAAAAATGACCAAAGGAAGTTAAAAAAAAAAAAACATTTCTTAAGTTAACTTCTAAGCGATGGCAGTAGTATCTCCTCACGGCTTATGCCACAGAAAAAATTTAGAGGTTTTAGTTTTAATTCCAGGCTCTCGCTACAGGGCATATACAGCAGTGGCAATGACAAAGAAATTGCAAGGGAAGAGATTTCCTCCTGCTATTGTTGAAGCTGTGGTGAATGATTTCAAGAGCAGGTTAGTAAATGAGAAGCAAGAGAGCATCCCCATTGAGGGACTGGCCACATTTTGTTTTTGCTTTTCCTTTTTTGGTTTGGGGCCTAGTGGGGGTAGGGGGATGGGACACTATGTTGTAAGGTAGTTCTGGTATAATATATGAACATGTACTTGTCAATAATTTATTTCCATTTTGGGATTATTTAGAATCATACTGATTACAAATGCAGGAACAAAATCTGAAAGAACAAAGAAGTCTCTCTGTCAATTTGTTTTCCAAACAGGACCTTTATTGTCCAATTAGGTCTCCAGTCAAGTTGTACTAATTTAGAAATTCTAGAAGTTGATTGATTGTGGCATGATGCATCTCTGCTTCTTGGCTGGCAAAAAACTGGAGCATTCAGTGAGAGCAACTGCGTTTTCACTATTGATATTTTTGTGTCGCATTTCCATTTTTTAAGTATATCTCTTTATTCCATCGTGGTAGATATTAATAAAAAGCAAGCATCATCATGTCCTTTTTGATCGATGTGCATTCATCATTGATGATATGGCATGGTTTATCCTCAGTGAAAAATTGGAATGATTTGTCAGTAATTTTGAGCATTTTACTACAGTCCTTAGATGCATCACAATAGCTGACATAAAGCTATAACTTTGGCATAACCAAAAATATTTATATTAGATAAAGATCCATATTTTTGCTTCCCACTATATTCATGTACAATTACACTCAAGTGAGATTTGCATTTAACATGGTTTGGCATTTCTTTTGCCTTTCAATCTATTGTAGAGGGTTCATCAATGATGGTCTTTATGCTGAGACGTATTCACGATCTAGATGGTCTTCATCCTGCTGGGGTCCTAGGAGAATAAAGCAAGTATGTAGACTGCGTGCATCTTTCAATTGTTCCTTTCTTTTGTGCAGTTTTGCATGCAAGATCATGAGTCAAATTCTTTAAATGATGCTATTTGTGCCAGTGTTGCCTATATTTGCTTTCTTTCTGATTTTCCTTTTATATTATTTAACAGCTTTTTACCATCCTGATTGTTTTGTTGGTTTGCCCTTGAGTTTTAGTTATTGATGCTAGGCTTTTGCAGTACAAAAAGTTTTAGGTGAAATCGCACTAGCAGTCCCTCTAAACTTTGCCCAAAATTCAAAACCGTCCTACTTTTTAAAATGTTCCACACTTTATTCCTTCTGTTATACTTTTTCTATTGCCAATCGATTTTTGCTGATGTGGACTATTGAATTGTTGACATGGACTGTAGGATTACACGTCTTTGTTAAAATACACTCAATTTTTATTTGGCGCTAAAAAATTAAAAAGTTAACAAACCTAACCTTAAATCATCCACATCCAAACACTCCCCACCATTGGCTTCCCGCCTTCCCCACCCTGGCCATTGCCCCTGCAGCCTGGACAACCTCACTGATGTTGATGGCACTGCCCATTGCTGTTCTGCTCGGATCTGGTGGTCATGATCATGAGCTCGAGCTCAAGTGGCCATGGATGCTGCGAGCTCGAGCTTGAGTAGCCATAGCTGCCTTGAGCTTGAGCCAATCGCAGCAATGGACGCTGTGAAGTCAAGTTGCGGCCATGGATGGCATGAGCTCAAGCAGATTGTGGTCGTGGATGCCATGAGTTTGAGTGGCAAGTCGCCATGGATGGCGTGAGTTCAAGATGAAGTGGATTGCAGCCCTAGATGCCATAAGCAATGGCCATGATGGCGCAAGCTCGAGCTTGAGTGGCCATTGATGTGGCAAGATCGAGCTCAAGCCATGGATGCTGTGAGCTTGAGCTGATCACAGCTGTGGACAATGAGCAGCCCCAGTTTCCATGAGCTCAAGGACAAGTGACCATGGATGTCGCAACCTTGAGCTCAAGCAGTCATGGCCATGAGGGGAGAAGGGGGGGGGGGGTCAGGTTTGTTTCTTTTTAAAAAAGTCCACAAAAGTCAACATTTGGTGGCATCAAGTCCATGTCAGCAAATTCCGTCACTGGACCGACTCAAGGACCGCCATGGACACTTTTTCAAAATAGAGGTACATTTTGAACCAAAATAGTAGAAAGACGGTTTTAAGTTTTGGGCAAAAAGTTGAGGAACTACTGGTGTCATTTCACCTATTTTTACCATCCATGAGTTGTTGCTTTTAACAAATCTATGTTTAGAAGATCTGCATATGTCTGCAGGAGCTTCATTAGTTTGTCATACATGATGTATTGAGAAAGCCAGCGAATTGTGCAGATTTGTTTGGTTTCCTGTATGATGGTAAAATTTTGATGCATTGTGGTTTCTGGATCAGGAACTGTTCAAGAAGGGAGTCAGCAAATTTGATGCTGAGAAAGCCGTAAAACTGGTTTTTGAGGAGTGTGATTCTAGCACTGAGCAAGAGTCAAGACTCGGTCTGTCAAAGGTGGCACTGGATCACTTATTTTCTCAGGCCTCAAAGCAATGGCTCCGAAGTGGGGGTGTGCCTATTGATACGCGGAAATCAAGGATTGTCAGGTGGCTTCAGTACCGTGGGTTCAATTGGGGTGTTATAAGCGTCATCCTAAAAAAATTAGAATCCCAGGCTTCTTTGGAGAAGAAATAAAACGAACCTTCTGGTGCAATTGTTCCTAGAAGGATCAGCATCTGTTTTGGTGGACATTGATTTTGCAATAGTCCTCTGCTGCCCTAAAAATAATGTCGTTGGCATCATCTTAAATTTTGGGGGGCGCAATGCAGTTCACCTACATGGATTACTGGTCGTGCAATGGGACTGCTAAAGGAGTCACTCAAGCTGTTCATTCTGCCAATGTTGCATCACAAAGCCAAGGCTTCCTCTTGTTTCAGTAAATAACATAACCGTGCAAGCCACGTTACAGACGCAGGTGATGTTGTCCACTTAAGAAGCTTAATGGGATGTTACTAACCATATTTGAGTTGTCCACTTGGAAAGTTTAATGGGATGTTACTAACCATATCTGAGTGAGTGGGTTTTTTCCTCATTTAATGTTCTGTATTTTAAGTTCGTCGATTTGCAGTTGTAGAAATCACTGTATCTTTGTTTATCTTGGACATTTTGCAATGTCTACACAAGATCCCTCTCCAGTGAGCATGGACTTCTAGTCTTTTTCTTCTTCTTTTTTTCTCAGGAAACTCATTCCTGTGTAAATTTGTGACGTATCAGATACCTACAGGAGTCCAGAAAATTCAATGATCTCGGCCACCCTAATTTTTGCTCATTGATTTCTTCCGAAGTTAGTTTTCAAATTCCTCTGAGAGCATGAAGTCGGTATTGACAAGTTTTCAGGACCTTTGGCCATGAAAAGTCTGTCTCTGTGCAGCACATGGACACGTGACTTAAGAAATTTGGGACCATGTGATCAAGGCTCGAATGTCTGCAGAGAGAGAGAGAGAGAGAGAGAGAGAGAGAGAGAGAGTATGTATTCCATTGATTATAAGTTGCGTGATCCAAGAACACCAATCGTAAGCTCAAGTACATCAAGACAAGGCAACCCTAGAGATAGCTTACTTTATTACAAAACCTTAGAAGTTCCTTCACATTTCCTGATTGATGATCTTTGGTATACTGCCTGGAATGTAAAACTACTACAATATGTCGGATACTTAAACCTAGAGTAACATCAAATCACGAAAATACAGCAGCTGTACATATTCTCCCGCACGACATGACCCGTGACTCAGGATTAGCAGATAATTGACCCTGACTAATTTCCTGTCACACTGAATCATCAGAGAAAGCGAATGAGCAGTTTGAAGATTCTTGTGAGACAACATGCCTCAAAGGAGGCGATGAGCGGGCAACTAATAGACCTTCTTTCTTCGCATCGGATCCTGGCCGTATGAGCTCTACACGTCGAATTGCCTTCAGCAGAGTAACGACATCTTTCATCGGCAAACGATCATCGGTCTTGGTATTTACACACATTAAAGATGTAGACAGTGTCTGCAGCATTTCTTGCGAAACCAGGTCAGGCCTTCCTCTAAGCTTTGGATCAAGAACATCCACCGGGTCTCCCTTCCTTGCTATATGGCCCTGAACCCATTGCACCAAGTGAGCTCCCCCGGGCAAAGAAGGATCCAGTGGGTGCCTTCCAGTTAATACCTCGAGAAGAACCACTCCGAAACTGTATACATCGCTCTTCTCAGTAATTGGTTGCAGGGATGCATGCTCTGTATCACCAAAAGACTATAAATGAGTTGTAGTTCAGTGGAACTACTACGTAAATGCGTCATTAAACAAATGGATCATCGAGATCTGTACCTGGAGCCATGTATCCGTAAGAACCAGCGAGGTGAGGTCTATCACCCTGTTTGGAGATATCATTATCGTCACCATTCAAAACTCGAGCCAAACCAAAATCAGCAAGGTAAGGTTCGTAAAGAGGACCCAGCAGAATGTTCATGGCTTTCACATCTCCATGAAGGATCGGCGGCACACAACCGTGGTGCAAATACTCAAGTGCGTGTGCTACTCCTAACACTATATCATATCTAGTCTCCCACTCCGCTCCTCCCTTCCCTGCACCATGGAGGAGGGAACTCAAGCTTCCATTCGGAAGATAGTCATAAAACAGCAGTTTTATGTTCTGGCTCGATCCCCAACCCAGAAGCCGAACGATGTTCTTGTGTCGGATAGAACCTAGAGTCTGAATCTCTGAACCGAATGCTCCTGACTGTTCTTGGGCCCACATTTTCTTCACTGCAAGTGTTTCTCCATTTGGAGTCGTCAGTCTGTATACTTCTCCAGAGCTCCCAGTGCCGATGACGGTGGATGTTGTTAGACTCTTGACAATGTCGTCAATGAAAAATTGAGTTTTTGGTAGAGAGTCATCTCCCAAGTTTCATCTCCCCGGGGTCTGTTAGTGTGAGCATGGACGAGCACATAGATTCCTAGCAGAAGCAGCACAGCAATAGTACTTGCTAGGACTAGCATCACTAACTTTGCAGCAAATCTTGCACCGTTTGCAGATTCGACATGGTCATCTGTGTTTGCAGCCTCAGCAGTGATGTAGAGACCCTTATTGCCAGCAAGATCACTAAAGGGAAGATTTCTGAAAACCAGGGTGTCTGGTAATTCACCAGAGAAATCGTTGAAAGAGATGTTGAGTGCAACCAGACTTTGGAGGCTCGCCAGGGCATTCAGATCGCCCTGTAGCTTGTTATGTGAGAGGTCAAGGACTGCTAGCTTAGTTAGACTGGAAAACTGGGACGGAATCTTGCCAGAGAACTGATTGCAGCTAAGATTCAGAGAAATTTCCAGCGATGGAATCATGCCCAGCTCCTTTGGAATGTCATCTGCGAAGCTGTTGCTTCCAAGATCAAGCATTTGAAGCTTACTGCAAGACAGAATCTCCGCTGGAATTCTGCCAGAGAGTTGATTGCTTTGGAGATTAAGTTTTATTAATTCGGTCAGCGATCCGATCTCTTGAGTCAGCAGACCACTTAGCTGATTGTCGGAGACGTCCACAAACCTTAGGCTCCTTGGTAGCGTATCTGGCACGGGACCTGTGAGCCCATTTGAATGGAGATCAATGAACTCAAGATTCCCACATCCCGAAATTGATGGAGGGATTCCTCCCGTAAGTTGGTTGTTACTCAGATCAAGGAAATTCAAGCTCTTCAGTTTTCCAATTTCCGCTGGTATGGGGCCCACGAAGCTGTTGTCCTTCAGCCGCAGGCGATACATAGCTGTGCAATTTCCGATATCAGGCGGTATGAAACCGGATAAGTGGTTGGAGATCAGCAGCAGCTTGTTGAGATTCATTAGTCTGAATATCTGTTTCGGTATCGGACCAGATAGATTGTTGTATGAAAGTTCGAGAAGCTGAAGACCTTGGCAGTCGGAGAGGTTACCAGGAATGATGCCGGTGAACTTGTTCTGCCACGCAAAGAAAAAAGACAAACTCCTCAAATTGCCGATAAATGAGGGAATGCTGCCCGAGAGGTCATTGTTATCAACCTCCAGATGAGTAAGTGCAGTACAGTTCATCATTTCTAATGGTAAGGTACCGGATAACTGGTTGGTGCTCAGCTGCAATTCTTGAAGTTTTGGAAGGTTTCCAAAACTATCGGGGATGCTTCCGGTTAAAAGATTCTCAGACAAATCTATAAGCGTTATCCCCATGCAGCTTCCAAGCTCGTAAGGGATTGCACCAGCCAAGCTATTCTGCCATAGAAGCAGGCTCTGGAGCTTTCTTAGCTGCCCAATTTGCCACGGGATTGAACCTGAGAGCAAGTTTTGATACAGGTACAGGTTGTGCAACTGGCTGCAGTTCTCTATCTCTTCAGGAATGGGGCCCGACAATAAAGTTGTGTATATGGCTAAAGTTTGAAGCCTTCGCAGGATCCAATTGATTTAGGAAGACTTCCAGAAAGGCTGGTCTCGGCAAATCCTAGCATGACCAAGTTGGTGCAATTCCCAATCTCCAAAGGCAGCTTGCCTCGGAGATTCTTATTCCCCCCTGCCCGAAAGACTTCTAACTTGCTCAGCGTTCCGATGCTTCTTGGTATCTTGCTACTAAGTTGATTGTCATAGAGCGTCAGATTGGTGAGACTTGAAAGGTTTCCAATCGCATTGGGGATTTTGCCTTTGAGCAAGTTTGTATTGAGAGATAAAGTTTGTAACTTGCTCAGCCTGCATATTTCTTCTGGTATTTCGCCCAAGAGGGAATTGTCGCTGAGGTCAATGAGGCTGAGTTCCTGATATTCCCCAAACTCTTCTGGGATTGTGCCTGTAAGGTTCGCCGACGAGAGGATGAGGCTCCTCAAGGACTTGAGAGACTGGAAATTGACAGGCAATGAGCCTTGCAGATTCACTGATCTCAAGCTCACTTCGATCACCTCGCCATTCGAGTTGCAACGTATTCCGAACCATTTGCATGGTGTCGGATTCAGGGGATTCCATGATCTTAATGCACCCACAGAGCTGTTCAGGCATTCTTTCCACGTTAAAAGAGCCTGACCCTGAATATTGATACATTCGCAGTATGGGAAAAGGTGGCGGTTTATTGACAGAAGTAAGGCGAAAGTGAAGGAGATGTTTGGAAAGAGCAGGGGGTTCCTTAGAGTTGCAGGCATTGCCGCAGAAGAACAGTCGATCTGCTTTGGGATTGTTGAGGGCGAAACCCCATGTTTTATTTATAGGAGAAAACCAGAGGATCCAGATTGGGAGTGCCTTCATTTTCCGAATATTATACTAGATGGTGAAGTTGTTTATTATGGAGATGGTGACGAAGATGCGTTGTTTGCCCTTCTTTAAATCTCTCTTTTTGTTTTTCTCTGAGTGTGAAGGAATGAGAAGAAGTTTAACGGAATTAATGTCCGCTTTAATTTCTCACTGCTTTGCCGATTTTTATATGTCAAGTAGCTTTCCCCGAGAGCAACTTCGAAGCTGCTCACCCATTACGCTCTGCTTCATTGTATAATCATCTGTGATTTTTAAATACGTTGAGTAACTTTCAGGCAAGCAACTTCGATGCTGCTTGCTCATTACATCTTGTTTCCTTGTATGATCGTCTCATCTCAACACACCAAGTTTTCCTATCGCATTAAAGTCAAAATGACCCAACGAGCATGATTGGAAAGGCAGGTTTTGTTCTAAAACATACCCAGTGCTTTAAATAATAAGCCAAAATGACCCATGTTTGCTAAAACATACAGTAAAGACCATAACTTAACGGATCTCACCAAAGTCTGCTGTTACTGGCCACTGACGAAATTGAATTCGAGCAGTAAAAATCAGACAGAAGAAAGGGAGGGAACGTAATCAAGTCTCGGATTGGCGAACTGGGTCTCACTAGAGGGAGTCCTTATGAACGTTTTCACATTGTCTTGTTGGGGAAAGATGGGACTTTACAGATCTGAAGAGTCACTGTTTGAGTGAAGGACTAGAGTTCAAATTTAGTAATTGTTTGAGAGCAATAATGCATATCAGCTTCAGTTTGGCTTATTGTGGGGAGTAAGTGTGTGCGTGCTGTGTGTGCGTGTGAAATGAAATGGAGCGGTGAAATGCATATGCAGGGAAGGAAAATGACGTCTCAGAGCCTTGCGACATTGCTAGATACATAGGATCCAGACCTGATCATGCTGTCTAGTAGCTTTTGGCCACTAAAGACTAGAAGAAAGCCAAGAGAATATTAAATTAAACCCCCAGTCCTAGAGTGGAAGGGACAATGTCCCGCCGGCTCCGAATTGTTTATTCATCCCAGCTTATGTTTTGGTTCAGCACAGCGATCAGGTGGCATTGTGTTTACACCCAAAATTACCTCTGGTATTACATGTTGGCCACGAGGTAATAATTGGTGAAATGCTCTATTTCATTCATAAAGTCAAAAGCAAACAACTTTTGTGGAGGCTACTTAAGTTGAGCCTCAATGGAATTCTAGAAGTGAGTTCTAAAATTGATGGCCAGGTAACTGATTGCCACATGTCAAGCTATGGGGATAGTGCACCAAATTTGAAGATTAAGTGAAATTAGCATTAAAACTTGACCTAAAATAACTGCAGTGAGAAATGCGCGTAAAAATAAGAAGCAGTTATCTACTTGATGGGGAAGTAGCATGGGCATTGTCGACAAGTCAAGAAGCAGTTACTCATGGATAAGGGTGCTAAGAAGGAATGGATGTGGAAAATGTTAGGAGTAATGCCCAAGGAAAGGAAACCAACTGATGGCTACTAGTTCATCCTATAAATACCACAGTTTGTTTAATGAAGAGCCCTCTTGAGCAACACAACAACTACCTTTACTTTATTTTTACTCTATCGCATTTTTAGCTATAGTTTCAAGATTCTCATTGTTGATTAAATTCTAACGTGCATCTCTATTTGGTCCAGCATTGTCAATTAAATTCTATGTTGTTCCACAAGCCCAATGTTGTTGATTAAAGTCTACATCGTGTTTCCTATCTAGGGCTATTGTTATTGATTAGATTCCAGCTTTATGCCTAAAATAAGTTGTGTCATTGATTAAATTCCGACATAGCTTGAGTCCGAAACATAGACTATCTAGTTACTAGTGTCCTATACATCATCGATTAGGTTCTAGTGTAATTTGTGCCCATAATCAGTATTCTTTGAGCCTTCCAAGTATCAATCGTCAGGGTTATATATACAAGTTAATAATAAATTTTTCCTTTGCATTTGACATTCTCTATCCAAACTCAACACAGGACATGAGTCTCCTATAATAAAACCAAAATGCAACATTTGGTGAAAGATTTTTCGTAGAAATCAAAACGATGAGACATCTTTAGGGCATGCCTGATGGGACCTCCATTGCATTGAGTTGAGAGATTGCCATGCCACGGACCCGAAGTCGAATTAACTTGAATAATGCCATTGATGAGCAACCATCACCCTCAAAATGAAGTCACGAATCAAGTCCAAGAGGAAGGAGTTAATGCTTCGAGGCATCGTGTAGAAGAAAGAAGGTAGGCGGACCTCACATCGGTCATGCTTGTTACCACGAGGTGAACGATGGAAGAGACTCAAAATGAGCTTGCTCAATTACATGATCAAGCAAATGATTGACATTGTCAGGCCATTAATCATCAATACTTATCATGAGTGCTCCCAAGGACAACATGGAGTCCTAAGGAACCTAGCTTAGCCTCAAATCGGACAAGTCCCTATTTCAACCAGGCATGTTCTTGTATCATCAGCTTCACAAGTAACATTAAGTAATGCAAGGACAATCCACGTCGACCGGGCTCCCTTAGAATCCTACAAAGGGGAGAAGTTCTTGTAACCGTGCAAGCAGATGGGTCTACTAAATGCATGTTGTTACAAATGCTAATCATAATCCTACAATGTTCATTCCGCTAGTGACTCAACAAAATGCATTCATGGAGAATGCTTCAAGAATGGATCTAACTTAGCCAGACAACATTCCGATGCCTCAAACAAGTTCCCCATCATGGTGAAAGTCCCTAGAGTTGTAATGACTCTAGTTAGGGGACAGGACCACTTGCAACAAGTGAACATTCAGCCCTAGTTACCCCAAATGGGGATGCCAAATGTCCAACCCCAAGTACCTCTGAATGTTCAACCTAAATTTTGTAGCAACTTCTTCTTTCTACTCAGGATGAATATCCCTAACCCACAAATAAATCTAGTACCCGTAGTCCAACTACAACCATAGTTCTATGGGCCTTAGAAATAATACTATTAAGGTCCTCAGGAAAATGCAAATTTAGCATTACAGCCCAATTATGCTGTACAATAAGGCCTAGGGTTTCCTCATATGGCTTTAATCCAAATCAGCCAATAGTGAGCCATTATTAAGGGGATAAGGTAATGACATTGTATGTCTAGTCAATATTTACAGAAAGCCATACTCGAATTGGATGGATACTTGAGGGTTTTCAATATACCTAAGTTTACTATGTTTACTAATGAAGAGGATCGGTCAACCTTTGAGCATGTTAGCTGTTTCTTGGCATAATGTGGGGATGCAGCACATGCAGATCATTGAAAGTTAATGTTATTCCCTTTATCTTTATCAAAAACTGTCTTTATATTTACCATAAGCACTAAGCAAGAGAGCTTGCTCAAAGAAAAAGACAAGAGACATGGTAGACAAGTAGAAGTTCAATGGGCTGATGCTATGAAAGCAGATGAAGAGCTAGAATAGGTGGACATAGCAAAAGTTGCTATTGCTAAAATGATTATAGATAAACTATATATTTGTCAAGCATTAAATCCAACGGAGTAAAGAAGAAGTCCAACCTCATGCCTAAAGCCAAGGCGCTTGTCTACTACTCTTTCGATGCCAAAAGATTGAATTGATATTTTATTTATTACTAGCTAATGGCCAAATAAGATTGATTGAAGGGTAGAGTATACTTGCTAAAGAAGAATTGGTAGGAAGAGATACTATAAATGACATCATTCAAGGAGTCATAGTACCAACGATTGCGTGGTTTTAAAAAAAAAAAACGTTCAAAATGCAATCAAGTAATGGAAAATAAAGTTTGTTGATGACAAGAATAAAGTTCCCATGGAAGTTGATGTTAACCCATTCCCTGTCATGACCGGAATGATATCATATAAAGTAAGACTCATACCTATGGGTCATCACTAGCTTTGATTCTAAGTAAGATGTAAGCGAGTGATTAGATAGGAAGAGGTATAGTCCCAAGTGCTAGTATCATGAATCTAATTAAAGGGTTGGTGGTAGGGAACTCAACTCAAGCTTGATTACCATATTTCGAAAAGGACCAATGCCAAATGAGCATGCTTATCCTAGTCAACATTATGCGAAAGAAAAAGGTTGACCTATGCGATTCATAAGAATCAAGGTTCTTAGTTGTGTCTAAATGTAAGCAGTTGATCCAGCAACAAAAGTATTACTCAAGAGGGCATCACAATCAATATGGCGCAATGATTAGTAATGAGGTACGCAATTTCGGTGCTTCTAACCAAAGAGAACCTGTTGTATATGAAATAGGGCTCTCTAGGAAGTTTCATACACATTGAATAGCTAACAAGGCATTCAAACAAAGATACAAAGAAGGAGACCCTACTATTGGGACTCTAGGAAGACATAGTGGAAAGTATGGCTATTATGTTAGTTATGGTCCACCTCCTATTCACCCTCGAGTGGTTAGTTCATCTAGATGGGAAGTAGAGTTCGACAATGAAGATATGAAGCTAACAACTAATTATTGTCGTTGACGCACTTTAAAGATACCCCATGATCCACTCGCTTGTAAATGGTAGAAGGTTGAGAGAGCTCAACCCCTAAAGGACATCTTAACATGCACACAGAGGAGAAGGATGCAAAGAAAGAAGAAGATGCATTTGTTCCAAAAGCAACTCGACCAGGTTCGCATTACTTAGGTCAAACCCATCATAATGCCAACCTATAAACCCAAAAGGGTTAAGGCAAAGAATTTGTTTGGAGGAGAAAGCCAGAGGATGGTGATACAACTCCCAACCAAGCTAGAAGATTGGCCATAAAAGTAGTTGCTCAATCACTTAAGCTAAAGGGGAGTTCCATGTCAAGGTTAGTATCACCATTAAGCTCATGTATGGTACAAGCAAAACTCCCTAATGAATTCCACACGTTCCCATTTGCTACAAAATTATGTGAGGAAATCCTTGTAGATGAAAAGGAGGGAGCGGAGTTCTATTTTGATGTTGAAGAAATAATGGAATTTGGAAAAACCTACGGCACAAAATTCGAATCATTTGAGAGCATTAAATATTAATGCCGGGATTAATGGTTGGCCTACATCTCGAGTGCTGGTTGATGAAAGGGTCTACCTTGAATCTCATCCCCTATCATTTCTATAAGAAAATAGGGAAAAAAGACAATGAAATTATCCCATCAAATATTCAATTGTTAGGCTTTATAGCGGATATCTTAGACATTAAAGAAATATTCATGGTTGATCCAATTGTGAGATCCAAGACTTCTAAGACTTTTTTATATGTCGCCAACGTTGATGGATCATACAATTTATTACTTGGAACCAATGCATTTCATTGACTTTCCATGAGATGCTAGCATTTTGGAATGGTAACAATGTAGAATATGTTAGAGCAAATACCCAGCCGCAAATGGTTTGGTCACAAGCACAAGGGGATGCCAAGGGCATCGGAGGACAATATCTGTGTAAGTAGACCCCCATTAATAGATTCTAACAACATTGCATTTTGCCACTTTGATAAGGAGATAGTTCAAATGGGTCCTCAAAAATCAGCTGGCGAAGAAATTTGATAAATTTGTTTATCAATAACCTTATGTTATCAAAAGACCCCATTAGGATTTTTTAGCCTAACAAATATCCCATTGGATGTAAATGGGTTTACCGAATCAAATATAATTCTGATAGCACCATTGAGCGTTACAAGGCTCGGCTCGTTGCAAAGGATTACACTCAAACAAAGGGGATTGATTACCATGACACATTTGCGCCCGTTGCTAAAATGGTAACTGTTCGCATTTTATTAGCTCTTGCTTCAATTCGTCATTGGCCTCTCTACCAATTAGATGTGAATAACACTTTTCTGCATGGTGATCTTGACGAAGAGGTCTACATGAGGTTTCCACCGGGTTTTCATACTAAGGGGGAGAATTTAGTTAGTCGACTTAAGAAATCACTCTATGGCCTTAAACATGCATTGAGGCAATGGTTTGCTAAATTCTCTTCTGCACTATTTGATGTTGGTTTTCAACAATCAAAGGCGGACTATTCACTTTTTACATTGGTCCGTGGCTCTCTCTTGACCATTGTCCTTGTTTATGTTGATGATTTAGTTATAACGGGTGATGATGAAGTTATGATTCAACTTCTCAAGCGATTTCTCGACACATAATTTCGTATTAAGGACTTGGGCACTCTCAAATATTTCTTGGGCATTGAAGTTTCTCGTTCCAAGTCTGGGATTTTCTTGTCACAAAGGAAATACGCTCTTGATATTTTGTCTCACATTGGTCTTCTTGGTGGACGTCCTATTGATACTCCAATGGAACCCAATATACAATTTTCGGACTCCTCTCCAACTCTTAAGAATCCAGGTTCATATCGACGACTTATTGGTAAATTATTATTTCTTACAGTAACTCGTCCAGATTTACTCTTTGTAGTGCAACATCTTAGTCAATTTATGCACTCTCCTCATGAAGACTATTGGAATGCTACCCTTCGAATTGTGCGGTATCTCAAGCATGATCTTGGCACTGGTTTATTTTTCCCATCTGATTCAACTCTCCAACTTAATGGTTATACAGATTCTGACTAGGCATCCTGTTCTACATCCCGACGATCTGTTTCTAGCTATTGCATGTTTCTTGTTTTTTGTCCTATCTCATGGCGTTCCAAAAAACAAACAACGTTGCCCGTTCCTCAGTAGAAGCCGAATATTGTGCCATGGCGTCTGCCACATGCGAAATCACATGGCTTCACATGCTTCTCTCGGATCTCCATGTCAACACTACCACTGCCAATCTTTTTTGTGATAATCAAGCGGCCATCCACATCGCCACTAATCATGTCTTCCACGAATGAACCAAACACATCGAGATTGACTGTCACTTGGTTCGTGAAAAAATTCAAGATGGCACTTTGCGTACTCTTTATGTTTCCAGTCACTCCCAACTCGCAGACTTGTTCACGAAACCAGTCGCACATGATTTATTTAGTAATTTTAAGAAGAAGTTGTTGACATGTTTACATTCATCAACTTGAGGGGGAGTATTGGCAAATTGGGTTTATACTAAAGGGTATAATTGTCATTGTATTGTTTTAGCCCTAAACCCTATGTATATATTGTAAATTACTTCATTAATGCAAGTAAGTTCGCCTTATCTCTACAGATATGCTGATACAAGCACAAGATAAGTTCGCCCAATCTCTATAGATATGCTGATACAAGCACAAGATACTTGGTGTTGATACATTAGCTTACTGGTGTAGGGTGTGCTAGTGTTTGATGTAGCAGCTTGCTAGTGTAGGCTGTGCTGGCACAAGATGCTTACTATTGATGCAGCAAGCTGCTAGTGTAGGGTGTGGGACAAGATGCACGAGTGACCACTTTCAGCTAAAATTGGCACTCAAACGATCATATTTAAAAACTTATGCACCATAAGTGATCACTTTTTTTTTTTTTTATCATGATTGGCACTGAAGTGATTACTTTCAACTAAAATTGGTACTCATATGATGATTATTTACAACTTATGACACTCAAATAAACACTCAAGAATTCTTCATTTCACCATCGTTGGCATAAAAAATTATAGCAATCCAGCAAACCCATTTATTAACAAGCATTGCGGCAAACCATTACCAGCAAACAATTACAACAAACCAAACATCTCAAACAAAAACTAAACAAACCAAGTTTCACACACAACTAAGCAAGACCAATATTCCGACCTTCCATTTTCATCATTTCCACCATAAATTATATACAAAAATTGCAGCTTATCAACAGCACAACCATACTCATAAATTACCCAATATAAGTACATATTCCATTAATCTTTAATTATGGTAGATGGAGAAACTTATTTTCATCACGCACTTTGTATTTGATCACGAAATAGGCTACCCAAGTGAACAAAAATATAAACAATACTTGATAATAGTTCCTTTCAATTTTCATCCTTGAAACTTCCTTCTTCAACTGGTTGGCTAAAGATTCTAAAGCATTCATTCGAGCTTGCATTAAGTCAACATCCTCCAACTCACTCGTTATTGGGAAGAAGTACAGCCCAAGTGCCAAAACTCGGCACGGAAGGACACTTAGGAGGTGCATGACAACTTTAATTTCTGTTCTAGAAATAATTTTTTTGTTCCGAAACAATTTTTCTATTCCGCACTGCTTCAAATAAAATCCGTTTGATAAACTTATTCCATTTTTCTATTTTCTGGAATAGATTTCTATTTCAAAAATAGGTTTGGAATAGAAATAAGAAGTTGAAATTTTCTACTTCTCTATTTCTGGAATAGAAATGAGAAATAAAAAATTTTCTCATCGTTCGTCAATTAGTCCTTTATTTGTTGCCACCGACCACGTCCGTCGGTCGCTAGCTGCCGCTGCCGTTCGTCACCGCTATCCGCCGGTCCGCCGCATGCCTGAAATGAAGAAATTTTGTGTGGTTATCAAACGAATTTCTATTTTTAGAGTAGAAATTTTGTGGCGTTATCAAATTGTTATTTTTGCTTGAAAACTTCCAGAAACTATTTCAACAAAATGATTGTCATGCACACCATTAAGTGTCAAAAGTTAGGAAAGTGACACTTAAGTCTTACTTTTAAAAAAAAAGTGGAACACTTAAGTGTCATCTCCGACGAATCCCACCGGAAATCCTACGTGGCAATTTTTTATTATTTTTTTCGTCTACGTGACTCGCCGGAATGCCGACTTAACAAACAAAGCAAAAAGCGATGTCATTTTTAAGCGGATTCAAATGTTAATATAAAAAATAATTTAATTAAATTATAAAATAAATTATTATTAATATTTTAATAAAATGATATATATATATTTTAAAGGTGGGGAGAGGAGGCAGCGGTTGAGGGCGAGCCCTCACCGCCGCCACCTCCCAACCGTGGTCGGGAAGGGCCGGCGATGGTGGGGGAGGGTCGGCCGGGGTTGCCGTCCTCGGCCAGCGGTGGCGAGGGCCCGCGAGCCCTCGCCGACCTAGGCAAGGGCTCGTGGCCCTCGCCGCCTCCCCTACGCTGCCGCCAAGAAGGGCGGCAATGGAGGGGGAGGCTCGGCCGGGGTCGCCGGCCCCCGGCCGACCAGCCGGCGAGGGCCCACGAGCCCTCGCCGGAGCCGGGCGAGGGCCACGAGCCCTCACCTAAATCTGGGCCGAGGGTCGCGGCCCTCACCCAAATCTAACAAGGGCTCGTGGCCCTTGCTGCCTCCTGCCGCCCGAGAAGGGCCGGCGACGGAGGGGGAGGGTTGGCTGTGGGTCGCCGGCCCCCGGCCTAGCCAACCCTCCCCCTCTCGTCACCGGTCCTTCCCGGCGGCGATGGGGGAGGCAGCGGCGGCGAGGGCTCAACTGTCTCCCTCCCCTCCTTTTTTATAATAATAATAATAATAATAATAATAATAATAATAATAATAATAATAATAATAATTATTATTATTATTATTATTATTATTATTATTATTATTATTATTAAATATTTGAATTTGTATTTTTAAATGTTTTAAATAAATTTAGTTTTAAATTTAATTTAATTAATTTTTATCTTAAATTTTTACCACGTAAGAGGCAAAACGACGTCGTTTTGCACTTACCTCACCGGAAAATCGCCACGTCATCATTTTTGGCCGGATTGGCACTTAAGTGATTTATTTTGCTCCGATTTTGGCACTTAAATGTCCCTTTGTACCAAGTTTTGGCACTCCAAGTGTCCGTAATTCCCATTATTGTAGGTGGAGGTTCATGTCATTGTTCAAGTAGCTCCAAGATCACCTCTTTCACTCGACTAGAAAATTTCACATCAACCTATTTGAAATATTTGCACTTTAAGCCTTCTCTATACCTATCGCATCCATGAAATCTTCTCCGGGATTCAATTGAGTCCAAGATGTTCTTATTGGACTTGGTAATCCGCAATGACAGTAACACTCACCTTCTTCTTCACTTTGTTGAAACAAATTTGAGCCACTATTGAAGCTCCTGCCATTTATTTGCAAGATTGAGTTGTTCATTTTGGGGACAAATCGACTTAGGGTGGGATTTTGGTTGAATGGCCGATTAAGGCTTCAATTGTGGGTGCCTCTTTCAATTTAGGGATTTAGGGTTCTTATTTGAGGGAAAATGAGTAAGACAACGTCATTTGTGGTTTGGCTGCTGACTAGAGCCTCCAGCGAGCCACATCGGAATAGGATATTAATAAGAAAACTCTACGTCAGATTTCCAGTCAAGTAGATCGGCGATGGCACTAAAAAGATTGTTATTCAAAAATTTTGACACTAAAGTGACCCGGCGAAAAGTTATAACACCGAAGTAAGCATAGTACACAAGTTAAGGCACTTCTGGAGTACTTTTTCTCTTTTTCAAAATACTTTCTGAACAAAATTCATGCGCGTGGAGAGTCAATAAACACCCAACATGACCTTATTTGATAATGCATTTATTAATTCAATCATGCTCATTGAATGGCAGCCTACAACCCCAACGTGGCCTTTTGGATTGTCATCTCCCCATCACATGTTCTTGGATTCTTCTCCGACTTATTCTAAATCGTAAACTTAAAAAATCGGGATTGATTTCATGAAAGATCTCCTAAAACATAAACCCCACGGAGGTGACTAAATTTTGGCCAAAATGAGATAGACGGATTTAGGCCCGGAACCTAGAAATCAATGATAACATCGCCAGAACATCCTATTGAGAAGGAAGCCAAATTGCAAAGTTGGGAAGAAATTGTCTCATGGTATGACCACTTTTCTTAGTCTTTGCTTTTGCCTTTTGCTTCCCACTTCCCTTTCTTTTTCCTTTGTTTAAAGCCTAACTTGGAGTTAGCGCTCTTTCAATCAAACGCTTTTTAAGGTCCTTTTAGTTAAGTCTTTTTTCTTGGTTAGAGGCTTACGCTTGATCATCTTCTTGACACTTTCTTAAACACGTCAAATCAATGTCCCATCGTCTCAATGTAAGCTGTCCTTGTCATGCCTTAATTTCGGCATTTTGGTCTCTCCATTTATCCCTTTTCTATTGTTCTCTTTGGCGGTCAAATTGAACGTGTAAGACGGGCAAGAAAAAGAAAATGGAAAGAAAGTTCCAACGTCTAAAGGACCTTTGAGGATTAAAGGTCACTTTCTTTGCTTGCCTCAGTAGAAGGTGCCCATGTTGAAAGTGACTAGCAAATTGTTTTCTTAGTTATAGAAAATTTCACATTGACCAGAGATAGTTGAGTATCGAATCTCATCCCCATAGATTTCAAGCTTATTGACATTTGAGGATTCCATTTGACTGCTCTTGGACTATCATATGTCTTGAGGCTTACCAAGACCTCCTCCGCACGTAGTTCTGACATATTCATAAGTACATCACGATCTAGGAAGTGACAATTAACTAATTGTGTAAAATTTGAGTGCATGACATATCTAGCCAAACCACGTTTTAGTATGAGCAATGAATTTTTGGCAATAGTGAATTTTGCTATTTCATCACTATTTAAAATATTGCATAAACTTTAGAAAATCATGAAAAAAAAATAAACATTAATCTTTTTGTAGGTATATGTGCGGGGTGAAAGTTTCGAGTGTTTCGAAGTTTGAAAAGGTCACAATGCCATCATCGCAAGATTCAAATTAAGAAGGAAAGAAAAGTGAAAAATGAAATTCAATCCAAAAACAGACCGTCATGCATTGGCTCGATCAAATTCAATCAAGTCGTCCCCGGTTCGGCCCAACAGAAGGTCGCTGCATTCAATAAAAGAAATTGGACCGAATTGTGTCGGATCGCGAAATCCAGCCCAATGGAAGGCCCAAATATTGACCCAGCCCATGTATTCTGGCGTGAACTGGGTCCGACCCACATCGACTCGACATGCACGGAGCTGATGATCTAACGAGGGTCCTCTATCAATCCTCTTTCCATCTTCCTCTTCTTCTTCCTTTGTCTTCTTCAACCCTAGCCAGAGCTTCTCTTCTCTTCACCATCACACTAAATCAAGCGGCTCTTGCCGGAGACCGGACCGGAGCATCGATGGCAAAGCAAGAATTCTATTGGAAATGATCGATTTTTAAAGGAAAATAGCGGAGAGAGAGAGAGGACATCTCCCTTAACAAACATAGCCTGAGTCATTTGACTTAACAAATGGAGCTGAGAGCCCAACTAGGAGCTAAGAGCCCTATCCTTTTTGATAGGTAAATCCATCATTAAGTTTGAATAAGCCTATCTATAGACGAGTGTTGGCAACTCGATTTTGAAATTCCTTTGATTTGAAATTTTGTTACTCCGCAATATTTAGAGAGCATGGTGGTTTTGGAAATCATCGATTTCATGTTCCAATCACCACGTCTTATTTTCTCATTCAATCCAACAAGTTCCGAATGAAGGTCTTCATTGATATTAATTCATTTTTTTTTTAGAGGACATGATATAATTCATATGCTTCGTTTGAATGTTATAATTTGACTAAGAACTCCAAAAATCTGCAAGATTGTCATTATTCCAATTGAAAATAATCAATTCACATGTCTATTTAATCAAGTGGATTTGACACAATTCTTGTATGGGTTGTGCAAGGGCAATATTACAGATTTTGATAACCATAACGAGACAACAAGAAGACAACATGCCCCCAACCTCCAGTGCCTTTTTAAACTAAACTAACTATAAGAAAATTCAAACGCAAATGCAACATATTTTCCCTTAAAATGCCTTATATATGTCTATTATATAGGGCAAAAGAGGTAGGCCAAGAAAGCATCCAGAGCAACCGACAATTGAAGGAGGGACATCTAAGAAACAAAGTGGAAATACCTCAGCTAGATCTGTAAAAGGACAATTAAATGTTGTCTGATATGAAAAGAGGAGAATGAGTAGTCCACCAGTACAATTATTGTGGTTTTTTATAATACCAAAGTAAAATGTTAATATGGTTTGTCTTCTTATATGTTCTACAAGAATATGGATTTTACGTATTTGAAGCCATTGGAAACTCATATTTGAGGGTGAACATTTTATTTTGTTCCACTATGATTAACATACAAACATTTTGTTTTTTTTCTCAATTTTCAAATGCCTAGCAGTAACATAGAACAAGAAATTCATCAAGGTGGTGCGAATCTTACCATGGATCACAAGAAATTCATTAAGGAGGTGTGAATCTTACCGTGGATCTTTCAAGTCAAGTTTTGGACCCCTTCAAACTAAACAATCTCAAAGTGAAGCAAGGCAATGAACCTATAGGAGAGTCGGATGCTTGGTGTAAAGCTTGTTTTGAAGCTTGTTTTGTAAAGCTTGTTCAAGTCTAGCATATATTGACCTTTTTTTTTTTTTTTTTTTATGGTTGTGATATTGAATATGCTTTTGGACCTCTATTGTCTTGTGTGGATTGTGCCTTTTTGGGCTCTTTTGCTGGATGGATGTCCAGTGTAGAGGCTATTATATGTAAAGTTTGTTGAAGTCTAGTGTGAAGGCTATTTTGTAAAGCTTTTTCAAATATATATTCATTCACGGTTTTAATTTCATTCTCTCCATTTTGTGTAGAGAGGCCTCTGGCTTGTATGCCAGAATTCAAGGATCATACTGAATAAATTGAAAGTTGTTGAGTTAGGTTAAATTTCAAAACCAAATTGAATTAATTGGACCAAAGTTCACATATCGATCATTTACGTCAATACGATTTCATCGAACTTAATTGGGCCTGGCGGTGGCCCGGGGTCTCTTAACGGAAGCGAAGCCGCTGTAATCATCCAACTTTTTGTATTCTTCATCTTCCTATTCTGGGTCTGCTTGATTCCTCTGCAAATTTGAACGAAAATGGCGGTTTTCCCTGGAAATCTCTCCCTCAAGATGACACTTCAGCTTCAGAGCAGGGTCCTCTCCTTCCCATGGTGAGTGATTTCTCTATAATCGACCCGAATTTCATAGGATATCGTTCTAAGGCTGATTCAACAATAGGATATTGAAGGGGTTTTTTTTTTTTTTTTTTTCCTGGTTGGGTTTCTAGACTTAGGAAGAGTGGTGCAACCCAGTGTTTGGGAATGAGGGACCTTGGTTCTTCCGTTCCTGTCAGGTACGTTCGCAAAGTACCTTCGAAAGGGGACAAGGCTGACAAGCATGAGAACCTGAAACTCCACCAGCCAAGAGTCCAGAGATAAGTGAAGCTCGAATCATGTCAAATGCTGATGCGATGAGGTCTCAGGTTTATCGTGAAGGTAAAGGAGAAGCAATTGAAAATGGTTTAGTGTGTGCGGAGATTCGGAGTCCTGTGGACAAGCGGATGCCAGTCGTCGATGTTATCGATGCTACGCCCGGTAGGAATGGATTGAATTATATTTGGATGTGATGTCGAGGTTATAAGATTGTGCTTAATATGCAGTTCTCTCGAGGATAGTGTAATGGGCATGAAGGGTTATTTATATCTTGGTATGATCCTTCTCCATTTCTTCTGTTGATGAAAATCGGGGTTTGAATTTGCAGGGATTAAAAATTGAATTGTGGTATTGGGTCTTCTTAGTTTTACTTGTAGTTAGTTTTCTATATATTTCCTTTTAAGCTGTTGCAGCTCTTGCTGCATGTCTGTGCCATGCTTGCATGAGCTGTGCCCGTCAAGTATGACGGCACATCTGTGTGAGCTCAGGTGCATCTGTGCTTGTGTGCTTGCTTTTTAGGTGCGTCATGTATGACTTTTCAAAATGAGTAGGTACACTGTTACAATGAGCATCAGCTCTCACGTTACATCACTACATCTGTTTTCTTAACAAGTTTTGTGGGATTTAATGTAGCAGTACTTGATTGTAGGGTTGGGGCAAGAAACCACTGAGGATATCATTGAGACCAATGATGACTTTATTGAAGGAATAGAAGCGGATGCTAACGAGATTGAAATTCATCAAGGGGATAACAGTAACATTGGCAGTGAGCTAAGAGGTGACAAATCTAGAAAAGATGCCAAAGATTTGGCCTTTCAATTGCTGGCTACCAGGTTTTGATTATATCTTATGTTACTTATGAATAGATTTGTACCTTCAAATCATTGTAAATTCCATTCTTAGTTGTTTTGGCAGTAGTAAATTGCAAGCTAACTATTAGGCTGGTTAGGCTGTGGGGCCAGTTGTCAATTTCCAGGCTAAGAACTGAAGAGATGAGACAGGAAATCAGATAAATCCATCTTGGCTATTCAAAGCATGGCTACCAAATTGTTAATTTTTCCCCCATAAGTGAAATGATGGGAGCGTGGTTTCCCCCACTCCAACTTGATGTCCAAAGTTCAAATCCATGACCTCTCCCTGTTTGGAGAAGGCAGATGCCACTAAGGGAACTGGCTCTTGGCTTTCAAAAGATTGTTGAGAATGCTCTGAGTATGATCAACTCCCTTTAGTACATCACTGCCACTGACATTTCTGACTTTTGAAAAAATGACCAAAGGAAGTTAAAAAAAAAAAATCTTTAGTTAACGTCTAAGCGATGGCAGTAGTATCTCCTCACGGCTCATGCCACAGAAAATTTGTAGAGGTTTTAGTTTTAATTCCAGGCTCTGGCTACAGGGCATATACAGCAGTGGCAATGACAGAGAAATTGCAATGGAATAGATTTCCTCCTGCTATTGTTGAAGCTGTGGTCAATGATTTCAAGAGCAGGTTAGTAAATGAAAAGCAAGAAGAGCATCCCCATTGAGGGGCTAGCCACATTTTGTTTTCTGTAAATACATTTTTTTTCTTTTCATTTTTGTTTTGGGGCCTAGTGGGGGTAGGGGGATGGGACACCATGTCATAAGGTAGTTCTGGTATAATATTTGAACACGCGCTCATCAATAATTTGTTTCCATTTTGGGATTATTTAGAATCACGCTGATTACAAATGCAGGAACAAAATCCAAAAGAACAAAGAAGCCTCTCCGTCAATTTGTTTTCCAAACAGGACCTTTATTGTCCAATTAGGTCTCCTGTCAAGTTGTACTAATTTAGAAATTCTAGAAATTGATTGATTGCGGGTTGATGCATCTCTGCTTCTCTGCAGGCCAAAAACTGGAGCATTCAGTGAGAGCTACTGCATTTACACTGTTGATATATTTGTGTCACATTTCCTTTTTTTTTGGTATATCTCTTATTTCCATCGTGGTAGATATTATTCAATAGCAAGCATCATAATGTCCTTTTTGATCGATGTGTGTTCATCATGATGATATGACATGGTTTATCCTCAGAGTGAAAACTTGGAATGATTTGTCAGTAAGCTGTTTATGTTGAAGTCAGGACATTACTTCCTTGGAGGAGAGTGCAGCCAATTTTGAGCATTTTACTACGGTCCTTAGATGTATCACAATAGCTGACATAAAGCTATAACTTTGGCATAACCAAATATATTTATATCAAATGAAAACCATATTTTTGCTTCCCACTATATTCATATACAATTACACTCAAGTGAGATCTGCATTTAACCTGGTTTGGCATTTCTATTGCCTTTCAATCTATTGTAGAGGGTTCATCAATGATGGTCTTTATGCTGAGACGTATTCACGATCTAGATGGTCTTCATCCTGTTCCTAGGAGAACAAAGCAAGTATATAGACTGCATGCATCTTTCAATTGTTCCTTTCTTTTGAGCACTTTTGCATGCAAGATCATGAGTCAAAATCTTTAAATGATTCTGTTTGTGCCTGTATTGCCTATATTCGCTTTCTTTCTGATTTTCCTTTTATATTATTTTACAGCTTTTACCATCCTGGTTGTTTTGTTCGTTTGCCCCCAAGTTTTAGTTATTGATGCTAGCCTTTTGGAGTACAATAAATTTTAGGTCAAATGGCACTAGCGCTCCCTCTAACCTTTGCCCAAAATTCAAAATCGTCCTACTTTTTAAAACGTTCCACACTTATTCCTTCTGTTATACTTTTTCTGTTGCTGATTGATTTTTGCTGATGTGGACTATTGTATTGTTGACATGGACATGGACTGTAGGAGTACACGTCTTGTTAAAATATGCTCAATTTTTATGTGGCACTAAAAAATTAAAAAGTAAACAAACCCTAACCTTAAATCATCCACATCCAAACACTCCCCACCATTGGCTGCCTCCCTTCCCCACCCTAGCCATTGCCACTGCAGCTTGGACAACCTCACTGATGTTGATGGCACTGCTCATTGCTGTTTTGCTCAGATCTGGTGGTCATGATCACGAGCCTGAGCCCAAGTGGCCATGGATGCCATGAGCTCGAGTTTGAGTAGCCATAGATGCCTTGAGCTTGAGCTGATTGCAGCAATGGACACCGCGAAGTCGAGTTGCGGCCATGGACGCCATGAGTTTGAGTGGTAAGTGGCCATGGATGGCGTGAGTTCAAGCTGAAGTGGATTGCAGCCTGCCATAAGCAATGGCCATGATGACGGGAGCTCGAGCTTGAGTGGCCATTGATGCGGCGAGATTGAGCTCAAGCCATGGACGACGTGAGCTTGAGCTGATTGCAGCTGTGGACAATGAGCAGCCCTCGTTTCCATGAGCTTGAGGACACGTGACCATGGATGTTGCAAGCTTGAGTTCAAGCGGTCATGGCCAGAAAGGGGGGTCAGGTTTGTTTCTTTTAAAAAAAGTCCACATAAGTCAACATTTAGCTATCTAATCCACGTCAGCAAATTCCGACTAGACCAACTCAAGGACCACCGTGGACACTTTTTAAAAGATCTTTTTAAAAGATAGAGGTACATTTTGAACCAAAATAGTAGAAAGACGGTTTTAAGTTTTGGGCAAAAAGTTGAGGAACTACTGGTGTCATTTCACCTATTTTTACCATCCATGAGTTGTCGCTTTTAACAAATCTATGTTTAGAAGATCTGCATTTGTATGCAGGAGCTTCATTAGTTTTTTTATACGTGATGTATTGAAAAAGCCAGCGAATTGTGCACATTTGTTTGATCTCCTGTATGATGCTAAAATTTTGATGCATTGTGGTTTCTGGATGAGGAACTGTTCAAGAAGGGAGTCAGCAAATTTGATGCTGAGAAAGCTGTAAAACTGGTTTTTGAGGAGTGTGATTCTAGCATTGAGCAAGAGTCAAGACTCGGTCTGTCAAAGGTGGCACTGGATCACTTATTTTCTCAGGCCTCAAAGCAGTGGCTCTGAAAGTCAGGGTCTGCCCATTGACAAGCGGAAATCAAGGATTGGGTTCAATTGGGGTGTTATAAGCGTCATCATGAGAAAATTAGAATCCCAGGCTTCTTTGAAGAAGAAATAAAATGTACCTTCTGATGCCATTCTTCCTTGAAGGATCAGCATCTATTTTGGTGGACATTGATTTCGCACTAGTCCTCCGCTGCCCTAAAAATAATGTCATTGGAATCATCTTAAATTTCGGAGGGCGCAATGCAGTTCACCTACATGGATTACTGGTCGCACAATGGGACTGCGAAAGGAGTCACTCAAGCTGTTCATTCTGCCAATGTTGCATCACAAAGCCAAGGCTTCCTCTTGTTTCAGTAAATAACATAACCGTGCGAGCCTCGTTACAGACGCAGGTGATGTTGTCCACTTTGGCAAGTTTAATGGGATGTTACTAACCATATCTGAGGGAGTGGGTTTTCTCTCCTCATTTAATGTTCTGTATTTTAAGTTCGTTGATTTGCAGTTGTAGAAATCACTGTCTTTGTTTATCTGGACATTTTGCAATGTCTACACAAGATCCCCCTCCAGTGAGCATGGACTTGTAGTCTTTTTTTTCATTTTTCTTTTTTTTCCTTTTCATTCCTGTGTAAATTTGCGATGTATCAAATACCTACAGGAATCCTGAAAATTCAATGATCTTGGCCAGCCTAATTTTTGCTCATCGATTTCTTCCAAAGTTAGTTTTCAAATTCCTCTGAAAACATGTGATGAAAATTGGAGTGTACAAATCCTGTAAGTTGGTATTGACAGTTTTCAGGACCTTTGGCCATGAAAAGTCTTTGTGCAGCACATGGGCACGTGACTTAAGAAACTTGGGACCATGTGAGCAAGGCTGGAATGTCTGCACACAGAGAGAGAGAGAGAGTATATATGCCATTGATTATAAGTTGCGTGATCCAAGAACACCAATCATAAGCTCAAGTACACCAAGACAAGTCAACCCTAGAGATAGCTTACTTTATTACAAAACCTTAGGAGTTCCTTCACATTCCCTGCTTGATGATCGTTGATATACTGCCTGGAATGTAAAACTGCCACAATATGTCGGATACTTAAACCTAGAGTAAAATCGAATTACGAAAATACAGTAGCTGTACATATTCTCCTGCAAGACACGACCCGTGACCCGGGATTAGCAGATAATTGAACCCTGACCAATTTCCTGTCACACTGAATCATCAGAGAAAGCGAATGAGCAGTTTGAAGATTCTTGTGAGACAACATGCCTCAAAGGAGGCGATGAGCGAGCAACTGACAGACCTCCTTTCATCGCATCGGATCCTGGCCGTATGAGCTCTACATGTCGAATTGCCTTCAGCAGAGTAACGACATCTTTCATCAGCAGACGATCATCAGTCTTGGTATTTACACACATTAAAGATATAGACAGTGTCTGCTGCATTTCGTGCGAAACCGGGTCAGGCCTTCCTCTAAGCTTTGGATCAAGAACATCCACCGGGTCTCCCTTCCTTGCTACGTGGCCCTGAACCCATTGCACCAAGTGAGCTCCCCCGGGCAATGAAGGATCCAGTGGGTGCCTTCCAGTTAATACCTCGAGAAGAACCACTCCGAAGCTGTATACATCGCTCTTCTCAGTAATCCGTTGCAAGGACGCATGCTCTGTATCACCAAAAGAATATAAATGAGTTGTAGTTCAGTGGAAGTACTACATAAATGTGTCATTGAAACTGAGATTGAATCATCGAGATATCTACCTGGAGCCATGTATCCGTAAGAACCAGCGAGGCGAGGTCTATGACCCTGTTTGGAGATATCATCATCATCACCATTCAAAACTCGAGCCAATCCGAAATCAGCAAGGTAAGGTTCGTATCGAGGACCCAACAGAATGTTCATGGCTTTCACATCTCCATGAAGGATTGCCGGCACACAACCGTGGTGCAAATACTCAAGTGCGTGTGCTACTCCTAACACTATATCATATCTAGTCTCCCACTCCGCTCCTCCCTTCTCTGCACCATGGAGGAGGGAACTCAAGCTTCCATTCGGAAGATAGTCATAAAACAGCAGTTTTATGTTCTGGCTCGATCCCCAACCCAGAAGCCGAATGATGTTCTTGTGTCGGATAGAACCCAGAGTCTGAATCTCTGAACCGAATGCTCCTGACTGTTCTTGGGCCCACATTTTCTTCACTGCAAGTGTTTCTCCATTTGGAGTCGTCACTCTGTATACTACACCAGAGCTCCCAGTGCCGATGACGGTGGATGTTGTTAGACTCTCAACAATGTCGTCAATGGAAAAATCAAGTTTTTGGTAGAGAGTCATCTCCCAAGTTTCATCTCCTTGGGGTCTGTTAGTGTGAGCATGGACGAGCACATAGATTCCTAGCAGAAGCAGCACAGCAATAGTACTTGCTAGGACTAGCATCACTAACTTTGCAGCAGATCTTGCACCGTTCACAGATTCGACATGGCCATCTGTGTTTGGAGGCTCAGCAGTGATGTAAAGACCCTTATTGCCAGCAAGATCACTAGAGGGAAGATTTCTGAAAAATGGGGTGTCTGGTAATTCACCGGAGAAATTGTTGAAAGAGATGTTGAGTGCAACCAGATTTTGGAGGCTTGCCAGGGCATTCAGATCGCCCTGTAGCTTGTTATGTGAGAGGTCAAGGACCGCTAGCTTAGTTAGACCGGAAAACTGGGACGGAATCTTGCTGGAGAACTGATTGCAGCTAAGATTCAGAGAAATTTCAAGCGATGGAATTAAGCCCAGCTCCTTTGGAATGTCATCTGAGAAGCTGTTGCTTCCAAGATCAAGCATTTGAAGCTTACTGCAAGAAAGAATCTCCGCTGGAATTCTGCCAGAGAGTTGATTCCTTTGGAGATTGAGTTTCGTTAATTCGGTCAGCGATCCGATCTCTGGAGTCAGCAGACCACTTAGCTGATTGTCAGAGACGTCCACAAACCTTAGGCTCCTTGGTAGCGTATCTGGCAAGGGACCTGTGAGCCCATTTGAATGGAGATCAATGAACTCAAGATTTCCACATCCCGAAATCGACGGAGGGATTCCTCCCGTAAGTTGGTTGTTACTCAGATCAAGGAAATTCAAGCTCTTCAGTTTTCCAATTTCCACTGGTATGGAGCCCGAGAACCTGTTGCCCTTCAGCCGCAGGCGATACATAGCCGTGCAGTTTCCAATATCAGGCAGTATGAAACCGGATAAGTGGTTGGAGATCAGCAGCAGCTTGGTGAGATTCCTTAGTCCGAATATCTGTTTCGGTATCTGACCAGATAGATTGTTGTAAGAAAGATCGAGAGCCTGAAGACCTTGGCAGTTGGAGAGGCTAGCAGGAATGATGCCGGTGAACTTGTTCTGCCACGCAAAGAGAATAGTCAAGCTCCTCAAATTGCCGATAAGCGTGGGAATGCTGCCTGAGAGGTTATTGTTATCAACCTCCAGATGAGTCAAAGCAGTACAGTTCATCATTTCTGATGGTATGGTACCGGATAACTGGTTGACGCTCAGCTGCAATTCTTGAAGTTTTAGAAGGTTTCCGAAACTACCTGGGATGCTTCCGGTTAAAAGATTCTCAGACAAATCTATAACCGTTATCTCCATGCAGCTTCCAAGCTTGTGAGGGATTGCACCAGCCAAGCTATTCTGCCATAGAAGCAGGCTCTGGAGCCTTCTTAGCTGCCCAATTTGTGGTGGGATTGGACCTGAGAGCAAGTTTTGATACAGGTACAGGTTCTGCAACTGGCTGCAGTTCCCTATCTCTTCGGGAATGGGGCCTGACAATAAAGCCGTGTATATGGCTAAAGTTTGAAGCCTTCGCAAGGACCCAATCGATTTAGGAAGACTTCCAGAAAGGCTGGTTTCAGCAAATCCTAGCATGACCAACTTGGTGCAATTCCCAATCTCCAAAGGCAGCTCGCCTCGGAGATTCTTATTCCCCCCTGCCCTAAAGACTTCTAACTTGCTCAGCGCTCCGATGCTTCTTGGTATCTCGCTACTAAGTTGATTGTCATAGAGCGTCAGATAGGTGAGACTTGAAAGGTTTCCAATCGCATTGGGGATTTTGCCTTCAAGCAAGTTTGTGTTGAGAGATAGAGTTTGTAGTTTGCTCAGCCTGCATATTTCTTCTGGTATTTCGCCCAAGAAGGAATTGTCGCTGAGGTCAATGAGGCTGAGCTCCTGATATTCCCCAAACTCTTTTGGGATTGTGCCTGTAAGGTTCGCCGACGAGAGGATGAGGCTCCTCAAGGACTTGAGAGACTGGAAATTGACAGGCAATGAGCCTTGCAGATTCACTGATCTCAAGCTCACTTCGATCACCTCGCCATTCGAGTTGCAACGTATTCCGAACCATTTGCATGGTGTCGGATCCAGGGGATTCCATGATCTTAATGCATCTGCAGAGCTGTTCAGGCTTTCTTTCCATGTTAAAAGAGCCTGACCCTGAATATCGATACATTCGCAGCATGGGAAAAGGTGGCAGTTTATTAACAGAAGTAAGGCGAAAGTGAAGGAGAAGATGTTCGGAAAGAGCAGGGGGTTCCTTAGAGCTGCAGGCATTGCTGCAGAAGAAGAGCAGTCGATCTGCTTTGGGATTGTTGAGGGCGAAACCCCATGTTTTGTTTATAGAAGAAAACCAGAGGATCCAGATCGGGAGCGCCTTCATTTTCTGAATATAATACTGGATGGTGAAATTGTTTATTATGGAGATGGTGACGAAGATGTGTTGTTTGCCTTCTTTAAATCTGTCTCTCTTTTTGTTTTTCTATGAATGTGAAGGAATGAGAAGAAGGTTAATGGAATTACTGTCCGCTTCAATTTCTCACTGCTTTGCTGATTTTTATATGTCAAGTAGCTTTCCCTGAGAGAGCAACTTCAAAGCTGCTCACTCATTGTACGCTGCTTCATTGTATAATCATCTGTGATTTTTAAATACGTTGAGTAGCTTTCAGGCAAGCAACTTCGCTGCTGCTTGCTCATTACATCTTGTTTCCTTGTATGATTGTCTCATCTAGCCACACTAAGTTTTCCTATCGCGTGAGGGTCACTGTGCTGAGTCAGGTTCATGTCCAACGAGCATGATTGTAAGGCGGTTTTGAATACTACAGTTTGATTAGTGAACACTCTCCCAATGCTTTAGCTAATAATAAGCTTTCAAAGTGACCCGTGTTTGCTAAAACAGACACAGTCTGAAGCGATCCATAACCTCGTATGACTCGAGACAGATCTCGCCAAAGTCTGCTGTTACCGGCAGCTGATGAAATTGAATTAGAGCAGTAAAAATCCGACAGAAGGGAGGGAATGCGATCAAGTCTCGGATTGGCAAACTGGGTCTCACTAGAGGGAGTCCTTTTGAATGTTTTCACATTGTTTTGTTGGGGAAAGATGGGGACTTTACAGATCTGAAGAGTCACTGTTTGAGTGAAGGACTAAAGTTCCCATTTAGTAATTGTTTAAGAGCAATAATGCAGATCAGCTTCAGTTTGTTTATGTGTGTGTGTGCTGTGTGTGCATGTGGAATGAAATGAAGTGGTGAATTGCATATGCAGGGAAGGAAAATGATGTTTCAGAGCCTTTCAACATTGCTAGGTCAATAGGATCCAGATCTGATCATGCTGTCTAGTAGCTTTTGGCCACTAAAGGCTACAAGAAAGCCAAGAGAATATTAGATTAAACCACTAGCCTTAGAGTGGAAGAGACAATGTCCCACCGGCTCCGAATTGTTTATTCATCCCAGCTTATGTTTTGGCTTGGCACAGGGACCCGGTGGCATCGCCTTTTCGTGCATCAGATCAAGCACACCTCTTTAGCCTGGCTGGTGGGCAAGCAATTCGGTTAGGATTCGCGAATGGCGACTCTGAATGGAAGCCGAGACCGAGACCTTTTGCTCTTCTCGATGGGCAAGATATAACTAGTCGATTAACGCTCTGTGAGCTCCTTCAGGTGTAAATGTCCATCCAATATACACCAACTTAGACCAACTTAGGGTATGATTTACCCACGGGCCATTGCCTAATGGTGATGACCAGAACGTCGGAAGTCTTTTTTAGAGTACTTTAGGCGCAAATTCATGTGCATGGAGAGTCAATAGACACCCAACATGACCTCATTTGATAATCCCTTTGTTAATTCGACCATGCTCATTAGATGTCAACCCACAACCCCAACGCGGCCTTTGGATTGTCATCTTCCCATCACATGTTCCTAGATTCTTCTCCAATTTATTCTAAATCACAAACTTAAGAAATCAGGATGGATTTCATGACGGATCTCCTAAAACCTAAACCTCACGGGATGACTAACTTTTGGCTGATTGAAATAGACAGAATTAGCCCTGATGCTAAGAAATCAATGATAACATCATCGGAACGTCCCATTGAAAAGGAAGCCAAATTGCAAATTAGGAAGAAATTGTCTTATGGTATGACCACTTTCCTTGGTCTTTGTTTTTGCCTTTTGCTTCCCACTTCCCATCTTTTCCTTTGTTTTAAACCCTAACTTGGAGTTTTGTGTGCTCTTTCAATCAAACCCTTTTTTGGGTCCTTCTAATTTAGTCTTTTTTCTTGATTAGAGGCTTACGCTTGATCAACTTCTTGACACTTTCTTAAACACGTCAAATCAATGTCCCATCGTCTCAATGTAAGCTGTCCTTGTCATTCCCTAATTTCAGCATTTTGGTCCCCCTGTTTATCCCTTTTCTATTGTTCTCTTTGGCGGTCAAATTGAACGTGTAAGACCGGCCAGAAAAGGAAAAAGAAAAGGAAGTCCTACGTCAAAAGGACCTTTGAGGATTAAAGATCAGTTTCTTTGCATGCCTCAGCAGAAGATGCCCGTGTTGAAAGTGACTAGCAAATTGTTTGCTTGCATATAGATGATTTCACGTTGACCAAATACAATCTGAGTGTTGAATCTCATCCCCATTGATCTCAAGCTTGGCAACATTTGAGGATTTTCATTTGACTGCTCTCACACTATTACGTATCTTGAAGTTTACCGAAACGTCATTTGCATGCACTTCTAGCTTATTCAAAAGCACGTCGCAATCTACGAAGTAACAATTAACTGATTGAATAAAACTCGAGTGCATGACATATCTAGCCAAACCAATTTTTAGTCTAAGCAACGAAATTTTTGGCAATAGTAAAAAAAAAAATAGGTTTCACTATTTCATCCCAATCTAAAATATTGCATAAACTCCAGAAAATCATGAAAAGGAAATAACATGAATCTTTGTGTAGGTATATGTGCATGGTGAAAGGTTCAAGTGTTTCGAAATTCAAAAAAGTCAAAATGCAAACGACTTGCAAAATTCAATTGAGAAGGAAAAGAAAAAGTGAGAAAAATGAAATTCAGTCCAGAAACAGTTGTCTGACCATCTATCATAGAAAAAAGAGAGAATGGATCTTGTAGATTCCCAAATCCCGAGCGCAAGCAATGGAGCTGTAGACAGTCAAGTGAAATTCAATACACGAAACAATTTGACGTTATATATAGCCTCATTCATACTCAATCGAGTCGTCTCCGGTCCGGCCCAGCTGAAGGTCGCCGTGCAAAAATAAAGCGAATTAGGCCGATGAGAGGCGTATCGCTAAAGTCAGGCCCAAATATGGACCCGGCCCATGCGTTATGGCGCGAACCGGGGTCCGACCCACATCGACTCGAGGCGCACGGAACTGATGGTCCAACGAGGGTTCTCTGTCGGTCCTCCTTCCATCTTCCTCTTCTTCTTCTTCCTTCATCTCCAACCCTCGCCGGAGCTTCTCTTCTCTTCACCGTCGCGCTGAATCAAGCGGCTCTCGCCGGAGACGGGACCGGAGCGTCGAGGACGAGGCGAGAATTCCGTCGGAAACGGTCGATTTGTGAAGGAAATCGGGGAAAGGGGGAGAGAGAGAGAGAGAGAGAGAGATAGAGAGAGAGGAGAAGGATGGGGAAGAGGAGAGAACGTCGGATGGCTGCTCAGAGCAACGCCGGCCGCCGAGTGAAGCTCGATCTCTTCGCGGAACCCTCTGGTACGGGCGACCTGTCTTTGCTCCATCTTCCGCTTGCGGTGTGATTAATTGCTTGGCTGTCCGTCCGCCGGGGGATCGCCGCGGACGTGTGTGGCGTCTGTCGATGTTGTTTGCGGAAGTCGTGTATCGGGAGAGTTAATTTTGCCGCGGTCTAAGAGAGGGTTTCATTAGGGGCTTTGGCTTGTTTGTGCTGATTGTTTCTGGATTGGAGTTGTATGGTGGGCTCGTGCGAGAAGTTCCCCTTGGTCCGGAGAAGCTCAGTTTTTACGTTTTCAGTCCTTTAGAACTCGGCTTTCTGATTGATCGTTTCTTGGTGTTGGGACTTGGCTGTCTGATTGATTATTTCTTTGTGTTTTCCTCTCTCTCTCTCTGATGCGCATGCAATGACGGGCCAAGGGGGGAGATTTCATAAAAAGTTACTATAACCAGTAGAAGTAAAAAGAAAATTATATGCCTTGTTTGTGGAGCTGGGACATTGTTAAAATTAGATGATTGTGCACAGACACATCTTTGATCAGTACATGGATGTTGAAAGGGAAACTTAGGTACATGAGTATTTTGCAAAATGGCTAAATGAATTCACATGGCAGGCCCTAGCAAATGAAGGGATTCTATTAGATGCATTTTCGGGGGATTCTGTTAAATGGTTCTTTTTTCGCTTCACTTGACATGTTCGAATACCTGTTGCTGATATTTATTCTGGGAATGAATTTGGATGCAAGGCAGTGATAGGGTCCATTTTGGCATAGCTTTGCCAATGGACTTCCAACCCACAAAGATTTTCTACAGAAAGTCGTGTGTTTGGTAAAAGGCTTTGAGAGCCTATTGTGGACTGCAATGCATTTGCAAAGAGGTCTCTCTAAGGGCACCTTCAGTCCAGCATTAGGAATAATGTGGTTTCCTTGCTTGAATATATAGTAATATGGCTTTATGCAATTGAAATCCATTTTCCTTTTGATATTCATTTCAGGTCTACAAAGAGATTCCAAGTTGAATCTTCCTTAAGATTTTGCTTTTATGGAAGCAAGACTTTACATGGGAAAACATCATAACATTTTTATCCATAAAAGCAGAAGTAGAAATTGTGCATGAACTCCTGAATTGTAGATCTCATGCATTCTTTTACCTTTACTGTGACTATTTGGCTACTATTTAAATTTCATTTACTTAAATAATTACTAGGGCTTGCTTATTTAGTATTTTTTTTTTCAAAAAAGCAGTTAGTTTGACAGGAAACCAAAATGAGTAAACAGTTATGAGTGTGAGTTTTCTTGTATTCAGGAGATTTGGGTATCTCATCTGGACAAGATGAAGTTGAAGGGGATGTAGATTCAACACATCATGATGGGTTACCCAATCCAGCATCTTCTTCAGGTGGGTTCCGCAGTTTTCTTCAAAGGAATATGTAGGGCAAACATGACTGATCAACATTATTTGGTGGAAATATGGACAATACTTTACAAGACTAGAATTTTATGGCCCTAAGTATTTGCTCTCAGACTTTGAGGTGGCTGTGGTCTTGGAAAATTCACTGTCAGATCAGATCAGGGCCCTGTGACTGTGAAATTTTGCATGACTCAATTACTCGTGCTCTTTTTCTCAGCGCAATTGGAGACGGTCGGAAAGCTACAGCGGTTCGTATATCTCTGGCTTCACTTGCATCATGAACAACTGACAAGTTTCTTAAATCTGTAACAGGTGGATATGACAAGCGAATTTAATTCTTTCGGCCAGACCTAATGGCTGCATCTCTTGGGGCCTTTTATCTATCATGATTTCATGTCGATTTATTCCTTGTTTTGGGGCATGGAAATTTCCTCTAGCTTTCTGTGCTGATTCAATCTAGCACATGAAGTCATGCTTTAAGAGTTATTGATATGTAAATTTGTTGTCTGCAGGTCAACAGCAAGAGAATCCTCTGCTGTTACTTGGCCAATATAGTGATGATGAGAATGAGGAGGAACCAAGGAGAAGTTCTAATGCCCCTGGGGAGAGTTCTGTGGCTCACAATGACCAGGCAAGTTAGGAATCTGTCATAGTTTTAGTTCAGCTGTTTGTTTTAGCTGCTGGAAGGTGAAAATACTCCAGCTTTTGCATTTTCGACTGCCTATGCAATAGTAAATGATATCAGTTTCAAAAATACTTTTTTGCTCTATTTATAGTGTTTGCTTGTTTAATTGGTTTTCTCTTTTTTGTGTCCACATTAAGTATCGTTAGTTTTAAATAAAAAGATCACCTTTTGAGAGAAAAGATCTGATTTCGGTAGTAATATACAATTTCTTGAAAAATCCTATCAAGGTTGTAACAAAGATACCATATGCAATTTCTTGAGTTAAAAAAGAAGCAGGCTTAAATGGACGATTTTTAAATGCAAAAGCTTTGTTTATGCAGGTCGAAACATCAACTAGTAAACAAAATGAAGACACAGGAGCTAACTTGACTGAAGAATCAGATTCTGCGAAAGTGAGGGAGGAGGTGGGAAGGGATTCGCCATCTGTACATGATATGCCGAAGTTTGAGGAAAGTGATGTTAAGGAAAGTGAAACGATTGCCTCGCATGATTTGCCAAAAGAAATAGAAGCAGGCGAACAAATCCATGTTGCAGGAGCTTTTGATGCTCAAGTTGTTGGGGATGTAAGTTCAGGTTGGAAGATAGTAATTCATGAGGAGACCAATCAGTATTATTATTGGAACGTTGACACTGGGGAAACTTCATGGGAAGTACCTGACGCTTTGTCTCAAATGACGAACTCTGCTGGAGACACATACACTGCTTCCACAGAGATGGCCCATAATCCTGGTCATGATAGTCATGAGGCAGATCCTAATTCAACTATGACGGTTGGAAAAGATGGGGATTGTGCTTATTTTGGAGACAAGGGGGCTGGTTCTGAAGATGCACTTTTAGCTTCTCAAAGTCAGAAGTTGGCTGAATATAGTTCTAGAAAGGATGAGATGACTGAAGAGCAGAATGTTGAGAATCTGGATTATACATATTACACGGATGATATTCACAAAGGTAAATCTAGATATATCTCAGCAGTGTGTCATGCTCCTTTGTGCAATCAATAGTTTGCTGGAGTTATTCTGATACTTGTGCACATGACTCCTCAGGTAGCAAAGAATATCCTTTGGGGACAGATAATTGGTCATACCTCATCAAGCAAACTGAGTGTTTGTTGGAAAAGTTGAAGTCACTTGAAAGGTAATGAATGGTTCTCTAAATTTCATTCAATCTCTCTCCAAACTATTGAATTTGGTGGATTCCCTTGTTTTTCTAGTTTGTTATTGTGAAATTCTTTCTTTGCTATTGTCAGCTCCAAGGAACTTCATTTTGTTCGTGAGAGGATATTAAAGTATGTTATGGAAGTTGAAATTAGACTTTCAGATATGAAGTCACTCTCATCATACGGTGTAGCTTTGCATCCCTTTTGGGTGCACTCTGAAAGGCAGCTTGAACGTCTGGAACTTGCCACTGATGAAGTTTACCGAATGTTAAATGACGAAGTTAAGGAAACAAGTGAAGGCAAATTGGAGAAAACCATGAAGCTCGAATTTAGAGAAGATCAAAACACAAATGAAGGAGGTCTTTTGACATCCCAAACTGCTGCTTCTTTTCCGAATGATGCATCCACTGCAGTGGAGCCCGGTGCAGTTAATCAGGACAATGGTACAAATAATGAGCATTTTGCATCTCAGTCGGGAATCAGACAATTGGGAGGTGACTTGGAAGATGGTGAGTTAGCCAATAGCGGTTTTATTTCTGATGGACCAATTGTTACTGCTTCAGTGAATGCTGAGGAAGATGTTGATATGGATGTTGATATGGAAGTAGAAGATGTGGGTCCTGTGATTGGTGTAGAAAGTACTGTTGTTCCAGAAAAGTCATCTGTACCAGATCCACCTCCTGAGGCCTCATCTGTTCCCTCAGAAGATCAGTATTTTATTCCACCTCCCCCAGATGAGGAATTCATTCCCCCACCACCTCCAGATGCTGAACAGATACCTCCACCTCCTCCAGACGAGCCTCCTGAACCATCTTATGCTCCACCGGCACCTTATACTGAAGTTGAGCAGCCTAGTTCCTACGCTGAGCAATACCCTTTAACTTATGCTAACACTAATTATGAGTATTATGGACAAAATGGAGTCATGAACAATAGCTTCTATGGACATGCTGAAGGATGTCAAGTTGTTTTACCACATGGATCAGTTTCCTATGTTCCTCTTCCAAGCATTGTTACCCCTGTTGAGTCGGTAGCATATTACAGCACCCAAGATGGAGCAGTACCAGCTGCACCTGGTGTTGGTATAGTGAATACCTCCCAATTTCAAAGCCAGCCCAATTCTCTCAATTATAGTTATAGCACCACCACAGATGAGCTTGGATCTGCTCACACCCTTGCAGAGACAAGTTCCAGCTCAATACCACTGTCAGGTGTTGCGTCTTTGGTTGTTGGCAGTCAAAGTGAAAATGAAACTTCTGATGTCCCCTCTACTTCATCTGCCATGGAAGCTTCTGCAACCACGTCCGAGAGAAATAATATTTCTGCTCCATCAATAAACACTGCAGCTGCATCTGCAGCTCCTGTTGCCTCATCAGCCATTTCAAAGGTTCAGTCAAAAGGTATTTCCATTGGATCCTAACTTAGGCCAGGCTTGAATAGTTAATGCCTCGTTTTGATTTATGTAATTTCTCAGAAAGATGAAAATTGAATTGTGTGAGAGACTGAGTGTTAATTGCTTTACTATTTTTACTGCCCAGACTCTATGGCCAGCCCTCGTTTAATTGGCTGGGCATGTCAAGTTTCAACTTTTGACGTTTTGTCAAGTATCTCGTGAATTCTCTTTACATTGCATGGTTATATCTCTCTTTGATTGTCGTTTTATATTCTAAGGGAAAATGCTCAATTTTCTTATTCTAACTTCCCAAAACTCATTGAGTGGTTAGAGGCTAGGGCTATCTTCTTATAATGCAATTATTTGATAGATTCATGACTCAAGATTTTTCTTTCCCGTTGATCAGTTTTGCGTAGTAAAAAAAGGACTGTTGCTGTTGCTCCATCTTTGAGGTCTAATAAGAAAGTCTCCAGTTTGGTGGATAAGGTACTTTCTTATCATATTGGGTAGTTGTTTAAATTGGTTTGCTTGCTTCTCTGTACACTTATTCCTGATTCTGTTTGTAAATTTTCTCAGTGGAAGGCTGCCAAAGAAGAACTACAGGAAGATGATGAAGATGAAGCTAAAACTGCTCTTGCACTTTTAGAGAAGAAGCGTCAAAGGGAAATAGAGGTGTACAGATGATTCTGCATAAAGAAGTGATTGTGCTTTTGTTCTTTCTGATGGCATTTATCATATTTTAAATTGCAGGAATGGCGTGCACAGCAAATCGCCAGTGGAGAGGCCAAAGAGAATGCTAATTTTCAGCCACTTGGGGGTGATTGGTATTGTTTCATAATTTCTTAACCCTCTCTCCACTTCCTCCCTTCTTTTTTTCTTTTTTTTGGGTCTGAACTTCCTCCCTTCTTTACCTCCCCTCTTTGTAGATGATATTGAATGGAAAATAGCAGCTCTAGGTCATGAAGGATGATCCTGGTTTTGTCTCTCATTGTTGGATTCTGTGTGAATTGTGTTGCTCTGTCACAGGCGTGAGAGAGTTAAGCGCAAGAGAGCTCAAGCTGCCAGGGAAGCTGTACAGAATCAAGAGCAATTGAACGATGGAAACCAGCAACCAAATCTTGTAGAACTTGCTAGAAGTCTGCCGTCTGGATGGCAGGTAAGTTTCTTAGGTCTGTCTTTCTGCAGTAGGTTCTAATTGTTTGGCTAGAAAGTAATGGTGAGGAGTTGGGACCCGTTTAATTGGCACCTCTGATTTATCCATATAGTCCCATGAGGGGCTTTGATCTTTATTTTGGGGTGTAGCAAACATTCTGTTTCTGGAATTTGGGTGTTAAAGTCACCAGTTTGGTATTTCATCAATCATTAGGGCTTGAGAATGAGTCATTCTTCTCCACTTTTTTCCCGAGGAATCCATACTCTTGTGTTGAGAATCGCCCACTACGTTTATTTGAGAATAAGTGAAATTGTTTTCGTAACTTTTAATCTTTATTTGCTTCTCTCCCCTGCTTCTCGTAACTATCAGTTCTAGTTGCTCATTTATCGTCTTTACAGGCATACTGGGATGAATCCTCAAAGCAGGTTTACTACGGAAACTTGGTCACCTCAGAGACAACCTGGACCAGGCCGACGAAATGACGCTAATGTTCAACATCGAGCCAACGAAATTGCTTGCCAAGATCAATATGATGCCAAAAAGTGGAAGAATTGAGGTTTATCCTCCGGTTCAAATTTTTTGGCCGTGTTAAGCTTTTTTTTTTTTTAATATAATTATTATCGTCCCCTGCCTATAATTATGATTGTACATATATTTAGAGGCGGAGGAGAAAATAGTTGTATTAGCTTTGCCCTTAGCCAGGTTAATTGAATCCTTACCTCGATCCTATGCGTTACATATGATATTACCTGGCCGAGAACTTTCTCTGTATAACTCGGTCATTTGCAAAATCTGAGGAGCATCACTAGGACCTCGGAGCGTAGTAAATCCGTCGGAGAATTATGAACAATCTTGCTCTCCAGGGTGTTACTGATTACGAGGTTGAATGCTGTGATAATCTCCCTACGATCGCACTTTTCGCAGGCCGGAACTGCGATTCCGCAAGTTCCACAGGTGTTGATCCTGTGCAAAATGATCTCCCGAATACATTGCGATAACAGTGGCGCACATGCTTATTCGGAAGAAGGAATCAGTACCCTATATGCACTTGAAAGAGAAGGATGACTCGTCAACCGACGCAGAAGGTCTGAACCAACAGCAGTGAGACAGAAATATCAAGATTGTAGCAAGAACAGATATTTACATTATTGTAGAGGTAGAAGTTATTGCCAAGAGACCGATGATAGTGGCCCCGTTAATGGAATCGACAATAGTTTAGTTCATGCAGTAGCAAGTTGAAGGAAATTCGCCTTTCGCAATTTTGCCAAGTACACACCATGAGTTGGGGATGCACTGCCATGCAGGTATCCTACTAGAACCCAGAAAAAATCGTGGGTTCATCGATGTGACTTGCACCGTCCTGCCGATCTCTGGAGGCTACTGAGCCTGGAGGGAGTCGCTGATACCGCCCGACTTCGCGGCCAAGTAATTTAGGTTCGAGCCGATGGAGTGGCCTCGGGGGATGCCGGTGTTGCGGTGGAACCGGCACCGGAATGAGCCAGCGTGGGTCGTGGGGGAGCAGAGGCAGTTCATCCGACCGCTCAATGGCTTGCCCGAGCCGTCCCCTTGTCCCCGCGGTGACAACATCAGCGGCGAATGCTTCCGCATCTCCTCTACCGTGATCCTTGGCACCGATATCTTGCGCTCTGGATGCTTTTCCTCAATCTTGGGTGGTTTAACCTCTCCCCCAGCCATAGGTTTTGCTTTCTGTAATCAAGTACATAGTTAACTACCGTTTCATTTCCTAATTCATGGAAACCAACATCGTGAATAATTTCACTACTCACTCAAATCCTTGAAAAGATGGCTTGTACAGGACCTGATCTGATCTAACAGAAACATTTGGATCCTTTAATGGCTTAACTTATTGCGAATTCTTGTAGAATAAGAGAGCGACAGCGACCATATCCCGATTTTCCTCCCCATTAAAGAATAGATATTTAAACCAGCTTACCTTAAAATCTGATCTCAGATCAGCAGAAATGTTTCTTGGAGCTGCCAATTGAAGGTACCCTCCTCTGGTGCTGCAGCAGCAAAAATGCAAGGATTGGAGAGAGTGAGAAAATGTGGACAAAACTGATGAACAATGAAATTCTCTCTCTCTCAAGGATCTTCCAACTACCTCGATTGTGTTTTACGACCTTCTGCCGTCGCGCATTTGTAGCACCAGAATAATCGGCAGATGCAACTAAAACCAGAATTTTACTGCAAATTTCACGTTCCCTCTTTTGGGGGATCCAACAGGAATAGCAAAGAAGGCCCGGTTTTTCGATACTAAACCTGTCCATAGGCTGAGAGGCCCAACCAAAGACCGCCATCCTCCAGCGGTGCCCGGCCATTGTACGTTAAAAGAGAGTTTGGGAAACGCGCATGCCACACGGTATTACACTCTCGTAAAGAATGGCCAGCTAGGTTCATCCTCAAAAGTCTCTATATTACTTCAAACCAGCAACAGAAACAGGAGGAGTGACATGTAGGATTCAATTTATAGTTTCTTGGGTTTGAACCTTTAAAGGGCCACTAAAAAACAGGAGCCTGGTCTTTCAAGGAAAGATGATGCTGAAATAGGACTCTTTAAAAAGGAGGAAGAAGATCCTGTGCTAGAGACTTTGACGCAAGTATATCAGCATAGTTTCATTCTTTTTTTTTTTTTAGTAACTTGTTTATTGCTGTACCAAAAACATGTACATCATGTTAATATATGAGTTGCAGGCGTCTAATAGGACTTGCCAAGTCCTAACCCCTTTGTAGGCAAAGACCCCAAAGCTTCACCCTCTACTATTTTAAGTAAAACGGAGAAAAGAATGCGAATTTGAGTATGCTTGTGGTCACTGGTGAGCTTGAATATACAAGCAAAGTAGCTCACTCAATAAGCCACCTCCTCAATAATTACAAATCACGCCAAACCGAAGAAATGGAAACCCAGCACATTGGAGAAGGAATTCCAGCTCTCGCAGATCGCATTCCTATCTCTCGAGTTCTTTCTTACATAGAGGACAGCAAGATGTGATCCTCAGCCATTGATCGACGCACTTCTGGTGGAACATATGCGAACACGGCAGCTGCCGAACTTCTTCTCTCTCCTTGTACTTGGACAGACATATACAGCATTCCTGCAGCGAGAGAAAGAAATTGCAGACTCGCATAAGTTGATATTGATTCTTGAAGAACTATCTGACATCTAACTTCATGCTTCAAATTTTAAAACGACTCCTGTGGTTGAGTTGAATTATACGTAAAGCATACTCCTTTTGGAACACCTACACTTTTCCAATTGTCAAATGTACTTATCGCTTCATTCTTTTTACCCTCTTTGAATTAAACATTTCTTCAGATAATGAAGCAGTGAGTTACAACATTAATGGGTGAAAGAGTGGACTTGATCTGCATCTGGTGAAAATATTCAGGACAGATAAGATACATTAAGGGGCCAAACGGTGTCTTACGAAGTAATAGCACGTCCATGTAATTTAACCAAGAATCGAAAGGATATGCAAAGTACAGAAGCAGTAATTTTGCAAACCATCTATAGTTAGCCTACTTACTTTGTCTTCATTTGCCAGGACCAAATTGTGGTTTGAGTCATCGCCGAGCCCTAAATTGTTGTCCACTTGCTTATATTTCCAGCTAGGTAGCCTAGAAATCTGATCATCAGATGCTCCTCTCTCGACCGAAGCCACATTCATGTTGTATCCGAGGAAGGTGCTCATGAGTGGCACAAAGCAGCATAGCAGGAGAAATAGCAGGAATGGGAAAGAGTAGCTGACAGCGTTCCAAGCAAGCAGAGAGATACAAAGCATGTGAAGCTTTGGTGCGCGTTGGAACGATCCGAACCGAGAATCGAACACCCAAACATTACCCATCACAAACCATATCGCAAAGAACAGCTCTAACGAAGTCCGACATTTGTTCATCAGATGCACACTCCTGCACCAACAAAATCCACATTTACACAATGAGAATTTGTTTAAAAAACCACAAACTTTGTAAGATATATCTAACCCGCTTCACCATCTATGGGACGGTCTAATTTATCAGAAGAATGCATCTTCCTACAAGTCAGATCTATCTGGACCAAACAAAATCTCAAACTTAATTGGGTGGACACCCAGAAATAAACTTGAACTATAGCAGTCCAAGATTAAACTGGTGTGTTGAATTGGATAAGTCGACGAAGAATCCATTGCCCCAGCTAGAGATTATTTCACCTTTGTTTACTTTTCGATGCCTGATCCGAATTCCGGGGTAAGATTAAACGAAGACCATTTGTGCACCCTAGGAGTTTCAGAATCAAAATGATTCATCAATCCTCCACTCTAAGCAACATCAGGTTATGACAGTCTATAGCATCTAATCTATGCTAAAAGAACGAAAAAGAAAAGTAAAAGAAGTGAGAAAAAGGTACCTGGAGTCTTCACCGCCTCTTTGCTGCTCCAAATCCGAGATGCCAAAGCCATCTCCCTGAGCCAAAAAAAGGTACCTGTAGCGACCATAGAGCAGCAGCACGCTGAGCATGCACCCTATGTCGTAACCCATGATCCATATCCTCATAGGCCAGACCGGCTTCTCGCTCTTCGAGATGGCCAGGGTGAAAGAAGTTATGCTTATCTGAACCATCAAGGCCGCGAGCTCGAGCACCATCCAGGTGCTCGAATTGAACGGATTCGACCCGAGATCCGACCTCGACCCGTTCTGGTAGTGGAAAACTCTCCTTAAGAAAGTGAACCATCTCGCTCGAGATATTCTCATAGCCATCCTAACCAAAAATGAAGGCGGAACGCGGGGAGCCCGGTTCCGGGACCCTATCACCGCCCGATCATTTGTGGCTGATGAACTCGAAGAGAACGTGGCGCCGACGCTGGAACTGCATAACGACTCCGGTGGGAAAAAATATCGAGTATTCATCGGGCGCGAAACGAGTGAATTCAGGAAACAAACAAGCTTCAGAAAACCAAGAATAGGCCAACACTCCTCTGCTCACAGACAACTAAAGGATCGCTTTTTTCTTTTTCCATAAACAGGATTACTTACGACTACAGACTACAAGGAGAACAGGCCAATCTCCACCACGTTTATAGGACTGCAATCATGAAAGTTGCTCCCCGAGCACTAGTAGACAAAAAAAAAAACTCCCGTTTCTTCCAATTCGAATTCAGGGGCGTTACATAAACTTCCAAGAAAACATTCAGTACCTAAAAAACATGAATACCATGAAATTCAAGCAGCTGCCAGCTTCCCGTCCGCCATAATTCAACCGAGAACGCCGAAAACTATCCCTTCAGAGCACAACCCTTCAATGACAGAGCATATCTTTTATGTGGGTGTGTGGCAAATATGAACGTGAATTGTGTGAGATGACAAGAGTATATAGACAGCAACTGCAACAGAATACAGGAGCAGGAGAGGGGGCGATGTTGTCGGGTGCGGAGAAGATGACAGGAAGGTGAAGTTGGGTGAGTCTCAGATGGTGACCAAGAATCAAACCGTAGAATACCCAAAGCAGAAAAAAAAAAAGAAAAAAAAAAAAAAAAAAAGAAGAAAAGAAACCTTTCTTTGATTCAAAGCGAATCAGAGAAAGCTTACCGTTGGCCTAACTTCCCTCTCTGGTTTTTGGCTCTCCCCAATCTCTTTGTTTATCAAGCAAGCAAGGGAGAGCTTAGAAGAACCTTAAGCTCAACCGGGTCTACCTCTCTTCTTCAACTGCAAAACTGTCCATTAAAATAAAAAAGCAAAGCTGGTTGAACAGCGCAACTTATCCCATCTCTTTCGACGCAATTTAAGAAAAACATACATGCTCACGTTGCCTGTTCTTTTAGAATATTTAAATAATAAATTACATATTCATTTAACAGTTTAAATTTTTAAAATAATTTATTATTATCCCATAAAATTCTTATATAGTATCGGAGGTCCTGAATTCGAAACTTTCCATTATACAAAATTATACATATTCCTTTGCTAATTTCTAGGGGTTGAAGGTTAAAGGGACATGCGTAATGTGGCGGGCACAGTGACGGTGTGAGGTTGTGCGTGTGTAAATGGTTAGAGGTTTGGCCACCTAATCCATGCTCTCCATTCTTTTCCCAATTGAAATAAGAGGCAAAATGGAAAGGAGGAGGGGGTCCCTCTGCTTCGTATTATATGCGTGAATGTGTTGCTTTGCATGAAGGCCATAACGCTATCACACCATCATTGCTGCTGCGGAGGGTACGTTGGCCCTTGTCAGTGAGAGGTGGCTTGTCTCAGTTCGGAGAACCGTAACCAAAGCACAAAAAGGAAAAAAATTTTGAGGATTTTATCTTTTCATTTTACGTCGCTTTCTGACTACGAACTAGGAGTGATCCGTTCCCGAATGGCTGGTGCCGATATTGTCCGCTTCTGAAATGGGCCAGGCGTGCGCTTCAATGAGAGATTTTTTTTATTTTATTTTTTATAACCGAAAATTTGCTTGAGCTCCGTACAACGCCTTGATGGCACATTTGGACCAATGTCATCTCTCGAGAGAGATTAGCACAGGACCCCACCATCATGGCCTCTCACTTATAATGCTAGCACAACGGGGTTTCGAACTCTCGATCTTGGCGATGAAAGAGAAACTCTCAACCAACGCAACTGTCCACCGATGAATTCAATCAGAGATCTTGCTCTCTGCAGATACGGACTTGCGATTATCGTGTGAGGCTCAACCACTGAGGGTTAGAAAGTCGTGAATTTTGCGTCTCATGAAGTGGAATTAAAATTTATTGGCAGCAACGTTAAGTCTCGGAAACCTTTGCAAATCACATGCATGTGCAAGTTCGAAACGGATACGGATAGAAGTTTTGACACGCTTTTCTTATGATCCACCTACGAAAACACATGAAGATGGTAATTTTCGTGGGGGAATTAATTTCATTAGTTTTCTTGTGATTACGTTGCATCCTTATCAGGGAAACAAGACATGATCCTAATTTCTATCCTTACTCACGGTAGTGAAGAAAGCGATCGATTATGTCGCATACTCAAAGGAAAACATAATATTTCTTAAGTTTTGTTTGTTTGGCAAAACATATATATTTAAAAATATTTTCTTAAAAATGATTACTCGAATAATAAATTTATAAAAAATATTTTCATTACCGACAACAATTATAGCTTAACATTTTCATGAATGATGAAAATATTTATTATTTATTTATTTTTGTAAATGGCATGAGCCATTATTTTTAGAAAAATATTTTCTAAACCATTTATTTTTCGTAAAATAAACATGGCCTTAATAATAATATGAAGTTAAATATGGGTTCTGAAGAATAATAATAATAACACAAAAAGTTAAATACGGTTCTGAAGAAAAGATTCCTACAGATGTTCGAATCTAGTTAAGAATCCACACATTTAACTGAATAATCAAATACACCGGCCGAGAAACCTTGATAACTGAGGTGCATGAGGAAATTTCTAATTTCAAATCGATCCAGTCAACATTCAAACAAATTGTTTTTTTTTTTTATACTGTTGAAACTTCCTTTATGAATACTAGAATAATAAGATAAATCAATGCGAGAACTCAAGTCATTTACGACAAATCACCATATTTTTGACAGGTGCCGGGCTCAATCCACATCAACCTTTATAACGTGTTTCGACACCGCCCGGGAAGCAGCGAAGGAAGATTGGAGAAAAGGAGAGAGGACCCCAAAAATTGGCCCATCTATCCAGATCAATGCCAACACAACATCTTGACAAATTAATCAAAGATTGATGGGTGACATATATAACAATTAGATCGCCTCAATACATTAAAATTTGCAAATAATTTTTTTTTTTGGTGAAAAGTCAGACGACACGATTGGCGACTATTGATATGAACTTAAAGAATTTGTCACATTTCAAAAAATGTGTACAAGTTTCTTAGATACAAATTCGCCTCTGCTTATGTAATTTTGGTTAATTGGTATGAATCTCTGCTAATAACCCAAAGATCAAAATGGTGTGTGTTCATTAGAAATTAATGGTGGGAGGGGAGCTTGCAATAAAAAATAGTTCTAGTCAAATATTCAATTTTAACAATGCTCTGAAAAAATAAATGATTTGAAAAGAAAATTAAAAGTAATTCTTTGAAATAATTAGTCAATTAAAAATATTTTTATCACCAAAATAACTTATGTATAAATATTCTTCACAATCGATGAATATATTTTTCATTTATTTGTTTTTGGTAAACGAGACAAATTCTTATATTTAGAAAATTATATTTTAAATCATCCCTTACTCACGAAACAAACGTACTTCAAGCACGAGCCGACACGACTCAAAAAGAGCTTTCACTTTGACAAGTACCCGCAAAAATAGAAAAGGAAAAAGATATTGTGACGAAAATGAAAAGATAAATAAAAAAATTCTTGGTTTCTTATTTGACCAAGCTCTGACCTCCTCCCGGCATGACTAGGTGCAACGTGTGCAGAATCTGAGGGAGATTTTTCTCTCTCTCTATCGTATTTTATCTTTTTTTTGGGGTGGTACATCTCTTTCTAATTTATAAAATGTCAATATCATTAGACTTCAAAAATGGCGGCGTCGCATCGGGGGGCTTTAACGTCTTACCCCCGCACCCTTTGGTTTCACTCAAGAATCCTCCCACAAGCCCGCCAGCCGGATCGTGAAGTTTCAACCCCATCTTTTGCATTTGCTTTGCCGAAGCGTGTCCACCGCACGTCATTCATGGCCGGCCCCTTTCGCCAAATCGATGGGATTCAGCCGCCCTCTCTTATCCTCCTATTCAGCAAAGATTTCTTCTCCTACACAAAAGAGGAAAAAAAAGAAGATGGAAATGAGCCCTTTAGCTATCGTGTCCTGTGGCGATGTCTAGTCATCAATCTTTCGAAAAGCATCCGAACGGCGAAAAGGTGAGGCATCGGTCGGGACGATCAACGGGTTTGAGCCTTCCTTGATCTCGAATCAGGCGTTGGGATTCGGGGTTACCTGTTGGAATCGATGCCGCCTTTGCGTTAGCTCGGTGGATTGATGGCTTTTCAAGGAATGATGAAGGAGCATAGCATTATGTATGCAAGTTTGTAAGTGTAAGGAAGTGTACTTGATTGTCGAGAAAGCCCTTCACATCTTTATAGTGTTAAATTTGGGAATATTTGGGCATCCCTCACTATTCAACTCGTGACACAGGACATACCTCTTTTGTCGAAACTACAAATCACCTACCTCGCTTCAATAAAACTGTCTACCTATTTAAAACTTTGGCATTTTAGACTGCATTTGATAATCATTCCATTCTTATAAACAATTTTAGCTCAGAAATAATTTTTTTTATTTTGTTTTCTAGACAAGTTTCTAAACATTTAAAGGCATTTGGTAAATACGTTTCGTATGATTCTCAATTTTTTGTGACTCGGAATTTCTTTTAATTTTTAAATCTTTTTTTCTTTTTTTCTTTTTTCTTTTTCCTCCTCTTCTTCATTCTTTAGTTAGCAAGGTTGCCAGCCTCAGGGAAGCCTCACCAACCCTCAGTGAGGTTGAGCCTTGCTCAGCCACTAGCGATGATCAACCTAGCCCAGCCACCACAAGGTCGGCCTCGTCAGGCCAAGGTGAGGCTAACCGCACGAGCCCTTAGTGAAGTCGACCCTCACTAGATCTCATCTAGGCTATCACCATGGCTAGTGACTGACTAGAGGAAGAAGAAGAAGAAGAAGAAGAAGAAGAGGAAGAAAAAGAGATAAAAAAAAAAATAAAGAAAGAAAAATGGTTTGCACTTGATTATGGATTATTTCCAGAAATAAAGAAGCAATATTTTTTTTTTTTTTACTTATTGATTTTATTCCAAATCTATTGTCCAAAACAAAAACATTATCAAATTGAGTTCTTTTTTTACTCCAAGAAACAAAAGAATAAAATTGGTCATTGTTTGGCACATTATCAGATAAGCCCTTACTTTCCAAAGAACAACTTCCCCTTTCCCCTGTACCAAACCCACACCTTGCCACAACACCATGGCCTAAAACCCTAACCACCTTAGCCTATGTTCGACCGCCGCTACCAATGCCCTTTGTCACCGATGCCGAAGCCTACTAGCTCGTTGTCATCCACAGGAGACCTCGGTGTTGTTGCCTTCGGTCGTGTGCGATAGTTGGGAGCCCACTCTCTCTCTCTCTTTCTATCTCTCTCTTAATTAGCCTCAGTCGGGATTGTGCCATGGCTGTGCTAGCCTTGAATTGAGGTTGGTGCTCTCAAGCCATGGCCGACCTATGATTAATGTCGTAAGCCCCATCGTGGCCATGGACGACCTCGACGAGGTCATGAGCTGTTGGTGGCCATGGATAGACCTCGCCCATGTTCGCAGCCATGGACAGGCCTCATCCATGGAGATTTGAGTTGCATAGTGAAAATAGAATGAGACAAGGGAGATTGCAGTAGAGCAAAGAGAGGAAAAGATGGGGGGACATGCACAGTGATTAGAGAGGGAAGGGCGTCGACGAAACCAATCAATGGAGGCTAGTGTTTGCGGTGTGACATCTTTAAATTAACTCATTCGAAATATTATCTATATTAACCATTCTATATCGAACCTTAATTTTGTTGACTGCCATACGAGTAAGAACTTTTCTAGGAAGTTATCCATCCTAATAGAACTTTCACTTGAGCACACTAATATTGAAAATGTTAAAAGGCGCCTATTATGGGTCAAATCCAGTTTCACATTAATAATTTAAGGACATTTTTTTTTCAGGTTTGGTGTATAATTTGATTTATTTCTACCATCTCCGTCATTCTAAAAGCTTAACGCGAGCTACTCCTTGTTTATGCTTCTTGTCTCGGAGATCACTTCTCGCTCTCACTAGACCAAGGCGTTACGAAGAGGAAAGTTTGCTTGTTTGCAAAGGGATAACTTGATCTTTTCAAAGTAAGGATTTTGTGGCATTCCAACAAGCACAAGTTGGAAGTGGCCATTGGTTAAAAAGTTAAGCATGTTATTGTTGTTGCTTTAAACTTTTGATTTACTCTAACAATTTTCAAAGATAGAAACTATCTACGTAAAGTAACATGAACTGATTCTCTTAATCATTCGCACTCGCCAATCATTCAGTGCATCAAAAAAATGCAATCTTATTTTTACCATAATAAAGGTAATTCTCCCAAAGGCTATCCTCAAGTTGGGGGCCTCATGTCCCTGGTAATTATTCTGTCATGAATAGGAGAAAGATCATGGACGGATGAGATTAGTTGAGCAATCTAGGAGGTGCACATCTCCACAACCATGAAATAAGATGATCCAACTATAAAAGCCACGACAAGGCAATGCTAACTCGAAACGTACTAATAATTTAGCCCTAATAAATTAGTTGAGTTAGTTTTAAACTTGGTTTGGATGTGGTACATCCATGTTCAAGTAAAAGGAACACAGAGGCCACACCCACTAAGGGTGAGTAGCTGGACTAATTCATATGGGAATCGATTCAGTTCTCTAGTAGAAAAAATGGGAACAAAACTATACCTTAAACTGATCAGTTCTACCTGAGAAATTGTCCAAAACGTTCTTAATCTATTGCACTTTTACCAATTTCGGTCTTAAACATTTTAATTTGTCAATTTTTTCAATCCAATAAATTTTGGATGATCACTGATGTGAATGCCAATCATTCTACATGGTATAGCCAGCATTGTCGTAGACAAATTTAACAATATAATTTATTTTTATTTTTTTTCTTCTCTTCTTCCTCCTCTAGCCCATCGCTTGGGTTGGGCAATGACTAATGACTGTCCAAAAGAAACAACCAGCAAGGGTCGCCCTTGCCGGGATCTAGCGAAGGGTGACCTCGTCAACCTTGGGCAAAGGTCGCACTCATCAAAGGCTAGCAAGGGCCACCTTGCCAACTTTGAGGGAGGCAGACCCTCATTGGGGGTTGCCTTTGGCCAGTCATCGACTATCGCCTAGGACCGGTGATTGGCTGGAGAAAGAAGAAATGGGGAAAAAAGAGAAGAAAATGAAAAAGAAAAGAAAAAAAATTTATCAACACCAACCGTGTCACATAGGATGATTTGCATCCATATTAGTGATTTCCTATCAAAATTTTCCGAATAAACTCAATTAGCAAAACGTGAAAAGATGTAGGATTTTTTGGACAATTTTCCCTTCTTGCGCCGATGCATCTCTCATCCCGAACAACATGCATATCAAGTTCAAATCTCTGTGATAGAATAAATGGGGGAGAACTAGAAAATTTAACGATGAGGATAATGAATTCACAACAAATTGTCAACATTTCAATTTGTTGAAATATTTCCAATATCGCTTGACAATGGGTACTATATATTTATTATATTTATATGGTCTTTCACCACTAAGCTTAAGCTTTTCAGTTGGACTTCCTAATATGGTATTAGAGGGTCAATCCTATTCCTTTCACATATTTGCGTCCACCCCCTTAATCAAATTCCTCGCACCCCTTATAATTTGGCTTGCACATGAGAGGGGCTTGCCTTATTATTGTTCCACACCGCTTGACAATATATCCTATATACGCTCCTTCTATGGTCTCCCTCCATCTAATAGTTTAAGTGCCGGGATTTGAACCCCGGATTTGGTGTCCCCACATCAACCTCCCAGCCACCAGGCTGGATGCCTCATTGTCACTTCTAACACAGTTGATGAACATTAGCAATTACCACCACGAAATTATGCACGGTCCTCCTTTAATTGGCGAATGCTTCGTCATTATGCTTGACGACATTGGGAACTGTTGTTGCCCGATCCATGTCTTTGAGAATGTCGGCATGGGTTGATGAATAATTCTTGCTTGACGCCGAGATAATCCAACAAGGGAACACCAGGTATGCAGGAAAGGCGGCGAATGCAGCTGCTCCAGGGAAATATTTGATTGTGCTGATTTCAATGTCCACTTGTCGCGGTGAACCGGTTTGGATTTTACTATGTCTAGGGGATAAATGGTCAAGAAAGCGTCTTTCTTTTGTAGCGTAGAGTTTGGCTATCCCTTTTATTGGGGCTTTAATACCTCACTGTTTAAATAGCAAGTCCGAGCAAATTCAGTGGAACAAAGCCTGTGTGTTATAAATCGCCAGTGTGTTGCACTAGTTGGATATGTTATCATGAAAAGAAAAAATGGGCCCGGATCTAGAGTTAATGGGTTCAATTTCCAGTTTTAATATTCGGGAATTAACATAGACAAAATTGGAGTCGGGTTTTTTGTTCGGAATATACCTACCCTAAAATTGATTATATCTAATACGCACCCTATGAGTAAAACTTGATCCGACCCATATGCACTAAGTGATTTCCATGCATTTAGGAGGATTATTCAAGTCGAAAAATGTGTCAAAGGCCCCCTTGGTAATGTCAACCTCAAACCCCATGGCATCTTCATAGACAAAGTGGCCGACGGGTCAAAAGGCACACCATAGTCAATAGGCTAACGACTCCAAGAGCTCTCATTTGAAGCAATTGTTTGTTGCCTCGACGCCGACTCATCGCTCTTAAATGTTTAGCTTGTTCACATATCAAAGGGGTACCTGAGTTGGGTTTAGAACGTCGTAAGACGAATACCACTATGTCAATGTGACAGAGAGAGAGAACAATCTAATAATAAGATGAATCCAGTTAGAGCATGTAAAAATGTTTTTTTGTTAATAAAAAGTCCTTCACAAAAAAAAAAAAAAAAAAATCCCTTTTTCTTGTTCCATACATCATGCAGCTCCCTCATCTGCTGGCCCAGCTAATCAGATTATTGTCCCGATTCCAGCCCAGGTTTTGGTTATAAGGCCAGCGGTCTGGGCCCATCTCTGAGCCCGTGGCTTTCCGGGTTTCCATCCACCCGTGTCGGCTGGACTAGCAGTGCCGGGCCCATCCCGGAGCCCATCGCTTTCCGCGTTTCCACCCGTCGGCTGGATACGCAGTGCAAGGGCAACCCCGGCCGAGCTAACCGACACAGCTAACCTCGTCTCCAAACGCCCTCTCCCCTTTCTTTCATCTTATTTTCCAAACACCCCAGCCCGAGTGTTCGCTGTTGCGAAGTCAAGGGCGATTTCCGATTCGAGGAATTTCTGCGAAGGTAAAGAAAAACCCTAGTTCCGCTCCTCTCGTTCTTGCAATACAGATTGATCGAATGCTTTCTGGCGGTGGATATACCGTGTTTTCCTTTCTAGGGCTTTCGTTTTCTGGTTTCGTGCGAAGTTTTTTGAGTGGGTGTCGTCTTGTCGGCGGTGCTTTCGGTTTGGAACGCGACGTGAATCGGTGCGCGTCGTTCGATAGAAGATTGTTGATCCTTTTGTTCGTGCCCGATCGATTGAATTCCGAGGCAATTCGAATGAATACGTCGTTTTTCTGGAAGTGGGGTTTGTGTGATTTGCGCGGTTCGAGCTTGTGAATTGTAGCTTCTCGTCAACTTGCCCGTGTTTTTTAATGTTTTGCTGAGATCTTTTTGGCCTCTTTTGTTTTTTGTTTTTGGGTGTGTACTATTTTGTTTGAGATAGTATTATGTGGTTCTCAAGTATTTCCAATTGTCTTCAGAGAATATCAGATTTAGCTAGGAATCATGACGACTGCTGCTAGACCGACCTGGGCACCTGCAAAAGGTGGAAATGAGCAGGGTGGTACTCGGATATTCGGTCCTTCGCAGAAATACTCATCCAGAGACCTTGCCGCTCACACGAATCTAAAACCCAGGTATGTGTCGTTCGCCACTCCTGTCTTTACGGGATGAAATGATCATTTCGTGGTCTTCAGAAACAGCCACCTTTGGCAGGTTCTGCTTGTGTATTTCATGAAAAGAAATCCATTAGCTTTCTGATTTCATGTGAAATCTAATTGTGAAAACTTGGATTGATGCGGTTCCCTGGAATTTTATGTTTGTTAGAAAGGTGCGGCAGATAGGTTAGAATTACATTTTCAGATCTATCTTTTGCTTGAAAAGAAGGGGGGGTTATGTAAAAAAATTTATTTCTTTTGGTCCTTTCCTTGCTTTACGTTCTCTTTCTAAGCGTCATATAAGAGTTGCGCTGGAGTTGACAATCATCGAAATTTGCGCATCAATGGGAGGCATCCTTATGTAAAGAGACTGAGAAGAGCAGAGGAGGGCGCTTAGATAGCTGATCCTGTGAACCAACTGTAGATAATGAGGAACTGGATAGAATACATGTATCCTATGGAGAGGTTTAGGACCCTATGAGGAGTATATTTTTGGTGGCAAGAGCCATATGCTTAGCCTGATTGAGCTGAATAATTGGTTGAGTGTGCATTTGTGAAGGCTTTTAGGCCCCCTCTCCCACTTCTCCTACAAAAGGGTGTATTTGGCAGTATAACTGATGTGCTTAGCACTGCTCATGGCCTTGGTAGCCTTCCTATGTGTTAAAATTAGAGGCTTGAGCGATCTTTTTTGCGTCCATGGTTTTAATGCGAATTGTGGTATCTCTTAGCTCGTGTAAGTGACACTTCTGGCCTTGCTAAAGAGAAAATACATCGACATGGAGACCTGAGTGATCTTGAATGCTTTACGAGTTTTCATGAGTTTAGAGGTAGTAGAGGTTTGTGTGTTTTCAGATGACACTGGAACAAGTTCATGCCTAGTTAAGGTTATATTACCCATGCAGTTCTGTTCGATATGCATTCATGCGGTTTTTTTGGATTTAGATTTGAATTGAATGATTCCTTATGTTCAATTTTGATGGTTCCTTTCAACTTATTGGCATCTCTATTAAACAGGAGGGATGGACAAGACACCCACGAAGAGGTGCAGAAGAGGAACCTAAGAGAGGAGCTTGAAGAGCGTGAACGCAGGCACTTCTCGTCAAAGGACAAGTCCTACTTCGGTATCTATTTGTTAAACTTGTTTTCATGCATGTATTTTGTTGGACGTTGCATTTCTTTCTGCTTTTCACTACCATATATTGAGATAATTTGATTTCTTCTCAATTTGTTATGGTAGATGATAGAGATCGCCGGAAAGGAGGGCAGCTTCTCTTGGAAGGTTAGTAGTTGCTTCCCTATTTTCATGATATAATGTTGTGCTTTATATGATATTCACTTGTGATTGTGATCAATAGGATCAAAGAGGGAAGTGGAAGATCGCATTGTTCCTCGCACAGTGGATGCAGATGATTCCGATGTGGATGTCAAAAGCGATGATGAAAGGTGGCTGCTATTTTGAGTAACTTTTTGTCTGCACATCATCATTTATGGCCTTCTTGGGTCCTTTCAATCATTCTTAGTTGATTACATATGGTAATTGAAGCAGAAAACTGGCATGATTAGATTATTGTTAGAACACTAATTCTCTAGTACTTGTGGAACTTCGTGTGAAAGGAATGCTGTGTAGTTGTTTCTGGCATGAAAATTGCCTGTTTGTTCACTGTCTAGTAGATCTCACGTCTATTTTGAGAATTGCCTTCTTGTTTTGTTTTGAAATGGACTGCCTACTTTACTTTTTACTAAGGAACATTTGTTGTTTTCAGCAGCGGCGACGACGACGACGATGACGATGACGAGGATGACACTGAAGCTCTTTTGCTTGAGCTTGAACAAATAAAGAAAGAAAGAGCAGAGGAGAAGCTTCGGAAGGTTAGTTTGCATCTTTAGATTCCACCTTCTGCCTGCTCCCACAAATTTATCTCTGTTGGCTAGAACTTTTTTTCTGCTTTTACGTGTATATCCCAGATCTTTTCGCCTCATAATTTACTAGAACTCCAGTGCGGGCTATGCACGCATGTTTACTGGCACTTACAAAATTTTATTGGGGACTTGTAATTCATGAAAAACTTAAAACAATGAAGAAAAGAGTGCACGAAACATGTGGAAGTTAAGAATTCAGTGGAGGTCAGTGGAGTTTAGAGAACTTAAGCAAAAACCAAGATGGTCAATAATTTCGTGAGAGGTCACTCAAATCTCTCATTTTATGGGTAGTATAGATAACTATTAGCTGCCTGTGCCTCTTGTCACTGTCTGTAATAGCAACCAATGTTACCTTACACTCTTTCAGGAAAGACAGCAGAAGGAAGAAGAACTTAAAGTCAAGGAAGCAGAGCTTCTTCGTGGAAATCCTTTGCTAAATAATCCTACTTCTTTCAATGTGAAAAGGAGGTGTGTGACCTTAACTTTTTGTTCATTTTTATTCCAAAAAGAAAGTTGAAACTCATTTGAATTGTTGATAGTCAAGCAGCAAAGGATTGATTAATATACATGTGATATGTAATCTATGACTTTCAGTGATGTGTCTCTTATGGTTGTTCTTCCCCCTTGATTGTTTCAGGTGGGACGATGATGTCGTCTTCAAGAATCAGGCCCGTGGCGAAATGAAGGCTCCTAAGCGCTTCATCAATGACACCATCAGAAATGACTTCCACCGTAAATTCTTGCAGAGATACATGAAGTAGTTCTTTAAAGCTAGACAGCTTCCAGCCAAGGAATGTACCTTATGTGAGAAGTGAGAACTTGCAAATACTTTGTATTTGGATTATCTTGTGCAAGCTTATCTGAAGTCCAATTCCCAGACATGAATTTTCCTTTCCACCGTAATTCTCAATTATGGAATGTGTTTTTCTTAGTAAATGCGTTATAGCTTCAAAAGCAAGCTGCGAAATTCATTCTTTTGTTGCATGAGCGGGAACTGCCTATGAAGAAGACCAATTTGAGACCATCAAAGATAAAACCTTTGTTCCACAGGTATTGATAAAATTTCACGGCGATTGCATTTTTGCGAATTGTATGTCACGGTGCAGCTACAATCTAGTATGGCTACAAAAAGAATACCCAAAAGATCTGATCTCGTACAGCTCGACGCGTACCGAAATCACGTCCAGATGTGCTACTCGTAGCTTCTTATTGTGAATGTGTTACTCAGGACGAAAGATGGGAGTGGAGGTCGGCGTTTGAAGGCTTAAAAGTGAGCCTTACAGCTTTTGAAAAGCAGTTTAGCTTTTGAGTCGTTCTGCAATCACTGGACCTATCAAGTCCACTGATTACATCGTGTCTTGTTGGTTTTTCGTCGCTTCCTCAGTTTACCACCGTGGCTGCTAGGCAAGTAAGTTGCAAGTCAAAATGGCACTAAGCTTTAAGAAGACGTCGAAGGATACATTAAACCGTCATTAAGCTCATCGCGGACTCAAAAGTGGTGTCAATAGTTTGCTGCTGTCACATGAAAGTTGACCTCCCATGAGGTATATGCTCAACTTGGTGAAGTTGGTCATCAGATACTGAGCTCCTTGAGTTCTATTTGTGGAGTCACTCTTTACAGGTTGAATAGCAGGGTTTCTTCATTCAGGCTCTTTTCTCCCTCCTTTCCTATTGGCATTTTGATTCAAAATTGAGATTTATATGGACTTTGATGTGCTTGATTTCAGTGAGCTTAACCTACAGCCATCAATTTCATTACTTGAAGAAAAACCAGTCCGCAATATCCATTTTGTTAATCAACTTCGCCTGAGGAAGCCGATACTTAGAAGCTCAATTGGCAACAATTACTTGGCAGGCAGGCCATTCAAGGATAGTCATAAATTAGAAAATTTTAATACTCCAACATGAGGGGAATGAATAGGTGACCAAGAAGAATGATAAAACCACAGAAAACTACATTTAATCCAATTTCCAATATAAGCACCGTGATCTCTTGATAATGAACACAGAGTAATGTACAATCACGTTACAAGTTACAAGAAGCTACGAACAAAAAATTATTACAGGAACCATCTAAAAGAAGAAAAACAAGCTTCACCTCGAGACGGATCACCCATTAATTACAACTCACAAACAAATGACAATAAATGAACCATACCAACGGAATTGACTTTTAGATGCAGTATATCCTTTCCTATTAGCTCAATCTTGACAAAGAGGCTCCCCACGTGATTGCAGACAAAAATTCAAGCAATGCAGAGAGTTGGATCGGGTTTTCTAGTCATGCTTTGCCTTTGGTTCGTCTAGAACAAATTCGGCGTACAAATTCTTTAGAGCAATCACGACGGTGGTTATGAGAGGACCCATGATAGCACCCTGTAAAAGTGAGGATTCAACAACATTAGTGACAGATAGAATCTATTTTCTGAAGAGAAAAATAATTTCACGGCATGCCCCTTCATTTGAGCATTAACAACACACTGATGAGGCTATGGTGGGTAAGGCATCACCTCACGGCCATGCAGAAAGAGTTGCTAACTTGGCATTTCTATGGACAGAATTTTTTTCTTGCAGTATCCAGTGCTCTTAAACAATGGAGGAAGCCATGCCAATAAGGAAATAGCAGATCTTGAAGTATATAAGCAACTCAGGCGAAAGAAAAATTATCTCACGAGAGTTTTAGCAGACATAAACGCTTAAAATACCCAAATATGGTCTGACTAAATGATGCGTCCTTAAAGGATGACTAGTAAAGACAGCTTCACTAGATTATAACAGGACTCTGAAGCGAACCAAGCATGCCAGTAGAGATGCTGGTACATTCCCATATAGTGAAAGAGGAGGAAAAGGAAGATGAGTAATGATTTCACAACTACCTCAAATGCAGAAGGGAACAATGTCATTCCACCAATAATGCTAAGCCCAGTGAGATATGGACTATGACCAGGTATGTCCTCCTGAATCTCAGATGCACCATAGTCCATGAGCACAAGATGAATAATGGACAATGTGATCGCCAGTATGTATCTTCCTTCAAGGACCAATTGTAATGCTGCAGGAATTGTTGCAAACCAAGATGGGAAGATGGGCAATAGAGCGCTACCAAATGCAAGAACAGTGCATCCATACAAGAAATGGATTTTATACAGCCTAAACAAAAGCCAGGTGAGACATCCTTGAAAGAAACAAATCTCAACCGTTGCCAGAAGAACACCTGATATAGCTTTATCAAGAACATCGACACACCTAAGCCTTGCCCAATTTGGCATTGGAAGCATACCCATTACTTGCTCTGTAACCCCTCCAGATTCTGCCGTAATGAGGTAATACAAGACCGAGAAGAACACTACTGTTTGGGACAGAAAATTGAAGAACTCAGCTGCTCCATAGATGATCGAGTTCCCAACAGAGAACATGAGTTTCGTCCCACCTCCTACGACTGAGGCGCTACTTGCAAAAACACTTTGCAGAACATCCTTTCCTTGAACAGCTAAGCCCTTTGCCTTCTCAACTAAATCTTCTCTTGTGATTATCAATTCCCTTAGTAGGGCATCTACTTCAGTATATATCTGTCCCCACTCACGTTTACTGACCCGTTGGCGGATACTAAGAAATTTCTCAGTGTATGGAGAGGGGGCCATTAGAGATGTAGACTGCTCCGAAGATCCAGCTGATGGACTAATCACAAAGTGCTTAATTCCCGTGACAAGCTCAGTCATGTTGTATTGCATTGCCAAGCTATCTATCTGGTCCGACACGGTCGCATAGAACATGGTAGTATATTTATCGACCATCCCAGGCACATCATTCTCATCCATCCACTGCTTCACACCAATCTTCTCAGCATAATTACTCTCTTCCACATGAGACTTCAATGAAATTACAGCATCCTTCCCTTCCAAACCAATCTTATAAGAGCAGAACATGACTCCAGCCAAAAATGCCATAATCATGCCAACAATCAGCCCAATCGCGACGATGGTCTTCAACCTCTTCAATATGCCCTTAGTGAAAAACGCACTCATTGCGCTACGACGGAAACTGCTACTCCTAAATGACGACACAGCAGACATTGCAGCGTCCACATTCTTCGAGCTAAACAAGAAGCCTAGCACAAGAATAGCTACCGACCCACCAGCGCCAATTCTCTCATACACAATTATGAAGACCCCGAACGACACTAGCCACCGGAGCAACTTTGAGAACCCACTCCTCTTCCGCCGTGACCAGTTGGATTTCGGCTTCTTAAGGAAAACCCTGCAACAAACTTCCTTAATATCCACAAAGGTGCCCATGAGAGCCCTAAAGATGGCGACGGGGACAGCAAACACAGTCTCAGTGAGGCCTAATTGGAGAGGCTCAGTCCAAAATGCGACAAGGGTCTCTTGTATACCTCTCAGAGGGATCGAGCACAGAATGGCCCACTGAATTGGCCTCATATACTCTTGCAACAGCTTGTATATGCCGTAGAGAACGAAGATGGTGAACGCAAGGCCAAAGTGGGCCATGGCTATGTAGAGGGCGAGCTTCACCTGGGGATCGTCGGCGAGCGAGTTCTTGCCACCCGGGCCGCCGTCGCCACCGGCGGAGGAGGGAGCAGGGGGAGGGGGCGGCGCGGCCTCGGGGGCGGGGCGGGCTTGCGGACGGCGGCCGATCGGAACATGTCTTGCCAGGGGAGAGAGCCGGAGGAGGAGTTGGATTCGGGTTCGGAATTCGGATCCTTATACGGGACCAGCTCCATTCCCCTCTCTTTATTGTTGGGTAAGCGGAGATGCAGGGTTTTCAGGGGCAAAGGTCGGAGCTTTTTCAGGAAGATGATCCAATGCTAGCTTGACACCGGCGTAGCCTGCATAAAAGTTCGGATTTTTACGAACTTGAGAGAGAGAGAGAGTGCATAAAAGTTCGGATTTTTATGAACTTTAGAGAGAGAGAGAGAGAGAGTCCCTTGATGGCAACTGGAAAGAAAGAGATTGTCTGTGGTGTCAGAAGAAGAAGACTGTCCCATGGCCAGAGAGAGAATGACTTTGCTCATCATCAGGGCAGGTCGGCTTAATTAAATCGACGTGGGGACCTTGAATATTCAAATGAAAAATATCGAATGCTTGTCCACCGACGACAATTTCAATGCCCGGCCATTAAATAAATAAAATTTAATTAACCGATTTCTCAATAAATATCTTTGAATTGCTTATATTGGGTGGGCCAGCGTCCGTAGGAAACTTGTCAAGAACCCACAATTGAAAACATTTTATATTTTTGAAAACTGTAAAATTTTCTTAGTTAGCCGTCCGATATATATTTTGAGATATTCGTGAGTGAGATTTTTAATAAGATTATTCTAAAGAGGGAATGGCGCATCACCAAGACAGCAATTCATGTTTTTTTCCCTTCATCACTTGGAAAAACAGCACAGAACTGAGCTGTTGTGGGCACTCCCCCTATGTTTTTTTCTTCACTTTCCCTTTTTCTGTTGTTTTGGGCAGTTCCTGACATGGGAAATGTCCCGTGAATCTCCTGCACAAACTCATTCAGTCAGTTCCCCCCAAATCAAGTAATTCCAGGGCCACTCCCAAAATGGCTAGGCCAAGAAAACAGAGAGAGAGGAAGCGGAAGAAGCAACAGAACTGTAGGAAAGTACCTTTTGACCTTGCATCGGATGTAATGCCATCCATCACATTTTGAGGCTCAAAACTTACTGTTCCAGCTGAATTTTCTTTCTTTGGGTTTTTCGCAAGGGGAGAGCCAAGAGAAGTTGAGGCGGTTAAAAAGCAAACACTTATATATGTGAATTAGAGTCACTGCGCAAATTCGATCTGTTCACATTTCACCGGCCAAATTATACAAGTTTGTATGCGCCAGTTTGGAAAACCATATGAATTTTAGATCATGTCTTACCTGATTTATGAAGTTCGCTGAATACTTTATAAGGCATAATTTATACATACATATATATATATATATATATATATATATATATATATATATAATATATATTTACGAATAAGACAAGTGATTTCATATGCCAAACATGAATTTCGTGGTTACAATGGGAGGATGGAGAATCAAATCCTTCTCTTGATCTCCACTCGAATATGATATCTAGAAACAGAGGCCTTACTCTAGAGGATAGAGAGATGCGACAAGGTGACTGTCATTGGTTATGTGGGGAACCAAATGAGCAAAGTCGTATACAAGATCAGATTTTTTAATTGTCTTCTGGTTGTCAATTTGCTAGAGTTGCTTTCAGGCTTTGCATGAGTTGATGCAGGGGGTGCCGACAGCAGCAACTCAGAAGAACACAACCCGTTTTGGTTAAACCCCCTTCCTAATCAAGGATATGGGAATCACACTAAATTAATGGGTAATTCCGAATTTGTTCTTTATGCTTTTAAGTCTCGATCTTGCTAGTGGGTCAATAATAGACCAAAAATCTCAGTCCCGAATATAAAATGGTGGTGACCAAACCAAGTCACTACAAAATATTCGCGACCCATGAAACCCAATCGCTGCCTGGAATGGCTAACGAGCTTTTTGATCATGAAGGCCATAAAAGAAAAGTTGTTTCACAAGACCCGTCGATGAAATGGAGTATGAGTTTTCAATAGGAAACGTTTTAGTAAAGCACATGACACATGGTCAAGATTGATTGACTCAAAACGTGCACATAAAGATGAGTCAATAAGAGCCCATTTATCACAAGATAATCGTAATTACAAAATTGGAAGCAATTGCAAATAATCTCTAAAGTAACACATAAGTCGACACAATTAAAAAATTTTAAGATCGGAAGATCCAAAAGCATAATAAAAGTCCTTCAGTAATTAAAAATATTGAATAAATTAAAGATAAAACCTAGACAAGAGCATTAGTTTTAATTTGTAGATCAGCTCGATCCACTAAATATTAAGACTAGGTTAAACGGCACCCTCATGCTAAACATCGAAATGAAGAAAGGCTTGCAGTTTTAATGCTCTGAGTTATCCCATGTCACTTAGAATAGATGTTTTGAAAAATGTAAATATTTATTATTAATTATACTTAAGAAATATCTGAGGACTTCCGCGAAGAAGATCCTGCATTTATATTTTAATTTTGCTGGAAAACATCTATAAATTGTGACCGTCAATTCTATTGCAAGACAAATTAAGTCGAAGGAAAGTGGTAAACAGCATCTGATGCTTCATTGAGAAAAGGGTCACGACGCAATGCTTTTAAGAGTTCTGCGCGAATTTTGTTAGAAGAATATTCTACTTGTCATCTCACTGTTTCACGTTTTATCTAATTAAGCCCATTTACTTTTAATTAATCAAATCAAATCCCTCTACTTTCACAAATTTTTCTAATCAAAGTCCTCCACCTCCAAATCTAATCAAATTCTGCTGACACAAGTGTCAAATGACGCAAAAAAAATGACTCAAATAAAATATTTTGATGCTCATGCAAAGGTATGTGGACAAGTCAATATAAATGACGTGAGAATATGACGTAAGTATGCCAAAGTGGAAGTCCATATTAGAATTTATTCATGTTACACTATGACGACATTGGATGGCCACGTTGGCTAAATCTGGCTGACTTAGTACGGAAACTTAATTTAAAAAATTATATAACGTAAAAAGGACTTCATTAGAACCACCCGTGGCGGTGGCGTCGTTGGTCAAGCGGTACCCCTATCAAAGCTGGGCGTGGAAGTTCGAATCCCCGGATGGTACCCCCAGTTCCGTTTGTTAGGTGTGGAAAGTTGACTGCGGCGTCCTCAAGCGTCTTAAGTGGGTTGTCGGGGGTGGTGGGTCCTCCCGCTTACGCAGCCTCCAGGGGTTTACTCTCCACCGCGCGGCGCGCGTGCGGAGGTTCCCCCTGGTACCAAAAAAAAAAAAAAAAAAAAAAGGACTTCATTAGATAAATTAAAAGGACAAATACTCAATTAAAGAAAAAAAGCGTGAAAGCCCAGAAATTATAGAGGCAAACAAGCGTAGCAATTTTGCCACTGTCCACAAAAAATAGGATTTTGAGATAAATGAATAAAAGATAGTATTTATATAAGGTTTTTCTATTGGGAGGGATGTACGGAGAACTCTCAAAGCCCGGAAACGACGTGTCGCTTTCCGCATTCATAGGCGTGCTTGGGTTCTTCCCAAGTTAGCGAATTCACTTTTCTTCTTTTGGGCCATGAAGCTAGCTGATTCGATAATCACGCCTCAATATTAGGTAAATCAAGCTTAGAGGGTCGACATCATAGAGATCAAGCAACATCATCATCTTAATAAATTCTGTAAACTACTCCATCGACCACGCCAGTTTTCATAAAATTCACAATAATCACATTACAAACATTACGAGGGTCGGCATCATATGTACGACGTACGGTTGGTGTGTCGAGGTTATATTCAATTGTAAAAGAATTGAGTCTATATATTCCTGGCCAGAACATAGGCATATAATTTGACTTAGTAATAAGCACCATTGACGGTACATTGGGAAATGTAGATGCTATATGTCCTTTTCAACTTACAATAAGTCATACAATTCATCTTTTTCCTTTCATTAAAATTTATTCCCAGTCCAATTGTGGCACTTGACTTTATAAATTTTGAGACAATAAGAGTTCCGACTTCAAAAAGAATAAAAGGTAGAGCACTAGGGCTATGTAATCAATTCGGTTCTATCTTGAAACTGGAATAGACTAGAATGAATACCCTGAAAAACCATAAATTAGTACACATGTGACAAATTTACCCCAAACTATTTTTTTGACCATGAAAAACCACAAACTAGTACACCTGTGACAAATTTACCCCGACTGACCATAAAAACCCTTAAACTGATATATTTATGACAAATTTATCCCAAACTAATTTATTCAATTGCAAAAAACCCCAAATTAGTAAATTTATGACAAATATACCCTCTGCTAAATTGGATTAATACCACAAAAAAATCACAAAAATTGTAAACCGTGATAAACGGAGTGTAAAATCCTAAATTGGTATACTAGTCAACTGTCACATATTATTTAACTTAATAATTTGACTATAAAATTCAACGAAAATTAACATAGGGTAAATTTGTAACAAATGTATCGGTTTGAGATAAATTTGTCAAAAGTATACCAGTTTTGGGTTTTTTGTGGTAAAAAAAATAGTTTGGAGTTTCTTACCAAAAAAAAAAAAAATAGTTTGGAGCAAAATTTATCACATGTGTACCAATTTAAGGTTTTTTAGGGTATTAACCCAATAGACTATCCATAAAAAAACATAATTGGCTCTCTTTTTGAATTGGTACTGTGTGGATAGATTCTAGGTTTTGTGTGTTGAACTTACCCACCTACCCATTTGCGAACCAATTAGAACATGTTTTTTGAATTTGGAAGAAGATGACTTATTATTCTTACACGAGCTTAATTTCCCTATTGTATGGACGTTTTACTTAGAGCCGTTTTGTTACCCATACTATTTTGTTATGGTTGCTATGTGTTTTGGTTTTTTTTAAAAGAAAAAATGAAGTAAAAAAAAAAAAAAAAAGAATCAGTACCTAGATAGACAAAAGGCTCCAAATTAGTTCCAAGATCAATAAGGCAAGTTTCAAGTTTAAAAAAATGGAAATCGGTTCAAGCAAGTAGGCTTCAGGTTCCACATCTGAAACTTACTTATCTTAAAACCGATAACCCCTATAGAGCACAACATAAAAAATTACTATTCTCTGAGTTTTCGGCTTTGAAAGTGAAAGGAAGCACAATTAATGTGAAAAAAAAAATTTATCGAATCTTTGAAGCCGAAATATGATAGAACTTACGCTTGGAGGAGGTGCCCAAGATTACGTTAGTCTTGAAACCTTTGATAAAGCAATCAAATCGGTGATGAGATAGCTGGATCTAGTCACTTGCTTGCAAGACATGTTGAGCATCAAAGTTTCAATCCAAGATGTGATGTAATTGAATCGGTGTATGGAGATTTGTTCCATGTAATAATAATCGATAGAGTTTCATTGGCAAGTGCTACAAAATCTCATACATTAGAAACCTGGTTGTGTAACCAGAACCATTAGTTTGAAATATTTTCTTTTCCAAGTGAATTTCCCCTAGTCAGTGAAAAAGTGAAAAAGTGATTTCGTTGTTGTGGAATAAGAGCCACTCATATCTTAATACATATATTTAATTTATTCAGATTTGTTAGAGCGGGATCCACTTTTTGGGGAATATAAGTTGAATCAATAACAAGAATAGTTTGAGGGGAACATTTTTCACAATCCCTGAAGAGATAGTTCACTAATAGGTCGTCTTGGAGATAGTTAACTAATGGGCCATCTTGGTAACGATAGATACATGCCTTGTGATGATAGGCCCATAAATGTAGGCATCTCTTGTTTTTTTGTCTACTATTGCATTCTAAATCACATATTTGTCTAAATAATTTAGATTTTAAGTTATATCACATAAAATCTCAAATTAATGCACATGTGATAAATTTACTCTTAATTAGTTTCCGTTAAATTTTGCCGTTAAATTGTTAAGTTAGATAACACGTGGTAATTGATGGAGCTACCAATTACGAGTTTTACGCTCCGTTTGTTACAGGTACACCAATTTAAAGTTTTTTGTAGTATTAATCTAATTTAACGGAAACGTAGAAAACTAATGGAGATAAATTTATTACAAATGTATCAGTTTAGGATTTTTAAGAGTCAAAAAATTAGTTTATGATAAAATTGTCACATATATACTGGTTTGAGATTTTTTGAGGTCAAAAAATTAGTTTGTGGTAAATTTATCATGAGTGTATCAATTAGATTTTTTCTTGATATTAACTCTCAAATCTTTAGATAAGCTAGATTGCGATTTTACAAATTTTCACACAGTTCAAATTATTATCTAATAGCTTAAATTCAGGCGTGATGGAGGGGTTAAGTATTTAAATATGAGAAAATTATTGTAGGAGCCTCAATACTTATATTTATCTGGCATTTGTATCCTAAAACTCTTCTTATGCTCTTTTAAGTCATAGAACTTGCCGTTACCCTTCAAACGGCGTCGTTCGAGGGGCTTGAAAATCAGCATTTTGTTGAGAACAGAGGGAGGGGGATCGGAGGGCGCGAGAAAAGGACGAGGGTGGTCGCGCCGCCCCCTTCGTCGTCGTCGACCCTCGTCGGGGTTGCGGCGACTTCCAATGGTGTGGCATGATCCGACGCCCTAAAAAAAAAAAATTTGGCAAATTGGTTTTTATGTTCATGACATTTGCCTTGTGGAAAGTGACTGCGATATAACTAGTTTCATCGGATGATTCGCAGGATGTTAGGAAACTGTTGGGGGTGGTCTCCTCGGACGAATTTTATATGCAACCAACGTTACTCTGTACCATCAAATTGGATATATATTAGCATATATATAGCACGAGTAGTTGCACTGTTATACTCCATTGTTCTGGAAATTAGTTGGTTCAGATTTTTTTTTAGAAAAGCGGGGTGCACATGGCCTGATGTTTTTCATTAATTTCAAACCCTAATTAGACTTACTAACTAATCGCGGGTTAATGGACAAGTTAAAGAAAAATGTGGGAAATAGAATTGATAATTTTCTAGGGAAAGTTATCAAAAAAAATTTAAATTTATTACTTTTTAATTGTGTCAATTTAGTTATAAATTTTTTAATAATTTGCCAAAGTTAGTTTACTTGCTAATTTTGGTTGGAAATGGAGGTCCAACAGCGCCAATTGTCCTACGTGGATTGTAATATTTTAAAAAATTTCTGAATTTTTTTTCTTTTTACTTTCCCTTTCTTTTTCTATTTTCTCTTTTTCCCTTATTTCCCTCCGCTGGTTGCTGGCCTTGGCGATGCTAGGTGGAAGTTGTGGCGAATCTCACTTGTAGTAAGCCAGGTCAATGACCAAGGAACGGAAAAAAGGAAAAAGATGAAAGAAATGCAGAATTTTTTTTTTAAATTATAAAAATCGTTAATGTCAGTATCGACCATGTCACGTAGAAAAATCTATCGCTAACTAAATCGCCACACAAACAATTTTCAACCAAAATTAGCCAAAATAACTAAATTAGCAAATCATCAAAAAGTTTATAGTTAAAGTATTTTTTTTTTGTCAAACTAAGATTTGAATTGGTGGTCTACTTTTTATATAATTTTTTTGAGTTTTTTTTTCATGTATTTCTGTCATATAATAACAAAGGATAAATCAGTCTATTTACAAGTTTTATCATGTAACGATCTAAGATAACATACTAATGAAGATATGCACGATCCAAGATTTATACGCACAATCTTAATAGATATGGAGAATCAATAGAAATATATCTCCAATATAGAAAACTATCCTGTTCATCCCTAATATAGCAGAATATCATTATTATCTCTAGCCTTTGAAGTCCCTTTTTTATCTCCAAGGTCACCCCACAGTTCCAATGATGATGAATTCCGAAGAAGCCTCTCGAGAAACCAAGACCCTGGGAACCTCGTACCTTCAAAAACAAGGCACGTATGCGGGATTGCTTCGAAAACAAAAGATCTTGCTAGAGAAGGGAAATAAAATTTCCCAAACTCCTAAATCTCATCTGAAACTCTCGCCAATCGACGGGACAGATCTCCACGTTGACTCATTCTCTATGATGGAAACCTCGGAAACTTCCCTTCCCGATCACGTAACCCAGGTGCCCACCTCAGTGCTAGTGCCCAAACAGCCAGAAAAAAGAACGAGAGAAAAAACTAGTTGTAGCTAACCATCAAGTTTGTTGAGCCTTCACGTTGCGAAACATCCTCTTCAATATTTTCTCATTCCTTCTAGGAACGCAGGTTTTTCCTTCTCTGCTGCTCGTTCTCTCTCGGGCCGTGATGCGACCCGGCTTGGGATAGCGGGGCGAGGTCGGTTTTGGCGCCGATGAGCGGTAAGGCGGATGCTGCGGCGGCCGGATCCGGCGGGGGAGTTCTCGACCCGTTGTTGGATCGGAATGCAGTGAGGAAGTTCTTCATCAAGAGGAAGGACAGCGATGCTGGGGACACAGGTGAGCCGTCGAAAGGGTACCCTGAATTTGCCTGCATTGTCGTGGTCTTGATGAGTTTAGTGTGATATTATATGTGCGCCTCTCTGTCAGGAAAGTTGGAATTTACATTAGCTTCGAAAGTGTCCTCTTTTGATGTCCCTGGCGATGTTTCTTCGTGTTTGGGCGAATCGGTTTAGGTCAATCTCTGGCTCTGTTAGTGTTTTTTCGATTCCTCTCTTTTCGCTGAGATTGTTTCAGTCTGTAATTCAGTAATGTGCGTGAGGAGGACGTTCGACTGAATGCTTTTTTATACTGTTTGTCTTCTTTTCTAGTTACTTTGCTTTTCCATGTACTTGATCAAGAGTGCTGCATTGGCAAATTTATTAGTTTGAAGAACCCGATAATCCGATGGTATTTATCATTCACGTGTGTCCTTCTCTTGAGCAAGTGATTGAATTTCAGATGTAGAAACTAGATTATCGTCTCTTTTGTTAGCTGAATCTCCGGTGCTGAACCTGGCTAGTGCACATGTGTGGTAGCTTAGATGAGAGTAAGAATTCCCAAGACTAACATAGGGTCATCACCAGGTCGAGCACTCGAAGAGCTCAGAAGCTCTCTCCACAACGAGCTCTGCACATCGGAAGGCGCCAAGCGCCAACAGCAGCGGTTTTGCGGGCCGGTCGTGGCGATGACCTTCAACTTCATGGTTGCTGTGGGGATCATCCTCACAAACAAATCGGTCCGTCCCTCGTTTCTTCTGTCCACTTTCAGTTTTTTAACGTTTTACGGCATGTCTTGGCTTTACTGGTTGATCCATTTAAGCAAATCATCTGGCTCCTGCTCAATCAGTAAAAGCGTGACCGCAGGTGATGGGGCAAATCGGGTTCAACTTTCCGATTTTCCTCACGCTGATCCACTACTGCACCGCCTGGGTTCTGATGGCGATTTTCAAGGCGCTGTCGCTGCTGCCGGTCTCGCCTCCGTCCAAAACCACTCCTTTCTCCTCCCTTTTCGCGTTGGGTGCTGTCATGTCCTTTGCCACTGGCCTCGCCAACGCCAGCCTGAAGCACAACAGGTCCTAACTAGCTTCATGGTCCTCTCTGATGATCTCTGTCTGGACTAATCATGGCCATCTTCTTTTCGTTTGCCTCGCAATTAAGATCATGAGCTGAATTTGTGCAGCGTTGGATTCTACCAAATGGCTAAGATAGCGGTCACTCCGACCATTGTACTCGCCGAATTCATGCTTTTCAAGAAGAGGATTTCCATGGAAAAGGTCAGGGACAGGCTGAAATTCCTGGCTACCGAAGTCATTCTCGTACTCATTTTGGAACTTGCTCTTTCTTCTGTTCACGAATGTGCATTCCATCGTTCAGGTTTTGGCTTTGATAATCGTTTCGCTCGGTGTGGCTGTTGCGACTGTGACAGATCTGGAGTTCAATTTGTACGGCTTCTGCATAGCGGTCATTTGGATAATCCCCAGCGCTATAAATAAGATCCTCTGGTCTAACCTGCAGCAGCAAAGCAATTGGACTGCCTTAGCGTAAGCGACAGACGAAGATCTGTATCTTCCGCACAGTGATCATTGCACGACTGCTCTAACCGTCGACTTTGATGAGCACAGGTTGATGTGGAAGACGACCCCTATCACAATCTTTTTCCTGTTGCCGCTGATGCCATTGCTGGACCCTCCAGGAGTGCTATCTTTCAACTGGGACTTGCGAAACTCGAGTGCAATCTTGATCTCGGCTCTGTTAGGCTTTCTCCTGCAATGGTCCGGCGCGTTGGCTTTGGGGTAGGAAACCGAAACACATGCCATCCATTCGTTTCGTGAAGCTTGTCATTTTGAGCTTTGCGTTTCAGCAATGGGGAACTTGCTAACAGCATGTGTTGTTTATGGCAAACTTATGCAGCGCGACTTCGGCCACTTCCCATGTCGTTTTAGGACAGTTCAAGACGTGCGTGATCCTCCTCGGAGGCTACGTTTTCTTCCACTCCGATCCGGGGTCGGCGAGCATCTGCGGCGCAGTGACGGCGCTTTGCGGGATGTCGGTCTACACGTCTCTTAATCTGAAGGAACCCGTGGAGAAATCGAAGAAGCGCCCACCGAAGCAGACGTTGCCTGTATCAACCAAGTCGCTCGGTGAACAAGCCTCAGAGCCCGATGTACATAACCCTGCAAATATTGCCTGAAATTGTCCATTAGATTTAGTGCATTTTCCTTTTTCAAGGTGTCTATTATGGCTTATTCCCCCTCACTTTTTGGGGGATCTAGAGATTATCTTGTTTAGCTTTTGATTCAAGTTGTTCTTGAGAGCTTAGGATTTGACAATATTCGAGAATACCACTAATTATAGCATAGTACTTTCTACACTTACTTTTATGGAAAAATCAAGCATGCACCTTCTCTATCCTAATTAATGGCTATCCACTCTCTCAAAATAGCGTAAAAGGTGGCTTCTGTAAAAAAGCTATTCTTATGCTGGCGACATATGCAATCATTGTTCTACTTTATTGATGTCGTCTCTATTTATTTGATACGAGATTTTTCTTACTTTACTCCTACCCACGAAAGGAATGTCATTAGGTGCATCGAGATTATATGAACAGATGGATCTTTTGGGCCCACCTGAGCCCTACGTGATTCAACCATTCGTCTGTACTGAGTTACTTGTATCGATGCACCCGATAACTTCTTGCATGAGAAGGCATTGGGTATGATTTTTTTTTTTTTTGGTCGGTAGCGTTGGGTATGATTGTTTAGAGGGAAACAATCAAGGGAAATCATTCATTTGATTTTGGACTCTCTACCGTCAACACGATAGATTTGGCCAATTACCATACATAAATAGATATAAAATATGTCGTGACATGTCCGATCATATGTCCGATCATATTTAAGTAGTGGTATGAAGGTATCATATTGGTGCAAATTGTATGTTGACTTATTTAGTTAAAAATGTACATGAGTGAGCGGTAAACAAGTTCAAAGAGTTAGCTCCTGCTTGAATAGATTGTCCAGTTTATTGGGGAGGTGCAAAGAAATTAGAAATCGCTCTGATCACCCAAAACCCAACCAAATCGACCTAGAACCAATGGTTTCCCAATTCCAATTTGGAATCATTAGGCACCCGTCCAATTTTTAGTTTCAGATGTTGAACCACCCATCCATCTATTCGAATCGGACATATAATATATTTTTTAATTTTTAAGAAAAATTAAAACCCTAAATCCCTTATGTCTCTCGTCAGTCATCTCGTCTCATCTCTCAGTCTCTTGAGTCTCAATTCTCATCAACTCATAGCTATGCCTCCGAATGTTCATTGCAGACATGATCACGGCCTTGCCTCCCTCTCTCGCTCTTGGTCAACTCCATTTGCTGTAAGTTGGAAACCCTAATTGATGCCATTGGCCCCTTTTTAGTTGCTTCAACCTATTCATTCTCCGAAGTACAAAAAAGGAAAGTGAAATATTCTTCACACTTATTTGAGAGGAAATTCTTTGACTTGCACTTGAAGTGAAGCTTGCGATTCAAGTTAAATTACAAGCTTCACTTCAAATGCAAGCCTGTCTAAATTACCATGCTAGATGAGCTTTTCCATGTACCCGGGTTTGGTCTAAAGGCAAGGCAATTAAAGAACACGGAAGGTTTTATTTTTATTTTTCAATTATAGAACATGGAAGATTTTTTTTTTTTTACAAACAAAATGGCAATTACATAATAGAGCATTCTTTTGTGCTAGAAGAAAAAAAGAAGCTTGGTGGGACAGCTCATGGCTTGCTAGAAAACAAGCCACTAAACGCGTGAAGCTTGGTGGAATTATTTTCATAGACTCACTTGAGACTCGGTCCAATTCTTAGGTAGGTTCATGGAACTAATGAGCGGTTCTCAATTTCAAGGTGGGAACCACTCATCTTGAAATCGATCATCCCTACAATTTACTACGCCAACACACTATTGAGCATGATATAGATTCTGTACATAACATCATTTAAGTTTCGTTCGTTTTGCGAAAAATAGATAACTTGAAAAATATCTTCTTAAAAAACCAACTTTTATCGCTCACTACAATAAATGAATGAAAAATATTTTTATCACCTCCCAAAATGTTTAAACATAAAAATATTATTAATAATGGAAATATTTTCAATTGACTCATCATTTAAGACAATGCAAGTGATTATTTTTAGAAAAATTTCTTTTAAATTTTTCATTAATGCAAAAAAATTGCACTCTAAAAAATAACCCAAAACCATTCAATTTAGCAAATTGTGAAGACAAGGGATGTAAGTACAATCGTTATATTCAGAAATAGTTACACAAATGGCTTTTGGACTTTAGCCAATTGCATAATGTGATTCATGAAATTTTTATTTATTTAATATAATCTCTAAATTTTGATCTAATGTGCAATGTTGATCCTGAATTTTAATTCATTCATATAAACTTTGAATGGTTTCTAAATATTGTCCCCGAACCTAAATTAATGGAATAATAATATCAGATATTTTCATAGAGACTAAATTGAATATTTATTAAAAATTCAGAAATTACATTAAATAAATTTAAAAGTCGTGAATAATATTGTATAATTGATTAAAATATAGAAACTATTTGCGCCATTTGACATTTTCCCCTATACTTGCGCGGAACACAAGAACGCCAGTGGCAAATCCGTGATTGGTGCCCTTCCCTGAGTGGCAAACCCGACATTTCGACGGGAAATATCATCCTCTTATACTCTTCTTCCACGCATTCGCACGGCTCAGAACGAACCCTAGCTTCTCTTTCTCCTTCTCCTTCTCTGCTCGCTCTCGATTCGCAGGCCTGATCGGACACCTTCGCTTCTCGCGACTTCCAAAGAGCGCTCGATCTCGAAGCGCTTGCCTGATCGATGGGTTCGAAGATGAAGAACGACCCCCTCTCCGGCGATGGAGCCAGCCCCGGGTTAGTCTCTCTCTCTCTCCCCCTAGGCAGGATCCTGTGGATTTGCATGTTCATGATTGCTTAGTCGATTGCGTGTTCGTGAGTAATCGAAAGCGAGGCGAGCTCGATCGAAGGCTTTGGTGGATGAAGGGAAGACCTCCTTTCTTGCCATCCGTAGCGTCCGTGTTTTCGGAAACGAAGCCCTCGACGGAGTGAATTCGCCGCGAACGGGCTTCTTGTGTAGTTCGTGGCCGTCTTAATATTTTTCTTGATTGTTGGATTTTTAGAGAGTTATCTGTCGAAAATCTGCAAACTTTAGCTCTTGCGCAATCGCGCGGTATATTGCTTCTTCTTTTTTATTGGGAGGGCTCTTAATCTGTGAATTTTGCTATGCAGGAAGATCTTCATCGGAGGACTGGCTAAAGATGTTACTTACGGTGAGGCCTCTACTTTTTTGCCGTTTGTCTCATTCATTCACCAACAGCGCTTGCTTTATGCTCAATACTATGGCTAGTTTTATCTTTTCAATTGTGCCATAGAGTTGATTATAATTTAGTAGTTTGGAATTAGGATTTATTTCTGGGTGTTCATTTGCCCTGCCTAAATGCTATACGGGTTATAGCTCAACCGATTTTTGTACCCCCTTCTTATTGACTGTCTTTCTTATTGTGGTGATACAGCGACATTCAATAAGCACTTTGGGCAATATGGAGAGATAACGGATTCTGTGATAATGAAAGATCGATTTACGGGTCAACCCAGGGGTTTTGGATTTATCACTTATGCTGATCCTTCGGTGGTCGACAAAGTTATAGAAGATGAACATGTCCTCAATGGGAAGCAGGTAAGAGCAGCATCTTTGTCCTGCTGGTTCTCTTATCTCGTTTTGTCGCTTTGTTGTTCACTTCACAAGCCCGAGGTCCCTTCAATTTCCTTCCTGTTGTTACACGTTATAAAGATGTACTTTGTGCTGTAATCTGTATTCAAAGTGCTGTAGTGTACAAATACTTGAAAAGTTTCAATGAATGGTGGAAATCTTTTTTATTGAAAGACTACCAACTCCCTACATTTGTCTGCTCAGAGATGTAGAGAATAGCACTATTTCACATATCTTGTAAGGATGATATTGCAGTGCTTTAACATTGCTTAAGGTGTCCAGTGTTTTCATTATATGATGACGCACTAAATCCGTAACTAAGTTTCTTTTCTTTCTCCATTTTGTTTATCAATGAATTGATTTATTTCCTTTGTCCTTGTCATGCTCCAACCATACATATTTGGAAAAACTCATGGCCCACAAAAGGGATATAGATATGATGAATTTTCTTATAGGATTTCTGAATAAATATGAAACAAGATAAAGCTCCCTGACTTGTTTAGATAACGCAGTTTTGTTTGGATAGTTGTTCCGTAGAAGTATTACAGTAGTTTTACAGTTTAAAGAGCACATACTACTATTTAACAACGTTTTATGGTACTGTAAGATTCCAGCTTTTATTTTCTTTTCTTTTTTCCTTTTGAAATGTGAGGACATGAATTTGGCGTGTACAATCACTGGAATATGTTAAAATTTTATAAGTTTTCCACATTTGGTAGCAAAATGGATCGATTCTGGCTTGCCTATTTTTCATCCTTAGTTGTTTATTTTTTATTTTTTTAAAACATTTTACTGTAGATTTTTTTCTAATATGGTAAAAGTATGACAAATCATTTGCTAATGGAGCAGGTTGAGATTAAGAGGACCATTCCTAAAGGCTCAGGCCAATCGAAGGATTTCAAGACAAAGAAAATATTTGTTGGTGGTATACCATCAACTGTCACAGAAGGTGCAATCAATTTTTTCCCATGATTTAATTTTTCAGTCAAGAGTAACTAGTATACTTACTGGATTTGCTTCGGCGGATGATGGTTATCAATGGCTATCTTTTTTTGTCCAACTTTGCAGATGAATTGAAGAATTTCTTCTCTAAGTATGGAGAAGTTGTTGAACATCAGATAATCCGCGATCATGAGACTAATCGTTCTCGAGGCTTTGGGTTCATAATTTTTGATAGTGAAGAAGTTGTTGATGATATGTTGTCTAAGGGAAATATGATAGAAATGGCCGGTACTAAGGTGAGTTTACCGATACTTGTTTTTGCAGTGGTTTGCATCATTTAATGCTATTTTATTGTCAATATTGATATCCTCTTGAGGCCTGTATTAAAATAAACATGTTAAGTGGCTTTATTCTAAATATGATGAAGACTATAGCAGGCATAGGTTTCCTCCGGAAGGGCAGTGATTATAGTATTATGCAGCATAAATTAGGTTAACTAAAATGCTTTGTTGTAGGTGGAGATCAAGAAAGCTGAACCAAAGAAAGCCTCAAACCCACCTCCTTCATCTGCATTTGGTAGCAATTCTAGGGGTCGCTCTTTCAATGATGGCTTTGGTGGATTTGGTGGTTCTTATGGGGGCTTTGATGGAGGATATGGACCTGGTCCATATAGGACTCCTGGAGGCTTTGGCAGTAGACTTGGCGGGTATGGGTATGGTAGTGGTGGTGGTGGTGAATTTGGCGGTAGTTATGGGGGGTTTGGAGGTGGTAGCTTAGGAGGTTATCGAGGGGAGTCTTCCCTTGGTTATTCTAGTCGCTTTGGACCCTATGGTAGCAGCTATGGTGGAGGCTATGGTGGAGGCAGTTTAGGTGGATATGGTCGAGGAGGTGAAGGCTACGGTGGTTATGGAGGTTCAGGCTATGGTGGTGGTTATGATTCAGGTCCAGGTGCTAGTTATGGTGGAGCTGGTGGGATGTATGGCAGGGGAGGCTATAGTGGCAGTAGTCGGTACCACCCTTACGCGAGATAGAGATGCTGTCAATTTCATGCAGGTGCTTAAGCTTTCCCATAGAAGTTCCAGGCAGATTCCTCTAGATTTGCTTATTGCGCACTGATAGGCACAGCAAGTACTAGAAGGACTCCTATCTGTTTCACCAGGGAAGGCTGTTCATCATCTGAAGAGTCGAAGTAGATTTCATCTGTATGGATTAGTCATCATAGAGTGCTATCATTAGTACTTGGAGCCTGTCTGACTAGTAGTTACTGTCTGTTTAGCTTATCATGTAGACTTTATACAATATGAGTTGTAGCTTGTGATGTTTTTTCTAGTTTGATCTAGATAGACTATCTTTGATATAATGCCCCTCTTTAGTCTGTTATGTTCTCTTAGCACGCCCTTTTATCATCTGTAGTTAAGTTCTATGCCAGATACCTAATTTTTATGGTTTAGGCCCGCAAGGCCTTTTAGGCAACCTTTTAGAAGCATCTGATATCAGGTTTGGCAAGTTGTGAAGTATAAGTGGGTCCTCGTAGACATTGAATGTTCTGCTCCATATGCCTCAGAAACAGGTGTAAGTTTAGACTCCGTATATAGCTTGGGCCTTGAGCGCGTGTTTGCATGTGTCCTTTTTGTATGTACAATGATTATTTTGCTTGTTCCTTGTGCTTAAGGAGCCAGAACTATGGCCCAGAGTATACGATGATCTTAGAATCTTGATGACGTTTGTGTTCCGTCTTATTTTTTGCGCAAGGTCTGGTATTTTTGCTTTTATCTTGTATGTTTTGAGTCAATTCAGGCCAGGCATATAAAAAAGTGAGCCATCCTCGCGGAGTTATGTGCGACTTTTTCCTTTTTTGGGGCAGGAGCAACTTATATACTTGAAAATCCTTTATGTAGAGTTTTTGTATGTGTATTTGTTCCCTGGCAAGATTATTCCTTTTCTTTTTTTGAATATAGTTCTAGGTTCCTCAAGGTTAATTCTCTCTTGACGAGCAGTGAATAAACAAAAGAACAAAGATTACTGATTTTTTTTTCCATCTCTCTCTCTCTCTCTCTCTGCGCATATCATTCGCCAGGTTGGCTCGCTTGCTCTGCATTTTCTTTTTGGTGATATTGGATACGTCTTTTCTTGCCTTAAATAGAGTAACTATGCCTTGGACAAAGTATCACGAGAGGCTTTTAAGTCGAGGGGTTTTACCTGAAGTCTAGTTTTTTCCCCGGTCACGTAATATGTTACAGACATCAAGTCGACTTAAAGACAGGTGAGTCGGGGGTGAACTCGCAACAACTCCTGGAGAGAGGTAGCCCAGGGCTGGTGAAATGAGTTTATGGATCCCTATTTTAACACGTGATCGTTATTCTGGGTGGGATATGGGTGGTTTAAAATTGAACATATAGGTCAAGATGGGCCTTTACTAAAACAAAGCCCAATTTTTTGTGGGTCTTAATGGGTCTGCATGGAACCCTACTTTAACCCATTTGCTTTTTACACTTTCACTCTCCTGCCACTCATCCTCTTCAACTCTGCGGGATCGGAGCGGCTCTTATCCAGTCTCTGGGCCGCTGCCTCGTCCAATAGTTTGGAGAAAATGGAAACTCGATTTTACCCTGTCGCCATGAATGGATCAAAAATGTAAGCACGAAATCGGATGTGACCTGAGAATTTACGGAAATGCACAGCGATCGGTTGGGGTTAGTTCGGGGGGTTACCAAAAAGCTTTACCTAGAAGAGTGAACGGGGTTTTAATTGGTAGTCACGGGGAACATACACGGAGAGAGCCATAACAAGGAATGATGTGTGCGCCAACGGACAGGATTGAGCCCAGAATCGCGAAGAACAATATGCAGAGCAAATCGTTCGAATGCAATGAATCAAACAAAAAGCTCGGAGCAGTTGAATGGAGTAGAAGCAGGGTAGGAAGAGAAAGAACGGTATGGTGGTTCAGCCACCGCCGACCGAGTGGGTGGCCATGAGGATGCCAAGGATGATGCTGCGGGTGCCGTCAACGAAGAGGGAGATGGCGAGAGCGGTTTCCTTGATTGGTCTGCTGTTGAAAGCGTAGGGAGAGTCCATCATCATGTCCTTGACCGAGATCGAGAAGGCATGGTCCACGAGCGCCATTTCCCAGCTGAAAGCAAAGAAATCTTGTTTGGTCTGGTTTTGAATTTGTAGTTTGAACAAAGGAGGGAGTGAACCCAGTTTTCCATTGGGTTTGTAATGGCCCAACCAAAGGTTAAGAAAGCAAAGCCCAATTAAAGTGGGTCTAAATGGGTAACTCAATCCTAAATTTTAACTTATTTTCATTAGGTTGCGTATTGCGCGGTGGCTGTTAGGGTTTATTAACGCAAATGATAATCATTTTGTTCTTGAAAATAATTTCTAAATAGATGTAAATTTTATTAATTCCTTGAATGAGTTTCTGAGTAGAGAAACGCGTTTGGTAATGATATAAAATTTATATTTCTCATAATAGAAATTCATTTGATGACAGCATAAAATTCTCATTTATAAAATCCTTGTGTTGCGAAATAGGGTAGGTAAGTGGGTTTTTCCTTTTTTTTTCACTGTCCCAAAACAAAAAAAAAAAAAAAAAAAAGTATTCACTGCATGTTGTTTAAGTAGACTTAAAGAGGATTTATCTCGACATGTGGTAAAGCATATAAATTGAGAAAAGTTAAATGCAAATATTAGGCTTGCATTGCTGATCCTATCATGCAAAGATAGCAACATTCTCTCGAAATTTTGTGCGTATTATTTATGTTGGACTAAGTTGTCAAGCATCACCGATGAATAAATCGAATTGATCCTGTGTTAAAAAGTTGTGGATAGAGGAATGATTATTTTTTGCTAATGATCGACTTAAAAGCACCATCAATTATGAGCGAATTTAATAAGGTAACCCATTACTATCATGAGTAATGGAAATAAGGGGTGATCGATTCCATAATGGGTAGATTCCAAACCTATAACTAGGAATCTATCTTGTTATAATAGATTCTCAATTTTTGGATTGTAGAACCTCTACCCTATTTGCACTAAATCTATTTTGAAACCTACACTATTTTTTTGGCTCAATTTCAAGGTCTACTATGTTTGCACTAGAACTTGTTTTACAATCATTAAGCACAAGTCTAATTATTATAAATATTAAGCACATGTAATCAATAAATACATGAACTTTTTCACTAAACAAAAAACTAAGGATTCATAAGACTAATCATTATAAACACACATCACTAGGCAAAGCAAAAATCCTAACTTTGCATAAACATTAGTAGCAAACATGGATATAATATTAGTCTCAATCTCACAACTACTACGGAAAGTTGTTTATTTATCTAAAACGGTCAACATATCTATACCACAAGCATAACTACCCATCCAAGAGTAAAATCAAGCGAGTCAATCCACTTGGTACGAAATCTTTAATAGAGACCTGAAATTCATACATAAAGAAAAATCAATATGAAATCATGCTGTAGAGACAACTACAAAACTGCTAATTAATGAAGTTTATTTACTTACCTATTTTCCAATGATAATGTCATTGATAAGACAATCTAAATCTAAAAAAAAAAGATTAAATAAAGTATTCACTCAATAGATAGATATGTGAATAAATTACAAGATAGAAATAATTATACACAATTTACCCAACTTAAACTTTTTCACATTCTCAATGCACCATTCAATGTTAATCGACACACAAACGGCTCTCAATCAATCTTGAATACAAATCAAATATTCCACCATGTAGGAGTTAAAGAACTTTGAAAATCATCAAGCACACGTCCCGATGTACTAAGCGTCGACTTTAAAGCAATGGTAAATACGAAAATAGACAAAACATCCCGAGCCATCAAATATAAAATTTTATATTTTAACCCAATGCTCTAACACCACATCAAAAGGTCAAGACTAAGGATATCTTTACTTTTAGCTTCAACATACTGATTAAGCTCAAATTTGTTTCATCAAACACTATCTTCTCTTCGTGTGGATAAAGCTTCTAAGCTTGGATGTCATACTCATTGTCATTAGTACTACTAGTATTGACACTTGAACCACCAAAATTTTGTTCATTAGAAGAATCAACAAAAGATTACTTATAAAATCCACATAAATACTCTAAGGCAACATTCATCTTATCAATTTTTGCTTCATTATCATAAATTTGTCCATAACATAATTCTAATTTTTTGTGGGATTCAACACAATCGCAATAAACACCTCCCAAAGTACTTATCAAATTTCTCATTTTTATAACCATAGTTTGAAGCTTAGTGTCCAAAGAATTTGTTGCGTCATTCAAATTTTTTACAACATATTTATCCCATCAAAATAATTATTTGAAGTAATAGAGGAATCCATTGACATCTTTCCGGTGGCATCATAAAACTGTTTTGGAAATTTAGAAAAAATGATGGCATTTTTCCAATCTTCATCTTGAGGAGAATTATTGTCAATCTCCCTTAAGAAAGATAAATCATATTCTTCCATCATTTCAAAAACTTTCTTAAACTTTATGGCAATGTCTGACACTAGGTAAGTAGAGTTTCATCTAGCGACAACATCAAGATAAATCAAACTTATATGCAATTGTCACGGGCCGATCGATCTATCGTTCCCTTAACTCGTGCGGCCTTAGGATTTCTCCCAAACAATCTTTCTCACACTTGACTCACAATGATCTTAGAAAGAGTAACTTTAGAGAGAAAAGCTCTAGATTGTATTTACTTGTAAATGAGATGAGTACAATGAAGGAGATGAGACCCTTATATATACAAATACAAGGTAAACCATATCCATAGATCTCTCCTCGATCTAACGGTGGAGATTACATCTCCCCAACTACCAACTACCCGTATTTATTACATACGAATACAATTACCATATCGCCCGCCCCCAAAAGTATTTTAAAATACTCGAGAAAACCCTAAGACTCGGGGATACAAGCCGAGGGTCGCTTAATCCACAGATGTGTCATGCCCGTCCCTTAGAACCCTCTTGGATCGGCTTTCTTTCAGGCCGTGACACAATCATCTCACTCTCAATACAATATTGAAATGTCTTAGCTCTCATGGGATCTCACTCCTTGCATCCCTATCTATGTTTCAAATTCATATAATAGAATCACACACCTCATATAATCAAGTTTAATATGTGAATGGTGCACCTCATATATAAAACATCACCATTCAAGATCAAAAGCTTTTTTCTTGAAAATTTTTCCTTCACATAACCAACGGCCATATTATAAGAACTAGCATTATTCATGATTATTATTGATACATTTTTTTTCTATTCTCTAGCCATAAATCAATTTTATCATCATTTTCTCAATCTCCCTATCATTGTGACTATACATCATTATAGAATTGATGATTCTTTTATGCAACTTCCAGTTTTTGTTAATAAAATTTGCAATAAGATATAAGTAATTCAAGTTTTGAATGGAACTCCACGTATTAGTCGTGAGTGCAATTATAGAATTGAGCTTACTAAAGTATGTTTTCAAATAATTTTTTTCACTCAGAGATAACTTCATACAATTTCTAATCACCATAAATCATGAAAAATGTTATAAGAGATGGTGTAATTCAGTAACAAAATCACGAAAGCTAACATAGTCAATCATGAAAAACTGTTGTTCATCAATAATGATCATTTGAGTTAGCATGTGCTTACAACGTTTTTGATCAAACTTCCACGCCATTAAGATATTACCACCACTAGTATTTTCCCCTATCTCATCAGCCACATCTTTATTACGTTATGCAAACAACGTATGCTTCTTCTTTACACAAGGATATGTTTTACACTTTCTCAAGTGTTTCCACATAGTAGACATTATATAATCAACATTATACTCATGTCCAACCCCACAATGAATGTACTTTACCCTAACTATTTTATGTGTTTTCTCTTCTATGATTTTTGAAAAATTATCCAAAGTCTCTAATTGACAAGCTTACTTTTTACCCAGAGCAGAACTAGAGTTAGGTACCCTTACCTTATTTCTCGCACTCACGAGCACGGATTCCACTTCATCAGCTCCATGGAAAGGCAATTTCATGAGTGGACTCATTTTATTATATACATCCACTTCTATTGATATGTTTTTTGTGTTAATCCATCAATTTAAAACAAATTATATAACAATGTCAAGATTCTACTAAAAATAAATTATACACGAGACAGTTTCTAGATAAATCTTCCTTATTGGTAAAATGAAACAAAATGAGAGAGATTTAAATTTCTTGAGGTTAAATGCAATTTAGATTACTAATTTAATAGAACTTCATGCTGTGACATAGCCTATCACCATCAATCAAATGCACATGTTTTAAATACAAATTAAGGTTAAAGAAATCTATATGCCAACAATGCAAGGTAATAAGAAAGAACATGACATCATCATATTGCTCAAATACTTATCCAACATTGATGGATTTTATGCATCAGCAAGTCATGTCAAAATTAGTAAGTACAAAAGTTTTTGTCTCAACATACTTCTACACACCCAAGAGTACCATTCATTATCTAACACATAACCTACATAAGTGGATGATCCGATCACACTTGGAAAGAAGCTTTCCATCACAAAAGGAGACAATAGCAAAGTAGTTAGGGATTTAATTCTAGAAATCTTACAAATATTAATACAATGTGAGTATCCCTTTGATATTTAAGCAACAACATTTCTATCAAGATTTAAAACACTAAGAAAATCGGAAAGCGAAGGATGAGATAAGCATGGAAGCAACAAAGTCAATTTTATGATGCTCAATAAGCAATTCTTTAACCACAACATGCACACATTATGTGGTAGATTCTCTTAACTCAACCACATGACCCGTGGATTAGTGAGACATATCATAACATCTAAGACCTTATTACTTTTTCCTATTTATCTCAAACATTGAAATAAATAGAAAAAAAGAGAGAAAAACTTAGACAAAAACACGAGATAAACTACAATGACAAATTTAATGCACTATAAATATCAAGTCCATAAAACATCTCATCAATCACACTTGAACTGTGAGACTGACCTTCCAAGTTTTTTTTTCCAATCCCATTAGTGAAGGCTAAACTCATAACTATTCATCGTGAACTTGCTCAACAAAGCCTATTACGCAGTTGTGTATGAAACTAGCCCATTCGCATAAAAAATCCTAGCTTTTTTTAAACAAAAATTTGGTCGGACTAGATCATCGACCCTCCCACCGAACCAAACAACAAATTCGCTTGCATTAGAGTTGCTATTTTCAAGTGATCCCATCGGGAGTAACTCAGAAAACCGCCAATGACAATCATGAAACTTTCCTCTAATTTCCCAAATTTCAAATTGAAAACCAATAGCTTTAGGCTAAAAAAATCAACAAAATAAGATTAAGGCAATCGGAAGATGAATTGAAATCAAAGATCTAAGGTTCCATCCATTCATATGAGGATTCTTATAAGCTATTTGTGCTCCAACATCACCCCTTAACACACATCATCTCCCTCAAGTTCATGGCGAAGCAAAACGAAAAAAGGGTTTACCAAAAAAGGTACCAAAAAAATTCAATTTCGGACTCGCCTCACTCTGAAAGACAACAACAAGAGACAATGGTGGCAAATTTGGCAACAATGAGATGAGAGATGCTAACGAGTTAGATTGTGCTCTTACAGTCTGCGGTGCTAATGGTCTTGCCGATGCAATGGTGGTTGGGCACTAGCTTATTGCTATAGAGAAAAGGCACCGAGATAAGATCTAGCATAGAGAGAGAGAGAGAGAGAGAGAGAGAGAGAGAGACGACTGAGACTGAGTTTGGGTTCTTTTTAATACTAATAAAAATTAATTCCAAAATTGATCTAGTTGATTCAGTTCTCAAGTAGGCATTCTCTTGGAATCGGAAGCCGGACTGATTCCAATCGGTTCAAATAGGAATTTGTTCCAAGACCAATTTTCCAAGTGATCCAATTTGGTTCTCAGCTAAAACCAGTCCGGTTGTACACCTTTAATGGGATTAGCTTATGTCCAATGTAAATTTGGAGGAAACTTGACAGAATAATCGAACTTAGTCCTGGTTAATACGAGAATTGTTGTATGTATTAAAATAAGGTGGGAATGTTCATTAAATGACTTTTGTCTTTCCCCAAGGATATACCAAGACTATCAACATCATTATACTTGATTCTCCAACATTTTAACAAATCAGTTGTAATTGTTGGTTAATCTCATAACCAATAATCGCATTACCACAAAATTTCAAACCAAATGATGGGTGCCGAGACACAATTCTATTGTTGATATGAGCTATTGATTTGATGACAAATAGATTAATTTGCAAATAAAATAGAGGTGATCATGCCAAGTAGAGAATTGCATTCAGTACTTGATTCCAATTCCTTGCTTGACCATACCACCTAACAACACTACAAAAGATCAACACAAAAAAATGAGCATCCTTAACAAACGATTTCCTTTAATGCCGCAAATGATGATATTATAAAATTGATAGGCAATTCTCAAATACAACATCACATTAAAAGAGCCAAGATAAGAAATCATCAAATACAATATTGGAAGTACATTACAAAAAATAAAAACACAATTTTATGGAATTTCTTGCATATTATGATCTATTCCTATTTTATTGGCAATACTTTTCCTAATTATATTCATCTTGGTTCCTTCCTCAATTGATGTGACCTCATCTTGTGTAGGTCTAAGTGAGTGCTCCGGATCTCTATATAAGGAAAAGTCTTTATCCATACTGTCTTGATTACGGATGTAATTATGAGTAGCACAACATGCAATTATAATATGTGCATACTTCTAAATTGTAAACAAAGGCACATGTCTAAAAATGAAGAACTAATTCTTTAATGCTGTAAATGATTTCTCAATGACATCCCCAGTGAAGAATGCTTATAGTTAAACAATTCTCTTATTGTCTTAGCCCTTTCGTCCTACCTCTATAATCATTTAGGTGATACCATTTACCTTTAAAAGGAGTTAAAAATTCTGGAGTTATTGTATAACCAAAATCTACAACGTAATATTTGCCTATAACAAGATATTCACAAATTGATCATGATATATAATCACAATACAAACATAAAAAAAATTATTTCTTATAGAACAGGTAAATACTTGATGGTAGTTGAGGAAATTACAAGCGAGGAGTTTCGAGTGTTGTCGAGAGCACTTGACAATTATTGACAAATTCTTTCCAACTAACATACATAAAAGTAAATTTCATATCAGACAAACAAACACACATCACATTCTGATTGGTAATTCCTTTCTTATCTCTAAGTGAAACATATTTCGACCTAGGTACCAAAAACATGAACGTGAGTGCCATCAATAACACATTGCAAATCCTACCTTGAAGTAATATTTATGGTTAGGATTCATAAGAATCTCCTTTGGAACAACATCAAAGGGCGTAGTACGACAACCTATTTTGTTAGTTTGAGAACTATTTTCAATATTATAGTGAAGTACTTATTAATAGTTTATCCCAAACTTTGGAATCTTTCATATAAATCTATATTGAAATTATTGTGACATCATAAATAAAAATATCCCAACTTGTTCATCTACTATAATATATTAACTATCTTCTAACTAACCTCTTACCTTCATCAAATCATAACGGTCGAGAAATCTATGTCTTTCTATCCTAAAAACTTCATATACTTTATTTGAATATCCATAAAGAACTTCTTTTATCCATTCGAGTCCTGACAATACATTGTCTCTAATAGGTTCTCTCGTGTGCATAAACATATCTACCGTCAAAGTGTTGTTCAACTAATTTAACTAATGCTACATTATCATTATACATGCTACTTCTATCCCCCTCTATATTTACTTTTGCCATCACACGAAAGAAGAATATTAACATAACAGATAAGTAAAGAATCCAATAACAATCAACAATAGCCACAGCATCATCATAGTTGCATCATAAAAAATAAAAAAATACATAATCTTAAATGCATCAGTTATAGTGTGAAATTAAGCCAAATATAAATTCATAACATATTTCTCAACATTTACTTAAAGATATTAAAAAAATCCACCTCATTTTAAGTAAAGATATGATAAAAGCCTATATCTATATGGTATTAAGATAAGCTTGGTTCACAACTTTGTTGTAAGGATTATGTTTCAAGTCAGGTATGCCATATAAGACAGCAACAATCATTCATATGGAGTAAAGATCTATAGGTGATAGGGCACGTGAGGTGACAGAGCCACTTATTGATTGACCTATTACGAGTTTGATCATTTCTCAAATAGCTTTGCAAGTGTCATTAACATCAAATGTGTTACTCTTTCTTATTTTCTTAGAATTTAGAGTCTTATCCAACTTGTGTTTCTCACAAATTGGAAGGGCAACTACATCAAATATAAAGACTCTCTCATCAATATGGTATTTATTGAATTCCTTTGGATCCATCACCACCACCATTGTCATCTCCTTTCGACACCACCAAGTCTTCTACATTTCCTACTGCATACTACCCATAACTTATATATCACTAAAATAACATGCAGATCAGAATATTTAGGAAAGCAATCCATTCTAAATTTAGTTCATTCGCTTTTATCTTGCAATTTACACAATGATGACATGGGTTAGCAACATAATTAACGTTTACATCCATAATAAGAACAAATCACCCAAGTAAAGTAATGTTTTAATGTAAGATTTCCATACACTTGAATCATCTACAACAACTATTTTACTTACATTATCCAATCCGAATACAAGTTGTGAAAGAAGTTTCTTAAAACAACTATATTGTCTCTTTATTTTGCTTACCATGTTCTTCAACTGAATTAAACTAAATTGGAGTTTTGTCCATTTATTAAATTCAACATGTATGTTATTCCACCCAGCTTTGTTGTAGGTACATGTGGTGTAATTTCCCTTGGGATAAGTATATTGGAAATCCTAAAACTTGTTAAAAAAACACATTTTAATCCTAAAACTTTTTAAAAATGCAATTAAGTTCTAAAATTTGTACAAAAGTACAATGAAGTTCTAAAATTTTCAAAAATGCAATCAAATCCTAAGACTTATCAAATTGGTTAAATTAATTCCTTCCATTGATAACACTTTTTGAAAATTTTAAGACTCAATTACACTTTCGTAATAAAATTAAGGATTTGATTCCACTTTTTAAAAAATTTTAGGACTTGATTGTACTATAATAATAAGTTTTAGGATTTAATTGCACTTTTGGAAAGGTTTGGAATTCAATTGCACTTTCATGACAAATTTTAGAACTTCTAGTGCACTTATCCCATTTTCCTTTTTTGCCTCTTCTACCAACAGACTTACAAATAGATTGGTCAAAGACTTGGTCCACTTTGTCATAAATGCCTTTTTGTGGAATGCCATTTAATCTTAATTAGTTAAGCATCAAATAAGCTAACTCATCAAATGCAATTACAATAATATTAAAGGTGATTAAAATGACCACAAAGTATCGCTAAAGCATATCAAATTCATATATAATCAATAAAGGTTAGACCTTGTTGTAGTAAATATGGGCATAAATAACCCACTCTTTGATCATATCAAATGATAGGCCAACATGTTGAAATAAATAGAATAATTGCCACTAATTAGCACGATCAACCAATTTTAGAGATAGTATATCAATTCAAGCGCAAAAGCTTTGATGTTAAGATTACATCAATGTTATATTCTATGACTATTAATGAAAGAAAATAAGTGAAGAAAATTGAAAGAGAATATCCCATATCAAATTGTGCAAGTTGCTAAAGACATCAATTAGCAGTAAAAATCTCAAAAAGAGAAATACCAATGCCACTTGAGTTAATCACTATCGAACTTAAAAAATAGGAAGAAATGCCTAAAGTGTCATATAATCCAAAATTGCAAATAGTATATCAAGCTGGGGGAGAGTTGCATAAACTCCATGATCATGAAAAAAATGTAAACCATCACTAAAAACAAAAGTAGGGAAGAGGATAATTGGATTTTCATTCTTTGTGAAAAGGAGAACAACAGCCCTATGATCATGTGAAGTTGCAGTAAATCAAAATGAAACAACAAGCATATATTGCACTTAGGGACTATCGTTTGCAAGTGTTTGTTTTGCAAATGCCATAGGTTCTAGTTCTGAACAGTCCTCAAGTATGCATTCGGACAATAAATATGGTGAAAAAATTAACCAAATTCACTGCAACTTTAGCAAAATGTGATAAATGCCAATGAACACTAGGGTTGCGACCTAGCTAGGGTTGACTCCAGAAATCATGGCTCGCAAGTGCCAAAAGAAGGCCTACTCTAGAAATAGAAATTGCAAAAATTGATTGCGAAATGCAAACAACAAAGCGGAGCTAAGACACAACGAGCGCGCGTGCTAAAGGGAGGGAGAGAGAGAGAGAGAGACTCACCTTGTTGCAATGGAGGGTAGGGTTACAATGAAAGGCACGACTATGGTTATAATGACAAACGTTTAACAGTGGTGGTAAGACTCCTTATGGTGACGAAACTTGAGCAAAGAGGAGATGGAGAAGTTTGACCGAGTCTATGCATGAGAGAGACATACATACAAGAGAAAAGGAAAATGCACATAGTGAGAGGGAGTGAACGATAAGAAAGTTTTATTTTTGAATTTGTTATAGAAATAGAGAAGTAGAAAAGTTTTTGTTCCTCATTTAATTTTCCAAACCTATTTTTGGGTTAAAAGTTTGTCCCAGAAATAAAAATAATGAAATTAAATTACTAAACGAAATTCTGTTCCAGACTTATTCCCGAGAATGGAATAATAGAAAAATAGAGAAGATAAAAACATTTTTATTGAATTAATTCATTTTTTAATTTGATATGGAATTTATAATCCAAATGAGATATACACATGAATAGTTTAAAGTAGTTAAATAGATGGTTATGGGTTTTCATAGGTTATATTAAATATTAATATATTTTAGTAATGCCAGGCGAAGTTGGGTTTAGGCCATTAAATTTGTATTATAAGTAAATGGGTCAATTCGAGTTAGATAATTTTTGACCCAACCTAGCCTGACTTATCCATTTGATGGCCTTAACAAAAAGTAAAAGCCTATATTATATATTTTTTCATTGGACAAAAGGTGCAGGAGGCTTGCTTTTTAACCCATGAAATTTCAATCATGGTGCGCTATATGCAATGCTATCTCATGTTTGATGTGTTCTCAATACCCTTTTTGCTTTTTCCCCATAGTAATCAAGGTCGTGATGATCCTTTGATTTTGATATTGAGTGGGGCAATGGCCGTTTGGGTGTCTCAACACCATAGTTGGTTCTCCAATAAAGAAACCTTATGCATACATGATATATGTTTTATAGTGAAATAAAAGAGCCGTTTTATAGGGTCAACTTTTGGGAAATGAGTGACATTGCGGTGGCTTGACGCTTAACTCCACCTCAATCGATGATCATCCCTTCCCTCTTTTTCTGAGGTGGCTTCTTAGTATTGGCTTGAATATTGTTGTAACCATATATTTAGGCTTAAACCTATTATAATATCCAATATTAAGAGTCGGATTAGGTAAAAGCATCGCTAATGGAATTGCCTTCATCAATAGTAATGCTTTAGGAAGTCGAGTTTGAATACTATGGAAATTGTGGTATAGTTACAGAGCAGGATGAGTTAGAAATGCCCCGTGGAAAGACTATATCCAAGATGAACATGAATTCTTATGAGAAAAACACAAAAAAAATGAATGAATTAATCAACTAATTTCTAAAAAAAATCCAACTTTAAGTCAAATTTTTAAATCTACCTCCCAACTTTCACTCTAGTTTCAAATTGTCTACATGTCCAAATATATATATTTTGGTGACCTGGGAACTGCCGTACAACCGGCAGTCAGCGGCATAAACCTAGGGTAACCCGAAGGGACCTACCTCCCCCGGACCGCAGGTGAGTCACACAAGCGACCGCGGGGATTTGAACTCGCTCCCTTCCGGAAGAGGGATTGAGCATAAACCACGCGACCACTAATGGGGTGGAAACATATACAAATATTGTTATTGATTTTCTTCAAGATTCTCAACATTTAGAGGTTATTTCATATGAAAGTGGGGGTGTTGCTATTGATGAACACACGGGTTTTAATATTGAACCTCTAATTGGCCTTAATGTTGATAATTTTGAAGAAATGGTGATTTTTACTAATTGTTAATAATGAACCTCTAATTAGGCTTGATGTTGATCATTTTGAAGAAACAATGATTTTTACTAATTGTTAATAGTAAACCTCTAATTAGCCTTGATGTTCATAATTTTAGAGAACTAGTAATTGTTACTTTTACTTTAGTTTCAAATCTGTCTACATGTCTAAACATTGTTACTAATTTTTTCAAGATTATCAACATTGAGAGGCTGTTTCATATAAAAGTGGAGGTGATGCTATTGATGAATGTCTAATTAGCCTCGATGTTGATAATTTTAAAGAACCAATGATTTTATTTAGACACGGGGATGGATTGGGATTAGAGTGAAAGTTGGGGATTTTTCGAAATAAAAATAAAAGTTCGAAGACAAGCTTGATATTAAATAAAAAATTTAGGATATTTTAGAGAGTTGAGCCAAAATTAATCTTGTTCTTTCATGTCTTTAAGAAAGTTGAAGACTCAAGAAATTGGTTCGTTGGGGAGATTCATATAGTGAGTTCAAATGTGTAGTGTTGGCAATGTAATCTTTCTAATATGAATTAGATCTTATATCATACATCTTCATTGGTTTTTTCCAATACAAGAATAAAGGCTTGCTGCTTTAGGGTTCATTTAGTAACATTTATGTTATAGGGAACAATTTTTTTTTAGAAATAGTTTTTCTCTATTTCTATTCCCTTAAACAATTCCTAAGTAAGACAATGTTTTTGGTAACTATACAAAATTTCTATTCGTGGAATAAAAAAAGAACAAGAATATGTTTAGTACAACCCACAAATTTTTTTGTGCCATAGAATTTCTTTTAATATTTTAGTACTTTTTTTTTCCTCTCTTCTTTCTCCTCCTCTAATCGGCAATGGCAACGATGACCAACAGCCGGTGAGTCTTCACCGATTGATTAGAAGATGAAGAAAAAAAAAGAAAAAAATGACTTATTTGTAGAAATTGCTCCCGAAAACAAGAAATCACTTTTTTTCTATTTTTTTTTTGTTCCAAATCTACTCATTGACTACTTTTTATTCTGAGGAATAGAAAAATTAACTAATTTTATTATATGGATTTTTTTTCTTTTTCTTTTCCGGGAAATAAAAGAGCAACAAACATAATAGAGAAACATGAACGTTGCTATGCAGGCCTTTAGTTTCTTTCTTCTTCTTCTTCTTCTTCTTCTTCTTGTTTAACAAAGAGTCACTCACAAGTGTTTCCATCACAAAATAGATATAATTCAAATTATGGAAAATATAAACTTTTTCTCCAAGATTTTACATGTCAATATTCACATCTCTATGATTTTGAATGATTTCATGAATTCACATTAAATAAGAATTAAATTGTGAAATGATTTGAAAAAAAGTATACAAAGTAATGATAAAGTCACTTAAATAAGATATAGGACCACTTTTATTATTTGCATTTGAGATAAAAGCATGTTCACTAAGCACATGCACATCCTAGTTGAATGAATTGTAATTTCATGATTAATTACATGGTCTATCATATTGTTCTTATATAGTATAGTCTGTCTGATTCATACTTCATGATTTTTCTATTGATCCTTGAATATGTACGCATTCCTGCATATGTTGCCAAGATTTTCAAGATGGAAGATAAGTCATTTGCAACCATCAATAAGGGAATGTAGCCATCAAATTATGACATATAGTGACCACAGTCATGATCAACCCAGTTTGTTTATACTTAAGCAAAAGCTGAAAAAAAAAAAATTGTTACTTATTTGCCAAAACTTATAATATTATTCAAGTTTTAGAATTATAAGAAATCACATGTAAATTTAAGTGTTAATATTTGTATATGATAAAAATTTCAAGCGTTTTGGTCCCAAATGAATTCTTGCTGCAAGATTTAGATTAAAGTAAAAGGAAAAATAAAATAAAAGTTTGTCTATATGCTCGAAAATCAATCTTGAAATCCAGCAAAAATTTTAAAAGAAAAGAGGGAGAAAAGAATCCCAAATAGATATTTAAAAAAGAATTATAAATACCAAAAAAAAAGAATAGTGACTTAAATAATCTCTAAATTTTGACTTAATGTGCAATATAATCAGTAAATTTTTAGTTTGTTTGATGCGGTGCATGAACTTTAAGTTATTGTATAATATAATTTCTGAATTTTTATATATATTCAACTTAATCTATAAATTCTCGTAAAAAAAACAACTTAATCTATAAATTACACGAAAATGATTAGAGATGTCTTTATATTAATTTAAGTTGATAGATAATATTGAACAATTTCATATAATTCAATGAATAAATTAATCATATATCAAAATCTTATGAATCATATAGAATAAATTAAAAATCGAGAAATCAAATTACACATTATATTACGATTGATTGATCATTTTCCCCCAAAAAGAAAAAAAAAAAAAAATAAAATTAAGGAACAAACTTGTCTTGCTCGCTCGCTACTTGGAAGTTAGGAGTTTTGACTTCGGCTTCTCCACTGTGTCGCCTCCATCATCCACCGTCCTTCCCTTTTTCTCTTTCCCTCTCTCTCTCTCTCGCTCGCCGGCGACACCGATCGGAGCCATGGGAAGCGGCGAATTGCGGTACGAGATTGCGCAGAACGCCTACATAAAGCTCGTCCTCCACGCCCTCAAGCACAAGGCCGCCGCCGTCAACGGCGTCCTCCTCGGCCGCCTCTCCGATCGCGGCGACGCCGTCGAGGTCCTCGACGCCGTCCCGCTCTTCCACTCCCACCTCGGTCTCCTCCCCAATCTCGAGATCTCCCTCCTCCTGGTCAGCCTCTCTCTCTCCCTCTCTCCCTCTCTCTCTCTCTCTCTCTTCCCGACGCAGTTTTCGCTTCTGCTCGGTCGGATTTGAAGTGGCCTTGTCGTGTCTAGGTTTGATTGCGCGAGAAACGATCGGGTGATGGCGAACTGGTCCTTGGAATCGTACGATGGCAGGTTGTGTTGTCCGCCGGCGAGATTGTTCTTTTCTGTGTCCGTTCGATTCATTCGGAATTAGTGACCCTAAATCGGAATCTGCGGCGTTTCCTCGTTTGGAATTGATTAGATAACGTGTCATGCTTCCTTAATAGAATGCTCTAATGGTGTGATTGCTTTTTTGCGAGTGAGAGTTGAATTAATGAGTGGTTGTTTGATTCGATTGCTTGAACATATCCAGATAGAGGAGTATTATGGATCGAAGGGGATGGGTATAGTGGGGTACTTTCATGCCAACGAGAGGTACGATGATACCGAGCTTGGTGGTATTGCTAGAAATATTGGAGACCACATCTTTCGCTACTTTCCGCAGGCCGCAGTACTTCTGGTAGGTACCATCGCTGTCCATTTGGTTGATGATGGTATTGTTGCGGGGTGTTTGTAATGTGTTTGGTTGATCTGTGCAGTTAGATAATAAGAAGCTTGAGGCTTTGTCGAATGGGAAGGATCGGTCTCCTGTCATGCAGGTTAGTGGTATTTTCCTCTGCGTAGAAGATTCATGTGGAGATTTCAAGTCTTCATTAAGACGTAATATTTGTCTTTCCCTCTCCATCTTTGCTGGCCTTCTTGTCAGTCATCAACTAGTCATCACTGGACTATGCGTGTATGAGAGAAGGTTTCCGGTGTGTTTGTTCAACTTGAGTTTATTCTCTCAAAGGTTTCGTTTGTTGGTGATAAAAGAATTTGAATTCCTTGTGTAGTCACTATGTTAAGATTCAGAGACAGAATTATTTTTAGGTTGATTGGACAATCATTGAGGTGGTAGTTCTGACTATTTGTACGGCAGACTTAATCATATGTGTGGTTGGGATTCTTCAGAGCTTGTCTCAAAACGGCCCATGTTTCTGACTGCAGCTCTTTTGACACTTCTTCTTTTATTCAAAGCCAACATCAAAAGATAACACCTTTCTTTCCCGAGTTTTCGGCTTCTAGTATTTCACTGCCTTTTTCCTATTACTCCCTGCTACTCTCTTCATGCTTCACATAAAACTGCATAGTCCATTGGATGTTTGAAATTGTTAGAGGTGGTAATCTTCTTTTGTTTTTGTGCAGAAACATCAGTAGTTTTCATTTAGTCAATCTATATGGAATTTGTGTGCGGCTCTCTGTATAGTTTGTTCTTCAGCAGTGTCAATGTTGATGTCATCCAACAGAAAAGTATTGTTCCAATCTCTCATACAGGATAGATTGTTGGACTGGTGTCCAATGCAAATCCTTTCATCTCTTTATCTTTTTGGTCATTGTCTGTTTGTCCCATTTCTTGCGGATATAATGAGGCTTTGTGTATGCTGAAAATTGATTGGTCAGTATGGGTATAACGTCAACACAAACTATTCTGTTTCTTTAACTTAGCATATTAAAATCAAATTTTCTCCTGTCGTATCAGCTTTACACACGGGATTCATCTAAGAACTGGAAGTTAGTCTCATCAGACGGAAGTAACCGGTTAATTACCAAGGAACCAACTGCGAATGTGGTCCTGTTGGATTACATGACATCTGAAAAATGGCAAAATGTTGTCGATTTTGATGACCATCTTGATGACATAAGCAAGTAAGCCCCATTTTCACATTCTCTCCCCTACCGATGTCAACTTAATGGTATATTTGGGGCCAAAGAAAAACTTCATAGTTTTGATGTTTGATGGAATTTGTGATTGCAACTTTTCTTGATGTAGGGACTGGCTCAATCCAGATCTGTTCAAGTGACACCATTTGGGATTTCTGGGCTTTCATTTATGCCCTATTGGCTTTGTCCTCTAGTTGGCGACAGGTTTCACCTCTGCTATCTGCATTTAGGAGCACAAGAGAAGATCTAGCTTTACCAAGTGCCTTTTCTTTGTCAAATCGAAAATCCTCCTTCAAAATTAGTGAGAAAATCCATTATTTCCCTTTCCTGTTTTAGGATGTCCAAGAGATGACAAGTATTTGTTTCTTATTTAACTCCAATGCATGGTTCATCGGTAGCATATGAAGTTGTTATTGGTAAAATGGTTTGTGCTGGTTTTTTCTAATATATCCTGGCATACTGAACGGCTGATAGGTATGCCTGAGACTCTGATGATTTGGATGAATAGGAAATAGTGTGGTGGTGGATGCAAAAGAGTTCTTTTTTTTCCCTCTTTCGTAGAGTAATTATCTACAAGGAGCAGGATGAAAGTCAAGGTAAGTTCATCAGATGGAGAAGCCCAATTGGCAAAAGGGGTTCTAACCCTTAAGATGGCAGGACTAGGTTATAAATCTCTCGACGATCTTACCTCTTTTCGACATGGGACTCGGGACTCCTTTTCTCTTCAACTAAGCAAGCATTTGTTTTGTGCACATTCTAAATGAAAGATGCAGAAGAGAGATTGCAGTAGCCAGTAGCCTGCATTGAGCTTTATTTAGCTTAAGGTATCTTTTTAGCTCCTCCGGAAGTTTAAAATATTAGGGCTACATGTTTTTTTCTTACTTTGAGCTAAGCTGTACCCTGAATGCGTCTGATTCTAGAAATATTTCTAATTTTTAATATTCTTAGTTTGCCTTTTCATTGACAGTTTCTAAAAAACCCCTTCCCCTTCCAGTATTTTTACAATCCCAAAGCAATTTCGTTGCATTGTTTTCAATAAGAAAATATTTGTCTATTGCCGAGCCCATATCACTCTCTTTGTTTTCTTTTTCTTAAAATCTTTGAGACTCAAATTGGCTCAATATTTCCTTTTCCCCCCCTTTTATTCAGGTCTGGAAAAAATGAAAGCCACAGTTTTTACTTGTTTCGGTCTTTAGTAATTTGGAAACACGAGAGCCTACAAAACCGGTTCTACTTAACCAATTTTTGACTTGAGAATTTTCGCTTTTAAACCAGACGCAACTTAGTTTTGCAAGAAGTCTTTTCACCTCTGGATGTTCCTTCCGGTCTAGTTTCAGACGGCTTCTATCCTAGACTTGTATGATAATGAAGATCCAATCTCTCTTGGATCTTTGGACACATCACCTTAGTGTAGTTGGCTTTTGCATTTCTTTGTTAATGAATCCTTCCCATTAGCTGCACACATCATTATAACTTACAGATGATATAGGCTTGTCTCCAGCATCAATAGTAGTACTATTTGAAGCTTTCATACTAGTCACCCAATGACATATTACATTTTGAGCTTGTTCTAAAGTGGTACTTGCTCCATTGCACCAAAGGCCGCTGGGATAGCAAATTATAGCTCTCTTTAACTATCTTCAAAGAAAACGTATGTTTTGCATTTGACATTAAATTTGCCAATGCATGTTTGCATTAATCCCTTCTGTTTGTTACATAATAAAGTCTAGTACTTCGGAGCAATAACCCTAGGTCTTCTGTAGTTATATTTATTATATGCGATAATGGGCCGGGCGGGCCGAGTTTTGGCAATATAAGCCCGGCCTGAAGGCTTTGGGCCCGTTATCTCTAGCCCCGACCGAATCTAGGCATTTCAGCCTAGACTAAGCCAATTCGGTTTGGTTCGGGCTGAGACCCAAAGTTTCACATTATCTTCTATCAACATATTTTAGTTTTTAATCAATAAAATCTCATTCTTATGTGAATTTGGTGGTATTGTTTATTTATGAATTGCCTATGTGGATAATTAATTTATCAAGTTGTGAGTTGCTCTGCAAAAATATAGATAGGGCTCAGAATAAAATCCCCGCAATTAATTTGTGTATTTCTATTTTTTTCAATAATGGAATCAGTTGACAAGACATCTTTTGAATTAGTTAATGAGAAAAGTTTGAAAGAAAAACCCTAATTGAGAAGGAGTCGAGAAATCAAGTCAAGTAAAAATTCCCGTATATGTTACCAAAGCGCATTATGTTAAGGAAATTACTAAATCCAATGAGAATTGTACATAGAGAGAAAAAGCGAAAGCATTATGACATCAACAAAATTTATTCTAATTGAAGGAATATTATACGTTTCAGGAATTGTGACATCAATGATCAAGGATGTTTTCTTTCCGCAAAAAATAAACAGTTTGAAAAACATCTTTCTAAAATAATTACTTGTATTTTTTATAAAAATTAATTAATAGAAAATATTTTCATCATCTACGATAATTGTTTACATATAAATTGTATTGTTGTTGATGATAAAAATATTTTTATTGACTAATTATTTCAAACTATTTAAATGATTATTTTAAAAATATATCTTTTAAATAATTCTTTTCAGAATAAATGGACCTGATATTACTAAACTTAAATGAATAAAAAGTCCCCCGGCGTGATAACTTGGCTTTGCCGAACCCAAACGTACGTGATACGAATTAAAAAGAATTTCCCAAATAAAAATCTCAAAAAAAAATTATTTATTTAAAAACAAGATTTTTGGCAAATGCACTGCACGGACGAGCGTGAGTCTAGAGGTGACAAAATGGGTCCAAATCCATTTTTGGACTCATATTTTTTCATTAATGGGGTTGTATATGGGTTATGAAGATACAATGGCCCAATTAAAATGGGTCCAAAATATTTTAAGTTGAATTCACATGGGCCGAAGATGGGTCCCAACAATTCCGAAACCTAAAAAACACAAAACCTCCTCAGCCAGCCTTCGTCAGTCGTCACCCACCTCGGCCGCTCGCCTCCTCGCTCGCCTCCGACCCGCCTCCGCCACCCGACTCGGCGGCTCGCCTCCGCCGCTCGCCTCTAAGTCGCCTCCGCCGCCCGCCTCTGAGGCTCGCCTCCGCCACTCCCCCGCCGAAGCTCGACGACCTTCAGCCTCACCCCGTGAAAGTCCAGCTGAGGACCTCGTCGATTCTTGCCTTAATAGCGCTCCTCATTGATTGGTAAGGAATCTGCGAATTCGATTCTCTCGCGCGGCCTCGCGGCGAGTCTTCTCCACCAATAAACCCTAAACCCCTCGCCGGCGGAAACTCCAAATCCCTCTGCGTCGCTTCTTCTCCACCTTCTAGCCGCCGCGCCGACTGCCCTGCTCATCAGGTATGTATGTATTCTCGCCGTCCGTCCTCTCCAGTTCCGCACTCATCGTAATGACAACTTTTACTAACATATTTGCTTAATATAACACTTTTTGTCCTTGAATGAGATGCCAAATTTTTTGCAAGACAAATAACATTCTGACTTAAATTTTGGCATGGTTCGTGTTTGTACAGTTCTACTTAAATCAAAGCTGTTGGTTTCTTAGTACCTGTGATATTTTTTTGTCCGGAGGTGACGCTAGACTTGGTTTCATTTAGTTAAAAGTGGAAGAACGATTTTCGGTGAAAGAAAAATAAGGAATTGATCGGGCCTTCTTTCTCGGAATCGCTGATTGAGTTCTGTTCGATTATCTGGTCTGAAAAACGCGATTGCGGATGACGAACGAACCATTTACGTTGTTTCGGCAGTCTCTTTTGTGCTTTTGCATTGCTCGGTAGTTCGAGGGAGTTGAGTTTGGAGCTTCTACCTAAATTGATGTTGAAAGATGCTTTTTTTTTTTTTTCTGTCCCCACATTGAGCTCCTGAGTTCGATCTTTGTCATCCCATTTAAGATGTACTTCCGGCGTTGTTAGGTGTAAAGCTAGTGTTGATGCCTTTTGCAGATCGATGGGTGCCCCGGCTCTTAATAAGAAGAAGAAGGGTGCAAGGGCGGCGAAGCCCCCGCCTAAAAAGAAGCTGAAGAATGATTTGTTTGCTGAGAAGCGGTCGAAGAAAGATGACATCCTCGAAGAATCGGACGATCAGAGCAAAGACATCGAAGAGCACCAGGAATCTGAAGTGGAATCTGAAGTGGAGGAAGACGGAACTGGCGATTCTGGTTCCGAAGTATCCTCTGATGGAGATGATCCGCTGGCCGATGATTTTCTCCAAGGAAGTGGAGATGAAGGTTAATGTACTCCATGATTATAGTCTTTGGTCTTTCCTTGTGTTTACAGACGGGATGTTTTTCTCTTGAGTGTTCCAATTGCGTGCTGCTAAAACCATTTGTCTTGTCCAGATAAAGCTTCCAGTTTGGATGAGGATTCAGATTCTGGTTCAGATTCTGATTCTGATGAGTCGGATATTGAGCAGAAGTCCAGAGCTATCGATGAAGAAAGGGCTAGGATAGAGGAAGAAGCAGGAGCCGAAATGCAGCTTAACATCAAAGAGGAATCTGATGAGTTCAGATTGCCAACTAAGGAGGTACTTCTCTATTCTCTATGCGACTCCTGTGCAAAATGTGTGAGGTGCTATTGGCATTGCCGCTGTGCTGATATATGTTATGTTTTTGATATAGTGGTGACATTTCTTCTGCAGGAATGTGTAGGTCAACTTATTATTGTTATCTAATTCCTCCTCTATGCAAATTCTTGTAATTTAGGAACTTGAGGAAGAGGCTCTTAGGCCACCCGATCTTCCAAATATGCAGAGGAGGATAAGAGAAAGTCAGTAATGCGCTCATTATATATTTTTCATACTTTTTTCTTATGATCAATCTTTTGAAGTCTTGTTCATGAAAATTTTCTGTCAGTTGTTCGAGTGTTGTCAAATCTTAAGGTGCTGAAGCAAGAGGGAACAACGAGGAAGGACTATTTTGAGCAACTTAAAAAGGATCTGGCTTCCTATTATGGTTACAATGACTTCCTTATTGGGGCTTTGATGGAGGTGAGCGAACTGCTTTATCAATAGAAACAATGGAGTCATGAATGATATTTCTATGTTAATACCATTTCCTCTCCTATCTGGTTTTTTCAGTTTTACATTTGGTACTCCTTTTCTTTGTATAAAGAAAAAAACTACTTTGTGCTCTAAGTGTTCTGTGCTTTGATTTCTGTTACTCTGCAGATGTTCCCGCCAGTTGAGCTTATGGAACTTATTGAAGCATTTGAGAAACCTCGACCTATATGTCTACGTACAAATACTTTAAAGGTAAAACAAAAGAAGTACATTGCTTGTTTGATGTGGTCAGGATAGTCTTCCTCCTTTTATTTTGTCTTCCTGCTGTTAGAAAATGCAATTTCTTTTTCTTGAGTGTACTTGCTAGATGATATTTCTCTTCTTATTATCTGCATTCTAATGAAAAAGTTGTTAGCATTTCTTGTAGACAAGGAGACGGGATCTGGCTGATGTTTTAATTAACAGAGGAGTAAACTTGGATCCATTAAGCAAGTGGTCGAAGGTAAACCATCACCTAGTCATCAAGATCTTTGTGTGTGTGTGTGTGTGTGTGTGTGTGTGTGTGTGTGTACCTCTCATCACATGTCATTATCAATTTTGACGGTATTTTCTGATGGATTCTCAGGTTGGTTTAGTTGTTTACGATTCACAAGTGCCTATCGGTGCAACTCCTGAATATATGGCAGGATTCTACATGGTAGATCATTTTCTAGTTTTTGCATTTGAGGTTTTCTCTGGCATTATCTTTTGTGATGCAATAAGGACCTTTTTAAATTTTGCAGCTGCAAAGTGCAAGTTCGTTTTTGCCTGTGATGGCACTTGCTCCACAAGAAAAAGAACGAGTTGTTGACATGGCGTAAGATATTCTGAAGTACCTGATATAACTATGTCTAAGCTTCTAGCTTTTCACTTTAGTTTCCTTGATGAATTCAATTCTCATTGCACTTTAAGAACCCAAGTCTTGAAAGTTTTGGGAGAATGACTCCGTACTGGAGGCGTAGCTATGTACACTCGTTTGCCTAATTGGTGGAATTTTGAATTGGTGCCACATGTTGGGTCACTTTAGTGTGTCCATGCAGGCAAGATGGGGCACAGTAGATTGCTTAACTGATTGCAGTACAATAATATCATTATTTCTTTCTTTTGTCCATGGTTAATAACACTCCTTGCCTTGCAAGTCAATCTTGTTTACATGTGTTAATGTTTGAGTACAATCTTCACATGATGCAGAGCTGCACCTGGAGGTAAAACAACATATATTGCAGCTCTAATGAAAAATAGTGGTAAGTTTTGGCTTCTGTTTTAATTCAAACAATGTGAATAGACATGTGCTGGACATGAATGTTTTATGTGCTTCACATTGATCACACATTCTTTGGCAACATACATTTATCTTGTGACAAACTGTCCATTACATGGTGAAGTTCTGATTTGGTGCTTTCTGGCGAGTGCTATTTGTAAGAAACTCCACATGGGTGCACCCAAATTCCTATTTGTTGGTTGTTTATGGGATATCAAATCAAAAAGTCAGCTAAATTACTCTGTATTCTTTATTTAAAGATTGATCCAAAAGTAGCAGTCCTGCTGTGTGAACTGCATGGTTATATAGCTTATTACAAATTAGTTTTTCGTCTTTTTTGAGGACCTGGGACGTAGGAAAATCTGATTGGATAAGAATTAGATCTGGAGACACTTCTTCTGGACTATGAAGAGTACCCACATGAAAGTTGTGGATGAATTTGATGTAAGTTTGTAGACATGCTTTCACTGTAAAGATTGGGAAAATCTGATTTAAAAAGAAAAGAAGAAAAGATTGGGAAAGAAATTTTGGAAGAAGAGGTTAAAGTCTAGGCATCACACTGAAAGCTTCCTGAGCTTTTCTTAAGGTTCATGCTAGAGAAGAATTGTATCTTGCTGTTCAATACCAGTCAATTGCTATAATTAGACTTAATATACTAATCAATGAATATTGGAAACTCTTAGATAGGAAACGCGATATGCTAATTCAAATAAAGCTGGAAAAAATTATATTCAAAACTGAATAAGAAATACGTCTTTCAACTCTTATAGAAAGATTCCTAATTTAATTAGGAAAATAACCTAATTGTTATTTAAGCAGTTGATTTTCATCTAGCATGGCCTTTGTAATCCTCAAAGGTTGTTGTCACAATCCTCCATCCTCTTGCTTCCAGGTTCACTTTTTGTTCTTTTTCCAGTTATCCCTGCAATAGAGTCCTTAATGCCTGTTTAGGGTGTGTGACCTCCTTAGCAATATCCATGAACCTCCTTAGAAATAGTTATGATTGGATATTTGGTTCTCTAGGAAACAAAGCTGGTATGTCCTCCATTGGCATTGGTGATTTGTTGACTTGATCTTCCATATTTTGGTAAATTTGTGAGTATGTATACTTTCACATTCTGTGTTGTCTTGGTGGTAAGAAAACATATGTATACTTTCACATTCTGTGTTGTCTTGGTGGTAAGAAAATATGGCTTTTTTGGTGAGTGATGATAGTGGAAGCCTAAATTTTTTCTTTTTCAGGGGATGAAAAAACTATCGGTCCCATAAGCATGCTCTATTTTTGTGAATCTGACAGCATTTATTGGCACCATTTTACTAGGTGTGGTTTTTGCAAATGAGATGAAGGCACCAAGGCTGAAGTCTCTCACTGCTAATTTGCATCGGATGGGTGTGACGAATACAATAGTATCCAATTATGATGGGAAGGAGGTCAGCTCTTCTTACTGGCCTCTTTACAATATATTTTTATGGATGTGGACTTTCAGAGCCTTGAGATTATGAAGCTTTAGAGCCGTGTTTTGGATGAGGACATGTTTCTTTCTTCTGTATATATGGAAAGAATCTGGTTACAAATTACTGTGTATAACTTTTTCCTTCAACTTATTTTAACTAAATAATCTTTCATTGATCCTCAGACCACTCTTTGCTGCTATAGATGACTTTTTGTCAAAGAAAAAAATTTAATGGTCCCCATTATTATAAAGGTGGACCAGATCTACAATTTGAACGTACATTGCAATGCGATATTGTTGATTTTGCTAATGGATGCATGATTGAGAACCCATAGATTTCTGCTGAATGCATTATACGCAATAGATATCTTTAGCATTGATCATTGATTCGGTATAATTTACGATCAATCAAGTCTCCAATGGCTTCTCATGTCATTTTTGTTCGTCTTCTTTTGCAGCTACCTAAAATTATAGGTGTAAATTCAGTTGATAGAGTATTGTTAGATGCACCTTGCAGTGGGACTGGGGTAAGAAATCATACTTAGATTGCACTTCTTCTGTACACTTCATTGGCCATCACGGCTCTGTGAAGCTAATGTGTTATTTAACACTTTGAAGGTTATATCGAAAGATGAATCTGTCAAAACCTCCAAAAGCCTTGAAGATATACAAAAGTGTGCATTTCTGCAGAAGGTATGACTTCTTCTAGGCATATCTAATTTATGTTTGAGTTGATTTACATTTCGATTAGGACCTCCAAATATTTCACGAGTCAAAGTTGATCACAAAATGCATACATCTGATTGTTTGTAGAACTTAATGAGAGAGCAGTAAAAATACCTGAAAACTTGCAACAAGCATGTCTTCTTTATCAAAATTTTCTTGAAACCCCTCTCCCTGCTGCACCCCACCCCCCCCAAAAAAAAAAAAAAATCAATAGTATGCTTTATGGTTCATGAGTTCCTCACCTACCTAAATTATCACTTATTAAGTTTTACATGGTTTTACTGGTTAAAGCTTCTTTCATGTGATTAATCTACTCATCTGCAGCAATTGTTACTTGCGGCAATTGACATGGTGGATGCCAATTCAAAATCTGGAGGTTATATAGTATATTCCACGTGCTCTATCATGATTCCGGAGGTATTATTCTTAGATATCTTCATGTTATTTTGCCTTCTTTCGGATGTTATATAGCTTCTATTTTGCAGAATGAAGCAGTAATTGACTATGCTTTGAAGAGAAGGGATGTTAAACTTGTACCTTGTGGATTGGACTTCGGGCGTCCTGGGTATGCTTTTGTGCTCTTGGTTTCAACTGATTCACTAAACAGAATCATTCATTATGCTCGCACTTGCAGGTTTATCCGGTTTAGGGAGCATCGATTTCACCCTTCTCTTGAGAAGACAAGGCGTTTCTACCCTCATGTTCATAATATGGACGGATTTTTTGTGGCAAAGGTATGTGTTTCTACATTTCTTGTGGTTATCTTAGTTGAAACGTCATTTGATTAGCTTTACTCAATTGGGATCTTGATAGGATGAGTAGATTGTTTGGTGTTTGGAGTATTTGACTGAAAGTTGGTCCACATATAAGATGCTCTGTCATTTTGTATAATATTATGAGTTATTTGCATGTACCTCTCCTGTAACTGAACAGTACAATGTGGTTTTGTATTCTTCGTCTCTCTTCATGACAGCTGAAGAAAATGAGCAATTCAAAGCCAACTTCAGCACCTGCTGAACCATCAGAAACAGTGGAACAAGTTTCAGGGCCTGAGGAAGATAGCAGCGAAAAGGATACAGTTGAGGAACCTCAGAATCAGACAGAAGCTGCTGAAAATAATGTTGTTGTGGAGAATGGTGACGTGAAAAATAAAAAAAGAAAATCGCCATCCGACTCTAAGAAGATTAAAGGGAAATGGCCTTCCAGAGATGAAATGTCCGGAACAAGGTGAAAGCATTTTCTGTTTTTGTATGTTTGTATTCTTTTATTGCAGAGGAGTTGGCCTTTCCATCTACCATCAGCTTGTCTGTCATGTTTTCTCCACTGAACTCTCATAGACATAGATGACTAGATTTAGTGGTTCACTTGTAGTCAATTTTAATCATGACTTTCTTGCTCATGTCAAGTCATCCGTAGACTCATATTGCTTGCTTTGGTCTCATGCAGAGAGAAGAGAACTAAAAGGAAATTCCCATCCCGAGCGGAAGTATCTAAAATGAGGTAAAAACAGTCTCAAGCCTTTTCTCTATTCGAAATTATTTATGTGGAGAAGTCGAATTTTGCATATGATATGAGCTTGATTGTGAAGTTTATAATAACCCACAGAATACATAGACAGTCATGATTGAATATAACAAAATTTTTGTGGTCCGTTGATCTTGATTGATCATGTATATTCTCTTGTCTATGCCAAGTCACCTACTACATAATTATATTGCGTGCTTTGGTTTGCTGAAGGGAGGAGAAGAGAGAGGCATTGAGGAAAAAGAATGCTGCAAACAAGAAAAGAGGAAAGTAGGAGTATAAGCAGTTGGTAGAGGCAAAGCACTCGTTGAAACCAGCTGATTTGCTACCTGTAGTGCAGCTGTCCAACTTGGTTTGAGAGTGGAGGAAGCATAGCTGGTGGCTTTTTGCCATTTGATTCAAGAACATGCTGAATGAAGCTTACTAAAGAATTTTAATGTATACTACCGATCATTATGATACAAGGGTCATATTTTGGATTCTGGCGAAGAGTCAGAGTTGAAATGACTTCTTTTTTGGGCTGTTGATGTCCCCTAAAGTTTTGTTTGCTTTGTAGCGTTCATGTAATTTAAGATCAGTTGTCACACAATTCTATTGATAAAGTTTGGATGACCAGTGCATAATATTGCTCTGAAAATTTTGGGTCTGTGGACAGCTAGGACCTGCTCATTTTCCTCTTTGAAATTGATGAGTAAAGGTTCATGCTTAGATGTCTTGTCATGCTTAGCTTATTTTCAATAAATTGAAAATAATGAATTTGCTGAATGCAATTAACACTGACTAGATAGGAGCTCTTTAGTTTCTTAATAAACGCAATTTATATATTTGTGTTGACCAATGTCAGTCGACGAAAATATGGAAGGTTGAGGTAGATTGATCTCCTATTTTCAAGAATGTAAAAGAAGATGAAGAATCACTCTCGATTGAACCTACTAATTCATCTTTCTTGTAGTTATAGTTCAAGGAGATGCTACATCTTTACTCTCGGAGATAGCACCAACTGATGGCATGCTTATTAAATCACTTATATAATATATGTGAGGATTATACAACCAAACAATTTGATGCCTGTTGAGAATGCGAGATGAATCACATCAAATGTGAGAGGAAGTAACATATAATTTATTATTATTATTATTATTATTATTTTATTATTTTGGGGTTGGTAAAGAGTTTCTCCTTTCATTAAGACAAAAATGAAGAACACACAAAAAAGAGTTTCTTTTGTTTCTATTGAAAGTGATGTACACAAGAAAGATAGCGCCCTCTCTCTTATTGCAAATTATTGCCTAAACTTGACTCTATATATACCAAGTCTATCATATCTATTGATCACGTGATTTCATATGTCTCTTTTGGTCATTAGTTATAATTTATAATTATAATAGGTTCATGGATTCGAGTTGGGAAATGTTTCTTCTCTCTCACAAAGGAAAAGGCAGAATTCATTTTCAAGCCTATTGTCCCTAAAGAATGGCAAGAGCCGAGCAAAAGGAGACCTTTATCGTGCAAAATACAAGTGGCTCATACATATGCATTGGCTTAATATGGCAGTCTATTATAAATCAAGTCATAGTTTTGAGATATAAAGTTGAAAACATGGTTCCAAAAATTAAAAAGAATATTTTAATTGACTCATAACTTATTAGTTTAAGTTTTTGAGTGAATATGAGTTTAAATGGATAGTAATTTCTCTTATTTAAAATCATTTCCATCCGTCCTTCGTACCTTAAACAGCCAGAAGAAAAACTTTCCTTTTGGGCTTCCCTTCTAGTTGGCGTTCTGTTCTTGTCTTGCTGGTTCTCTGCCTCAATGTCCATCCCTGGTTAAATTTTAGCATCTGGGTTTTTATGGCATTAGCATTCTTGGCAAAAGGTATGTCTTTATTTGCGATTCTACTTTAATATTACTGTGTAGTTTCCTATTCGGTTTATTTTGTTTTATTTTGTTCTATTTTTGCAGCTGGTTGGACTGCATAAAGTGCCATTTCTTTTCTTATGCTGTATCACGTATTTCGTCGACCTTCTGCGTGCAATGTTGCTTAATCTTTCCTGAAATTTGGAGCTGTGTTTTGTTTGTGACTCTCAGGAACCTGTTTTTTTTTTTCCTTTTCTTTTTCCTTTCCTTGTGTCTCCTCATTGGTGATCCTCTCATATGGTGTGCGCAATTTTGGGATCTTGTTCAATATTCTGTTTTATTATTCCATCGAAGGTGCTAACATTGGCTTGTGCACTATTGTTCGATGCATGATCATTTAATATTTTGTGGCTTCTCTTTTGGTTTGGTTACTTGTCATATTGGGACTGGCTTTGTTCAATTTATCTTGTTCTTTGATCGCATTTTCGCTGGACCGTACCATCTGGAAGCAAATTCAGCGTAAAACAGTTGTTCAAACGTGGCAAGACTTTGAGTGGCGGTGGGAGTGTCGATCACCTAAGTCAAGAAGAGTGATCGCCTGCCTCGGAATGAATCTTGGCTCTCAGAGATGGGTTTGTGAGGCTCGATCAATCTTACCAAGATTGCCTTTCTGAGCATGGCCTTCAACCCGGGTGCAAGCTCTTTCCTGGAAATGCAGAAAAAAGATGAGCTATAGTCAAAATGCAGGAATGAAAACTACAGAGGTCTTCACCTCTGAAAAAACAACAAAGACAAGCAAATCAGTGTTACTCGCTCCCAGAACATGACCTGCAAGTGGGCAACAAGTTGGACTAAAGCATATCCTTTCAGAAAGTGCGGAAGAAAGCTCGTTGTGGAATTTGTCAAAGAAGAATATTGATTTAGACCCCATATCAGATAATCCATTAAAGGAGCCACCTTTCTCAGGCCTTACAATAAAAGAAGCCCGTTCCATAGCTGAAATTTAACCCAACTTTGGCGAAATCTGTGATGGTAAAAACTAACTTGTCAAGGCTAGTGGAAGTGCCCGAGCTAGTGCTAAAGCAATAGCTACTGCGAGTGGAAAAACCAGTACCTATGGGGAAGTTCAGCAGCAACGTGCGGGATTACAGCCTTTGCGGCAGCCTAAACGGCAGTGTCAAGTTGTCAACAAGCCTCACAGAGCAACGGTCTATGGTGGGAAGCGATCCGATCTATCTGGGCGGTATTGGGTCTTAGCCATTTCAGGCTGTTGAAGAGAATGGGTCGTGGAGATACTTAAAATGTTTATCTTTCAGAGTTGGCAGGAATCAGGCGTTGCTTCGCCATGAAAGTTCTTGACAAAGCATCTCTGGTGAGTTGTAAGAAGCTACCACGGGAACAAACAGAATGAGAGACACCACAGTGTCGGGTCAGGGACGCTCGGCTCGGGCCGAAAGGCATTAAGTTTAGTGAGTTTTGAGCTAAATTTTGTTGATTTCGGTCAATGGGCTTTGAGCTTGGATTGGTTTGACGAATCTGGGCGTGTTTAATATGGGGAGTTTGAGCACTCAGCCATTGTTATTGGTGGGCTTAGTCTGGCTTGTTGAGTTTTGGTTTAATTTGGTTGAGTGGGCTTGAATTTGGTCCTGATTGTGGCCGAATCAGGCTTAAATTTCTTTCCCCAGGCTTTTTATCCAGGGCCTGACCTGAAGGCCCACAGTAGCCCACACCGACCGGGCCCTGGGGCCCAGCCTGAGTCCCAATTTCGGAATAAAAATAATTAAAAATATATTCTTAAAAAATAAAAATATATCAAAATAGAAAAATCCCCAAAATTTTATTTTTCTAAAAATTAGGAAGAAGACTAAAAAATGCTTTTTGAGTAGTTTTCTCTTAAAAATGCATGAAAAATGTTTCAAGAAATCAAACATTGCAATTAAATAAGATTAGGTATCGGGAGGGTACTAATTAATTAATTAGTGTAATCAAATCATCGATCCTAATTTTTTTTGGTTACGTATTGGTAAGTGTTTTTTCTAATATTTTACTTGGGTTTCTAGTGAAACCATCACAAATTGATTAATGATGACTCTTAAATAAAAATAACTTGCAAATTAAAAACTAGAATTATAAATCACGAATTGGTGGGCTTGGAATAAGACTTAAACTTAGTAAGCCAATAGTGCAACGCTATGAAGGGTAGAGGTCACAACATCTGCGATAGCTTGGTGACTCCATGGGGATTATTTTTTTGTGGACTTAAGCCTTTTTTTTTCCTTGTTTAAATATTCCCCTAACTTGGTTATCTTGCAAGATCGCAGAGTAGAAATAAATGTCAGTTTCGTTATAATAATGTTTAATTATAAATTGTTGTATATGCTTTAATGTTTTAAACACTACACCATGTCACATGCAACCATGCCGCCAAACCTAGATCACCACAAGATATTTTAGGATGGTGTTGAAAAAGATACAACCTTGAACGCAAGATCGTGATGTAGAGATTCATCTTTATAGCTCACCCACGTCATATACATTGAGATCTCTGTCTGAATCTGGTTAAGTCATGGCAATAGACTACGCTAATCCGTTAAAATGCGAAGCATGCAAAAAAGTTTTCAAGACTGCAACTTTTACTTAGTGTTAAAGCTCTTTTATCCTGTTCAATAGGGAAGAGTCGTTTCAAGTGCCCAGAGTCTTAAAATGTAATGATTCATAGAAGTGGAAACCGCATAATGATATGATTAGATGAAACTAAAACATCTTCATAAGATTTAGAAACTTTTGCATATGTTGCTTGCAATGTCATTTTTCTAGTGGCCGGAGAAACCTGATGGTTTTATTCAAAGTTCAAACCACGTAATAATTATTAGATGAAACGGGCACAATAGTTATTCTGAAGCTTGTATGGTTATTTTTCACCATCAATCTGCAGGTTTTGTGGGGCAGAGGTTCTCCTAACCCTAGAATATCTCCACAAGCCATCGGGATCTCAGGCCAGAGAACGTTCTTATGAGGGAAGAAGGTAGCTTTTGGACTTTGAGGGGCGACAGCAATCAAACAGCATCATTTCTTTGAAGGAGTGAACTGGGCTTTAATTAGATGCACGAGCCCACCCAAGATACCAAAAGTGGTCGAGATCGATCTTTCTCACCACATCAAGCAGCGAAAAGATTGCTGCTCTAGCTGCAGTTGATCGGGGCAAGTTCAGGGAATTTGAGTTCTTCTAAGTCCCCTAGAGAATGTTTCTTTGGTTTTACGTGAATTCGAGGTGTAGAATTGACATACTCCGAAAGTCAGATTGGGTCACGATGTTGATAGTTTATCAACTTATAACATGTGTCGATAGATGTTCCATATGTTGTTCCAGACAAGCTCTCCATCTCATGAAGACTGAAGTAGGAAGGTCAATCTTTACTCAAGATGGTAGAATGGTTCGAGCGAGTTTAAGCCTTAGCTTTGTCATATGGATTAGCCTAATATTGGAAAAACACTCAGCATGATGTCACCGCATCTATACTCATTAAACAAAGGCGACCTGCGTTTGAAGGTTCATTTATCATCAAGTGCAACTGCAGACGATTAGAACTGGCATTTCCGGTGCTGTTGCTATGAGAAATTAGCTCTTCAGTTTTCATTGCTGGTTAAAGATAAACTCGTTCCTTAGATGGTGTATACTGCATATTTGGGGAGAAATGAATTCTGGGTTGAGACCCTTATTGTCACTCTTGCTAATTTTGGTCCTTTTTGGGCTGTTGAGTGCAGCTTGTTCATGTTTATCATGTGGTGTCAATATGGCATAAACCCAATCTCCTTTACCTTTTCTTTCAAAGACATTGAAGAAGTTCTACTTTGTTACTGAAAAGGGAAAGCTGATACATTGTGCAAATTATAGAACAAAAAGAGGCAATTTAAGCCTCAAGAGAAATAAGATGGAGTTAATACCACCATTTTCATTCATCGTTTGCTTCATTGATTAGTAATGTAACACATAACTAGTATGAGGTAACTACCTTGAGCACAATGAAGAACATTATTCACATAAACAACTAATCAATCAAGAAAAATCGGATCCATATATGACTGTAAAACACCGAGATCAATAAGCACAGCGGAATTAAAGTATACATGTTTGAGCCATTGCTTCACTTGAAGAAAAATAGATTAATCTGATAATCAGAGATCTATCGGAATGCCAAATCTTCCTCTTTATGACCTATTTCGATATAGCAACTTTTAATGGAATTAAAGCAATTGATAGGTATAACTTACCATTTTTATAAGCTAGAGAGGTGACCTAGTAAACCCTAATCAATAGCGTGTCAACTGGGCCCTTCCCATTACGGGCTTCAATTAAATACAATTACCTACACTTTGCTACTTAACTAGGCCCGTTATTAATAAATGTCAATACCCAATTTAATAAGATCACTGTAGGTTTATCAAATATTGAAATATATATTAACCCGATTATTTAAAATAAAAAATTAATTAATTAATGTAAGCTCCATATTACAGAAAATTTCCAACATACAAGGCATACATTGTTCCGTCACGGATACCGTGAAGCTCCCTAGTATTATATTTCTCTCAAAATTTTCCTCAAATTATTTCAAATTAAAAATGGAAATTGAAAAAAAAATCTTTTAGATTAATAATTTCCCCCCCTTTTTTCCATCGGCGGATGTCCCTATTTATACAAAACGGCCCTCGGAAGCTACAAAGTACATTATTGGGATATTCATGAAAAAAACAAGAAAGCGATCACATGGGTTGAGACATCCCATGTCTTTTAAATGTCCAAACAACACATGGAAAGATGCGCTTTGCTCGAGCGCAATTATCAATTCTTGAGATGACATTGCTTTTGTATATTTATTTATTTTTTCCACAATTACTGGACATAAAGTATTGAAAAACCTAACTCAAAAAAAGGGGCACCGCCAATGCTTTATCGAAAAGATGAAGAGAGATTACTATATTATGTTTCAATAAATAAAAAGAAATACATTAAAAGTGTCATAATTTTGGTATGACGTTTCTTTTAATGTTAAAATTTTTGGATCAATCTCTTTAGTCGATTAACTTTTTTAGGTAAAGGATGTTGCCGGGCCCAAAACTTATAGGAAAGTGGGTCGCTAGCTTTTTTTGGGGCCGGCAACGGTCCTTTGCACCTTCCTTTTCTGTCTTTACTCCAACTTTCTTTTCTGTCCAAGCAATCGGAGTTATGGTCTGAGTTGCTCGACGTTTCATTCTTTTCTTTTCTTAATGATCAAGGCTCTAGTACCATAGAAAAAGCCACAAATTATGCTCACAGCGATATTAATATCCTAAATCTTTTATCGTGAAAGCTCTGAATGATGCCTACTGCAATACCAACATCCCATCTTTTTGTGTCGCCAAATTTCCCGAAGTTGCACCAGAGTCTTTGTTGCATCGATAGAAAATTAAGTTCATTGGTTGATGACGCGAAATAAAAAGGTTTGGATAATTGTGTCACAAAAACAAAGCCTTGATGTTATTTAAATGTTTATGGGTAGACTTTGGTTACTCATGTCGTCACATTTGTACTAATTTGGCGTTTTCACGATAAAAAAAAAAAAAATTGAAAATCCGTTATGGTGGTGGGCATAATTTAAGAATTTTTTGAAAAGAAAATAATTAAAAAAGTTCCCTCCAAAGTGGATCCACAGGGGTTAAAAGGCGAGTCGTATTTTATTCTTCTTTTTTGTCATTTTGTGTTTCTCTTGATTTGATCGTGGGTGAAATCACCTCTTTTTTTTTCTTTTTATCTTTTTCCTTTTGCAGGTACACAAAAAAGCGAGCGCGTTTCACGAGTAGAGTCAGGAGTCAATAAATTTTAAGTAAAAAAGACGGGGACGGGGAGGTGTTTCGGGGAACCTGATGATCTGCGTGGGAGCGACTCCCCAGTCTCGAATGAAATTTCGTCCGACGACCCGTTCTGAGTCTTTCTTTTCATCTTCTTCTTCTTCATCAATTCATGGATACAGCTAAAAGGAACCTTCACCTTCCCCTTTCGTCACGGAAACGCTCATTTCGCAGAATTATATATATATATATATGTCGTGCATTGCATATAGGGAAAATCTCGTGATATTATCGTCTTGTCTGATTTAGAGATAATTAATTTTGAAATGAGTCGGTATGAAAATTGAAACCTAAAATCTAATCTATAATTCACAATTTCAAAAGATTCGAATCGATAACTTAACTACTTATACTTTGAAATTGACCCGGAACTAAGATGGCTCAGGGTATGTTTTGTGAGAATTACAAAATGATATCATAATTTTTTTTTTTAAGCCTATGCTAGTAAAATCTCTTTAGGATAGTGGCTAACTGTTGGCAATCACAGGTTCTATTTTCCCTAGTTGCTTTTTACTTTTTTTGTTAAATAAAAAAAAAAAAGGTGTATAAGATTGGTTCAACCTTGGAACCTCTCTCCTAGGTTAGTTTCCAAGCCAAACTAACATAAGACCATCAACTAGCCAGTTAAAGGCAATTTTAGAATACGAAATTGAGAATCAGACCAGTTCTTGTTGGAACGGCCTAAAATTAGTGGCGCAACAACAATCTGATTCAGTTTCAAGGTTAAAACGACCCGACTAATCATCTTTAATTCCATCAATTTTCCCTTCTTTATTCAGTCATCGTCACTTGAAATATCAAATTACTGAAAATCAACACCCCCCCTGCCCCCAAAATTCTATTCCACCGGCAATTACGCAAAAGTACGACAGCTCAACGACGAATTAGGCGTCATGGATTTCTCTTTTTATGTTATCCTTCTTCAGGAAATTATTTAGTTTCATAAAATTTAAAATTTGAGTCGGTGATTTTGGGTTGTTGGATTTAGTCAGAAATGAAGGCCTATATAACCTATACAGAAATTCAAAATCGAGATTTGGTCAAATTGGTGTAAACGGTCTGCCCCTTTTGACTGTCCAAAAAAACAAAAATAAATGGGGGTTCAATGTTGTCCTCCCATTGGCAAGTCAAATGTTTACATGCTCCCTATAGGAGATCGTGGATCAGACTTTTATTAAAATACCCAATTACATTTTATTTTTAAATTTTCAAAATTATGTCGTTATCCATAATTCCAACATTGCGTCTTCTTTTACCAAGCCATGCCTGCATAGGCTCCTTAAATAAGATAGTGCATTAGACTTTTATTACAATACCGATTGTATTATAATTTTTAAATTTTCAAAATTAAATAGTTTTCCATAATTCCAACATTGCGTCTTCTTTTACCAAGCCACGCCTTCAAAGTCTATAATATAATGTTCTCTCTCTCTATATGTGTGTGTATCAACGTCAATAATTAATGCATGCCGGCTAGGCGTCTAAGGTGTCACTTACCAACGAACCCCGCACCAGCCGTCCCATGTTGACATGAGCAAACCGACCTTTCCTTATCACTCCCACCGCCAACCTTTCATTTATTATTTACTTAAGTCTTTCTTTATTCTATTTAACTCTTGAGAATATATATATTAAAAAAAAAGAAACATCTCTCCAAAACTGAAGAGAGAGGGAAAAAAGAGGAGGGGACAAAAAATGAGGAGGAAAAAAAAAAAAAACGGACTTGCCTTAATCTTGGGCCGATCTTTGTTGACATTTAGCAGATTCTTTTTGTGGGCAGCCAATTTCTGCTTTCTAAAATATGAGGAGATGGGGCTTAAATAAAAAATAAAAAAAGGGGGAATATAAGGTAAGTAATTAGCTTATTAAAATTGTTGGGAATATTATAAAAAATGGTTGTTGAAGGATGGATATGTTTTTTGGTGATTTCAACCGAAATTCCTTGTGATGGAAGGGTGGTGTGGTGTGATGTATTGAACAGTAGAGCCACACGGCCAATAATTCTTAGCAACTATTGAGTATTGGAATATACAGGAAAAAGATAATAAGCTACAAGAAAGTTAAAGAACAAAACAAAAAGGAGTTGGGCAAAAGAATTTATCATGTTTATTGTGGAGGCATCTAGACTTTTTTGCTCTTGGAGTTGATGGATTCCTTTCTTCCCATTGTTTTTCCAATACTTTTTCATCTCAATTCTCATTGCCTTTTTGACCCGGCAAAAAAAAGATACATATATATACTGCTTTCCTCCCAAAAATACTCTCTTTTCATCATTTTCTCAAGTGGGTTAAAATTAAAGTCGCAATGTGATTAACATGTTTATTCATCTTATTGTGTGAGAATATATCTAGTTGTTGTCACGATTATTCATCTTATTATGTGGGAATATATCTAGTTGTTGTCAAGATTCGTCAAATGATTAGCTTTAAAAGAAATTTCCCGCATTTGCATCACCAGATTAGATGTGGATACGCATCTTATCTTTCATTAATTAAGCATATCCACTTGTTCTAAAGGTTTGAGTAGATAATTGCATAACATTAATCTACTCGCGGGAAAATGTAAAGAAAATAAAAAATAAATAATTCGGTAATACTCTTTAATTTATAATGAAAATAACTTGATTACAAAAAACTAAATAACAAATTATTATAAATTATTGCGGTGTCTATTATTTCAAAAATTCGCGACTCATAATAAATCATTACTTTCACATTAACCCAAAGGCCGTAGTCCTAAATAAAAACATGCTTTGAGATTTTCACATATGGTAGATATAAGTTTCTTATATTCTAAATTAATTTTCCCAGTATTTAATGGAAACAAGTAAGTTAAATGAAGAAAGAGAGTTTGAAGTCAGAAGTAATTGGCAAGTCCACATCCTCTGCTCGGTCTTTGGAAAACAGGTAGGCGGTAGGAAGCTATACGCATAGAGGTGGGGGAGTCTTGGTGTTTCCATTTTTAGCCATTCCTTCCTCAGCGATGTGAGCCTCCGCCAAAGGTCCAAACTTTCTCTCCATTGCTGAATACCCATCTCCTCCTTCGCTCTCTGCATGTGGTCTTTTCACTTTGAGAGCTTGGAGACGAACGGGGAGTGAATTCCAAGTGACACCCAAGTTGGATCTGGTTGATTTTTTTCTTTTTTCATTCTTTGGTTCTTTTGGGCTGCTGAGTTGGCGATTCTTGTGAAGAGGGGAAGAGGATCGGTCATGGGTATGGCTGCTCAAGAAGCAATCAGGCAATTGCAGTCTTTGATGGAAGAAGGTGAGGCTTTCATTCAACCCAGTTCCAGTTCTTTGATCCTTGGGGTTTGGTCAGCTAGTGTCTCAAAGATCTTTTCTTTTGTTTCTCCTTTTTTTTTTTTTTGGCAGTGGATGAGCCACTAAGGCGTACATATGAGGTTAGTCCCCGTTGATTTTTCCGTCTTCATCTGCTTGATCCGATCGGTATTTGGAACTTATATGTTCTCTGTTTCCTGCATTGACTTAAAGAGCACTGCAATCCTTTTCAGATGAGTTGGTAGACAAGTTTTCTTTTATAACTCTTTTCTTTAATTTCTCTTCTTCTTTTTTCTTGGAAGAGATTCCTAAATTTGTGACGCTAGTTTGATGATTCTCTTTTTCCGTATCAGTTGGATGGATGTTTTGTTCTGGGTGAAGTCTGATTCAGTAATTTGAAAAGTTATGATCTTGAAAGAGAAGGATCAGGGATTTATATGGTTCGTTAAAATACCCTATAGGCATGTTTGATATGTAAATGGTTGTTCGTTCTGAGATCTTTACAAGCCAAAAGAACTTTCAAGTAGTGAGGTGTTGAATGGTCATGATCCAAGGTGATTTGTGAGGTTCCACTTTCTGTTTATTCCAGATGATTAAAGTAGGTCGCAAGAATGCTCTTGATGCTAGATTGAAGAGAACTGCATTCCTTCTATTTAGGTGATGATGGCAGTTTTGTTTTAGTCAATAAGAGGACATACGATAAATTGCTCTTAAATATGAATGTAGACAACTACATAACAGCAGTAGACCTTGCAGAAGGGCCAAATGTAATATCGCTTTTTAGGTCTTGTTCTCTTTCTTGAAGCATGTTGATTTGATTTAGTAGCCTTTCCGAAAGTATGTTTACTTGATATTTGAAACTTGTTCCTTGACATACAGAATATCCACCAAGGGTATCCTAATGAAACTTTGGTGCGGTTCTTGAAAGCAAGAGACTGGAATGTTCCAAAAACCTATGAAATGGTTAGTTTTACTTATTTAAGCTGGATAGTGATTGAGTTTTTATTTCTCCTTAGACTTATGACTTCTGTTAAATACAATTTTCACCACAAAACATATCTGTTGCTAATGATTTTAAAACTTTTCAGTTGGTAGACTGTCTAAAGTGGAGGATTGAAAATGAGATCGACAATATTTTGGCGGTGAGTTATAGAAGCATGACAGATTGTACCTTTATATTGAATGCTACTCCTGTTGCTTGGATCCCTGCTTCTATTGTTCTTTTTTGTTTGATCTTCAGGTCTGAATCCATTCTTACATTCAGGTGCTTTTATATTTCATGCTTGCCTAGTCTACATATTCACCAATTAGTCACATTTCAAGTTGTAACAGTGCCTCTTGTAAGGGAGAAAACAGCGACCATTGGTCTTGCCATAGCGTAAAAGAACATAGACTAAAGGAAAAAGAAAGAAGTAGTAGTATGCTTTAAGCCTGTTTGATTTTGTCAATCATAAATTGATGCCTTCACTTTTTTCTGGTTGCAGAATCCAATTACTCCTATAGAATTGTATAGAGCAGTGCGAGATTCTCAGCTTCTTGGTTTGTCAGGTTATTCTAAAGAGGTAAGTTCACTGAAATCTGGCATTGGGTCTGATTCTGTTCCTGGATCTGTTGAGGAAAAATAGCTCGAGCTAAAAATAAGTATGTAGGAGCATCTATTCAAGCAGTTCATATTTGGTACCTATGATATATATCAAAAGGAGAGAGGAAAATGTTCCCGTAGAGCCCTACCAAATAGTTCTGGCTGCACTGCTTCTTTTGGATCCTAGTCTGGAGAATTGTTAATCACTTCCATATGAAAATATGTCGAGTAAAAGATTCATTGGATAAAAGCTAATCCTCCATATTCGCTGAATGTGCAGGGTCTTCCAGTTATTGCCATTGGTGTTGGGCTCAGTACATATGACAAAGCAAGTGTAAGTACTCCTGATCATCTCGTCTTTTCGGAAAATAGAGAGAAGACAGATTCATTAAGTGAAGGGCTATCATTTATTTTAGATTTGCATTTTGGGGTAGCATCACTCTCCTGCTCAGTTTCATTCTGAAGGTGCTAGTTTTTAAGTGTCAATTCATCTGGCCAAAAACTTGGCATCTTTGTCAATATATCAAAACTTAGTCAGTTGCTCATGGAATTCTGCAAATAAAGATCAGATGTATCTTTGCTTGAGTTAACTGTCAATCTTTGTGGCACTTGCCACCACATGAACTTGTCCTCATTAATGACAGATGGGATGCACACCTATTTTCTGCTAAATGACTTAGCCAATGCTGTTATTTGCTTGTATCATTGTCCTTAGTGGCTGAAAATTATCCCATCTTCCGCTGCTGAAACTTATCCCATCTTCTGCTGTTTTAGGTCAATAAATATGTGCAGTCCCACATCCAAATGAATGAATATAGAGATCGAGTAGTGCTGGTATGATCTCTGCATCTTTTATGTTGTTTCCGTTGTTTTTGCTGGCCAGTGTAGCTTGATTTTCTGTCTGTTTTAGCCCCAGGCCACAAAGAAGCATGGGCGATATATTGGCACATGCATTAAGGTTTTGGATATGACTGGCTTGAGGCTTTCAGCACTGAACCAAATCAAGGTAAATTCAGCAATCCTACCAATGTTTCCATTTGTATTAAATTCCTTGGTAATGCTTTCATTTTTGGCCCTTATAGTCTAACTTCATGGTCTGCAATGTGGTCATGATGTCCTTTTCCCTATCTCCGAGAGCAGACACAAGCCATCTTAGATGCGCAAGAGTTAGCAGATAACATTGGAGTTGATATAAATATTTGGGCAACCCATAATGCAGCATCATTCTCATTCTTCATCATTCAAGTGGACCTTGATTTAGCCTTTTGCAGCAAGTTTGAGCACAATCTTGACTTTTATTCAAGCTTTTCTAAGAATGTCCTTGATCATTTTTGCTTTTCATTTTGTTAATGGCAGCTTCTGAGTAATATATCCTCGGTTGATGACCTGAACTATCCAGAGAAGACGGAAACATACTATATTGTTAACCCACCTCGAATATTTTCAGCTTGTTGGAAGGTTAGGTTTGGTTTGCATCGTGATTGCTTTTATGCTTAGTTTTGGAAAATTTTGTTCCCCTATAAGCAAGAAGTTTACTATGCATTGAAATTTGATTTCCACTCTGAAGATTAAAGTTATTGGCAGGTTGTGAAGCCCCTTTTGCAAGAAAGAACGAGGAGGAAAATTCAAGTGCTGCATGGTTGTCCAAGAGATGAGTTATTGAAGGTCATTCTTTTGCAATGATACAAATAACGAGTGTTTTCTGTTCCGTCGCAGTATCTCTTTTATGTTTAGTACCATAATCATTGATTTGGTAGTACACTTGCTGTTTCTTTTCTTGTCCATCATTTAGGCACATATGTGTAGAGGCATAACTAACTACTGGCGCAGGGGGATAGATAACTAGAACTGTACTCACCAGGAATTGCTCTAAAAGATTAGTCTAGAACTAGCTTACCGATGCTACCTCTAGAATGTTCCTTGCTGGCCTCCCCTCATACAAGTGGTTCCTTGTCTTGCTTCATGATGCACGAACAGATTATGGCTGATTCCTATCAACATGATGTGCCTCCTCAATAGAGAGGCATGAAATGGCCATGGAGACTTTGACTGGATGAATTGCTATAGTGATTCCTGGGAGAATTAAATGTATAGTCTGGATATCTGCCATTGTGGTAGTCTCTCAGTCATGTAAAACTGCATCTGGAATGAGCTGATGGACATGGGTCTTAGGACTTTAGATAATGATCTAGATTAAATGTCGCTCCTACCGAAAAACAACCACAATTCCAAAAGCTGCATAAGTCACATCATGTTGTATCCTGTGTATAGATGAGTTCTACTTCTGAAAAGGAGTATCCTTATGATATGTTGCTTGTTACCAACAAAACCATTATGTTAACCCCCAGCTGAATTAAGTCATGATAATGACGTTTATGATTTGGTATAGACTAATCTTCTTGTTTCCCCGTTTCAGATAATGGATTACTCGTCCCTCCCCCACTTTTGTAGAAAAGAAGGCTCTGGATCATCCCGGCATTCTGAGAACGGGGTAGTCGATAACTGTTTCTCCCTCGATCACCCCTTCCATCAACAGCTCTACAACTTCATGAAGGAGCAAGCCCTGCTCAGGGAATCAGTGGCCCCGATAAAGCAGGGTTCCTTCCAAGTTGCAATTCCTGCCCCGGACCCAGAAGACCTGAAGATTGCTCGGACCATAGAATCGACGTTCCACATGTTTGGGAATCAGAATGGCCTTGTTCGTTCACTAAGTGGACTAAAAGTAAGTGGTAACTGAAGGCTGACTTATGCTGACTACAACCTCTGCAAGAAGATGCAACGGTACTAAGAGAAGTGCCCCTTTCTATTACAAGAGGGGCAGACCCTGTGCAACCCAGTTTGATATCGTTAATTAGTAGTAGCCGACCACTTTGATTTAAATTCTAATGATGTAAAAGCTTTCATGCCGCATTAGCTGGTATGTGTCCGGAATCATTTAAGCCTTCCTGAAAGTGCCTTTCCTCCTAAAAAGTGAAGGATAAGAAATCACACGTTGCTCGCGACTGGCGAGGCAATATTTGCATTTCCTCGGTCCTGGGTGGCTCATATTCCATCACATATGCTATGACAGTGTAAAGTCCTTTTCTGTATTCCCCACCTGAAGTTATATGCAATAAGAAGACACTTATTACTTACATGGGAGGGTGAGTTGAACACCTATGCATGCAGTTAATGGAGGAATCTATAAGACCAAAGACGATTAATGTTTTGGCCAAAATGACTGAGGAGGGTTCAAAAATGCCAACCTTCGGCAATGTCGACAGATGAATGGAAACTTTTGGTCGATACTGCCAAAATTGCTGTATGACAACTTGCAAATGAGAGAACTGACTAACTTTGCTGTATGATAGGACATGCAAATGAGAGAACTAGCTAATTGGTTTAGATGATAGGCCTTGTACGCTCAATCTGGAAAATTTCAAATGAGATTCAAAATGCTCTCAAATTTTCAAATAAAAGTATGAAGTGAAATTTATTTCAAATAAGATGCCTTCAAAATGATTTTCATGTTAAAATGATCTCAAAGAAGGATTTGACCTTATTGATCGGTTAAAGGCATTTCTATCCTTTGCGTTTTCTTATTTTCTCCCCTTTTTTCTTTCTTTTTTCTTTCTCTTTTTTTTTTTTTTTTTTTGGGTAAAATTCCTTTCTCTATTTTTTAGACAAAAGAAAAACTAAAAAAAAGGACTAAAACTTAAAAATGGAAAAGAAAACACGAACTTTATTTATATATATAAAAAAGGACATAAAACAAGAAGAAAAAAAAAACGAAGATCCCCTTAACAAGCCGGTGAAGTCAGGTTCTTTTTTAAAACTAACATGTCACTTCATGTCCTATTTAAAAAAAAAAAAAAATGATGATACTTCAAATTTTTATTTGAGATAAAATTACTTCAGGCTTTTATTTAAAAAAATCTAAAGGCACTTCCTTGAAATTTTTCCCAGCTCAATATGTACACAAGTTGATCTGCATTCTTTCTGCCACTCTTCAAGCTCTGAATCGTTTCTCCAACCACCTGCACTTACGGCAATGAATATAAAATGCACCATCTACCATTTGAAAACTAGGCTTCAGCTCATTTTTTATGCCCTACGATCGAGAGGAGATTTAAGGCTTATCCAGAGTAAAGCGCATCCAAAGGCATACTTAGAAAAAAAGGACCTGTGCGTAAATAAATCCAAGCCTGTGCAAAATATAACAAACAGGCAGGACGAGCCTTTCTCATACCGACCAATTAACACACGATATCAATTATTCAAATTTGCAAGGTTAAATTACAAGCCAAAACCTACCGAGCCAAAACAAGCAAGACCTCTGCAGACGAGGGGGATGGGGAAGCGCCTAAAAACATGGAGTAGACTATGTGCATTCGACATTTAGAACAACAGGCTAAAAGGACCATAGATAGATCCAAGGCCACTGGACATGAAGGATCAAGCCCGCCCTTCCTGATCCTGACATGTACAAATAAGCAATCCCACTAAACATTAGAGGGAAAAATCCACTGAGGCACCTCATCATGAAACATGGAAGATCAAGAAGACACCCTATCATAATTGTTTATAGCAACTATATGCAACGGCAACGGACACCGCAGCAAAAACAACAGCAAGTGCTGCATATGTATCTTCCCGCTCCCAACTCTCTAACCAAGTTGGCATTGAACAGACTTTACGTGCACCAACACCTTTACCACTCTTTGTGCGGGGCAGCTTTATGTTAGTCTTCCTTCCAGAAGCCAATTTCATGACCTTCTCATCTGTCCTCTCCGATAAAAGAGGTTGTTGACAACAAGATGAGCTCCCATTTCCCTGACAACAAGCCATAACCTCAACAGGAGTTTCAAAAACATCAGTCCTCCCGTCCATCCATGTCCCTGTTGGTTCTTTGCCCTTATTCACAGTGATATCACCTTCTAATTGGAACCTTTGCTCGTGTAACTTCTTCTGTGCATCTTCTGCCAAACCCATTTGGCCCCTGTAGGGAGAAGTTAATCCTTTGTCAACTGTTTGATGATTCAAACATGTTCAAGCAATAGGCATGGATATATATGCTCAAGAGACGCTGCATCCGACCCCAACAATAGAGAAAAGGGTCCTACTGCTGCATATAGCATGTGAAGTTCTGGGAGTTGAAGAACCTAACAACCGATCATATAACAGAGAGGTAAGTGCAAGTTCTGCGTCCTAACTTGTGCATAAACTTCCAGTCAGCAAGGATCCATCTTACGAGTGTTTTAGAGTATTTCCTTCTCTTACAATCAAATTCCAACTCTGTAAGGATACTTTACGGAAAGCTCTTAGAAGAGAAATCGAGGAAGCAGACTGAAAACAGCACACCTAAAATTCTGGAGAAGAAGAAAATCAGGGAAAGATACAAGGGCAGCCTAAAATTAGAAGGAATAGCAGCATTACCTCCACAGCCAGTCTACAATTTTCCCTTGCTCAATATGTTGCTCCAACAATATGGGCACATCATCTGGAGATACATATCCATACCTATACCACAATTCAGCAAGGAAGGTGGTATGATATAAGTCCAAAAGTCCATGGTCAAAAAAAGAGCACAAGCATCAATCAACCTACCAATGCCCTGATATGGCTCCACTAAAATCTGGTCCAAATATTATGACATTTCCGGCATAATCGTGGCCCCCAACATGTGAACAGGGGCTAACAGTAACTTTACCGTGGAGACCATGCAACTCTATCTCCTCCCTGAACCTACTAACAAGAGCAGGTCCACAGACTCCACAACGACGATCCCGTGATCCATGGGAACACACAAAAACATAAAAACCATTTAGGGATTCGGGTGCTCCAGGAAGCCATTCGCCATCTTTAACGAGAACTTCTTCAACAAATGTATCAACGTCAAAATGTGTTAATCTCCTGCATTCTCAGCAAATGTAAGTTCAGGATGGAAATAAATATAGGTAGCCAAAAGGTAATTCAAAGAGTAGCTGAGAATGGCTCAAACCAGATAACCTAACCGACCTGTATCTAATCATGTCTGGAAATATCAAAACATCCCCATTTGATGTCTCTGTACCATCATGCCCCTCGCAGATGGTTAAGCGGGTCTTTGTTTTGCAGGGAAAAAAGAGAAAGGAGATAAATTGTATCAGCAACAGTAATCGAGGAAGAGTTAGAAAGCAAACAGCAAGTAGGCAATATTGAACAAGCAAAACTATGTTAATTAGTGAACACAAACAACTCCATGGTTTGATAAAATATAAACCACCAGTGGTTAGCCTCATTCACTTGTTTGACATACAACTACACCACAACCACAATTAGGATCAGCCACAACAAGTCTGAGAAAAGTCTACTTGACTTTTCAACTGCATCTCAAACCTCAATGTACAATTACTAAAGGAAGAAACCGAGCATCTACATACAGGGTTTCTTATGAAGCAAGCTTTGCATTCACACACATGAGAACCACACAAAAGCCATCTATTGCCCCAAACTTACAACTTTAGATTAGTTAAGCTCTAATATGCGCGTAGAGGGGTGTGAAAAGTTTACAATTATAAAAAAAGAGTTATGAAAGAGAAAAAACTAGCAGGACACGGCCACCACTTGTAAGAGTTTCTTCCTCTAATCTTAAACCTAATAGATAAAGACAAAGCATCTAATAATAGTACGTCATCAGAAAGAAACCATCTATGGCCATCCTTGTAAAGTATATACAAGATAAGCTTAAACCAAAAAGATGGTAATCACCCAGAAAACTTACTTCTATATTGATCACTTCTAGCAAATACTCTCTGTCAAAAGCGCTCTAAATTGTCATATCGAATTATCATTGATTAGGCCTTCATTACACTAAATGACAGCATTAAATTTTGATGATCAAATCTAGACAGCAGTAATGTTGCTATCTTTTGCAACATTTAGTTGAATGCAACAGAAAAGCCTACATTAACAGAACAGCAGACCAAAGATTGCCCTTGTTATACCTTGACTGAGCACCTAAACTATTCAGAACGTTCTGCCCCCCCCAAAAAAAATGAAAAGAAAGAACCTCTTTATCTGCTCAACTTTTAATAAGTTATAACACAGTACCTCACGGATTTGCCGATGCAATAATCAAATAATATCATTGCTAGTATTCTCAAACTACAAAGTGGTGATTCCAGGAAACTTGAAATGCAAGAGAAAAAGAAAAAAGTACAGACAGGTCTTCATGGAAACAAATTGCCTTTCCTATCAGCTGCTTCCTTCTAGGGTCAAGACCATCATCAATATCTGCAACCACACGATTTCCCCTCATCCTCAGGTTAACTCTAAATCTGACCTTGAGCCATCATAAAAGACTCGAGGAATGAAGCAACTAAATCTCTTTCCTTGAATGGAATGCTTACTCCTGCCATAATTACCCATCATCCAAAACCCAAATCTTCCTTCCTTATTGCCATCGATTCATATTACTAGTTAACTTTAGGGAAGTATTTGATTAGCAGGGTGAATAAAACATAAGAGATTTAAGTGCACAAGCAGGCCTTAATTAAATTCACTTAAACGCCTGGGGATAATCCGAAACCACTAACTACATTCAAAGAATTGGAGCTAAGTTCATTTGATTATACAAGACAATTAGACTTTCTTCGATTCAATTTTAATAAATAAATAAATAAAAGCAAAGAAGAGAAGACAACCGCCACGCCCACTTGATTTCCAAGCCAAAATTGCTAGTCAACTCCACAACACCAATGTCAAACTTCTCCGTATCACTTGTCCAAAATCTAAACATCCATCTCGAGACCAAAAAATCAAACAGCGAACCAAACACAGTTCAACCACACGCCCCTCTGGTCTCCGTTAGATTTCAACAAGCACGAACACTGAAAAACGCTCGGTACAATCCGAATCCCGCCTCTCTCACCTCGTTCCTCATATCATTCTTCCTGGCCACCACGGCGGCGGAGAGCAACCTCGGCAGGCGATCGAACTCGGCGGCCTCGATCCTGGGGGGCCAGACCTTAGGGTTCTTGTAGCACAGGAAGACGTGGCGCTCGTAGAACTGCACGGTGCCGGCGAGCTGGGCCTGCCGGAACTCGGCGCGGGAGAAGCCGAAGAACTCGGCGTCGCCCCCGCCGTCGCCGCCGCCGCCGCCGCCGCCGCCGAGGAGGAGGTCCTCGTTCTGGAAGCTGCCCGGGGCGCTCCCGGAGGGGTCGGAGTAGAGGGCGAGGGGGTCGGCGACGGTGATCGGAGACGACGACTGCGAGTGGTTGTTGGCGGCGAACGAGGCGAGCGCGTCCTCCCGGTCTCTGCTACTCGCGCTGGCCATTAGAGAGAGAAAGAGAGAGAGTCGTGGAAGTGGCTTTGAGAGAGAAAGACGGACGATATCGGGGCGCGACGTTTTTCAGGACTTCGGTCACCGACGGGGAGACTAGACTAGGGGGGAGCTATTTGACCCGACCCGACCCGACCGGCGGAGTGGGTCGTTCTGATTCCATTTGTGGGGCGAAGAAAAAGTTGGTGGGTTTCCGTGAGGGGAAAGTGCGGTTTGACGATTGTTATAATCCTCCTTCCGAATATATAACGATATTTGCCCTTTTATGGAATTTAAATAATTAAGCAATTGTTTTCTGTCTGTCGGGAGATATTTTCTTGGATATTTAGTCTAGATTTCGAGAATTTATTGCTTATAAAACCAATAGATATCTTAACACGAATGATATGATTTTCTAATCATAATTCAAGGTTATAGAGATCTTAGTAGAAGGTAAATAAAATTAACATGAAATCAATGTAACCTTAGGGCAATGTAAAATCGTGATAAACCCGAGTCCTTACTTGATAGAGACGGGCTGAAGAGATTTGAAAAATCTTAACCTAGGCGACTAAGATATTACAATTTTAAAAGCAAATTTTAAAGAACCAACGTCACTAGATTTTACATTCAACACCTAATGGTTAGGGGTGGCAACGGTGAGCATCGTCAGCCGGTTGGGGCGATCCCAGCTCGAGGTTTTCCTAGACTTTCTTGGGCAAAAAATTCATCGAAAATTTGGGAATTGCTTTTTCTTTGCCAAAATTCTATATATTAAGATGAATAGGTTTGTCGGAAAATATATATATGAATGGGGAATGAGGGGGAATGAGTCGTAAAATGGCGAGCGCCTCTCAGATGAATTTTCATGGTTTTAACCTCTCTTTTTTCCAGTTTATTACTTTTTTTCTTACTTTTGACCTAAAACCAGGAGCCACTATTTCATTGTTCATTAAAAGTAAACTTATACGTTAGATGTTTGCATAAGAAAAAAGTTGCTAACCAAATTATTAATATATATGCACGAATTATTATAAATAGACGTAAATAGATATGTATATACAATGCAGATTGCCCTTTCATGTATGAGGTTTCTAACCAAAGTTGAAAAGTTGCTAAATGCTTATAAACTGAAAAGTTTCGTTTGTTTACGGAAGCCTTCTAACACCACATTAGATAATATTTCGAAGTTGCGCTTATACATATAAATCTTTCACGTGGTATAATTTTTCATTTGGAAAAAGTAAAATTCCAAGTGAAAAAGTACTTATATATGTATGCGATCAATACTTTTGCACCAAGAAGAAGTCACTTTTAAGTTGGACGTCTCCATATGAAAAAACAGCCATCAATAAATGAGTAAAAAAACATTTAAGTAACTTCTCCAATATAATTTAATCACTTCCCATGTCGGAAAAAAATGCTACTAAATTCTCTAAATCACAACTTTACTAAGTTGAGTCAATGAAAATGAGCGACTGTGCGTTCTGAAAAGAGTAGATAATAAGAGGAGAGATAAATATATGTTACTCATGAGATAAATGACCATATCCTTACTCAGTGCCTAGATGATTCTCCATTTCTTGCATGAATTACTAGGGTTTCATTCTTTTCCTTCCTCATGGAGGAAAATTAAAGGTTTGCGTGCACAAATACGTAGATGTCATCATTATAGGCATATTTGTTTGCAGGAAAGCAAAAATGCTATGCAGCAATCGATGTCAATTGAGATCATCCATCCAGTTCAGCTCCTGCACTTGCTAGAGGAGACCCCCATTTGATTTTACACTACGGCATGAATGAGAGGGATTGCCTATTGTACAACCACGAAATCACAACATGACAACCAGCAAAAGCTATCACAAAACAAGCATTGTCAAGACAAATACACATGGAATTCTACCGCAGCAAATATGTACCTGACGAAAGTCAGAGAGCTACCACCTGAGACAAGGAAAAATCTTAGAGCTTTGTGCACGAAAGCACGGAAAGAACCAAGCTTGGACTTGTCACTGGGGTCATCACAAGGGCTTGCTTGAGCCTTGATTCACCAAAAAGGTCTTTATGAAAAGTGAACTGCCACAAGGTTGAAATGACTTTATAGCTTCTCCTTGAAGAGATGGCAGCAACTGACACATGTAACCCCATCTGCAGTTCGAAACAAGCGATTTCCACAAACTCCTACCCACACAAATCACAGTTTTTCATGTTTTCCTTCCAAGCCAAGTTTCTACCAACCACCAAATCACTCCAATATGCAAATCAGAATTCTGCGTTCACCAATCTCCAATGTACAAATGAAGAATAGCCAAATATCCAGTTATCCAAAAGCAAAATCAAATGGGCTTCTCCCCAGGCAAATAAGAAGGAGACCCACCCTCGACCTGGTTCTTTTTCCTTTGAAAGATGCCACTAAGATTAGGCATAAGCACCTTCTTTGAGACGGAAGTCTTCTCCTTCTCTAGTTTTTTTACCTCCATAACTTTCTCAGGAAGGTTCTGCTTTTGAATCCTAAAATGTTGAGGAGATTGCTCATATGACTTCTCCGTCTCAGCTAAAATTCGGGAAGCAGCTTCAGTAGCCTTTTTCTGTTCTCTTTCACGCCACCTCCTGAGCTCCCCCTCCACGGCTCGCTTAGCTGCTTCGGCCATCTCCGCCCTCTTTAAAGCTGCCTCAGTTTCACCCTTCATATCCTCGATCTCTTTATGAGTTGTTTCCAATCTCTTGAGCGCCTCATATTCACTTGCCTTTACAGCTTCCACCTGGGCCAAGGCAGCATCAACCTTCATTTGTGCTAATGTATCAGATTCCTCAACTTTTCGGCTTAGAGATTCAAACTCATCTCTAGAGATTGTGATATTGGCACCAGATTCGGAAGTAGAAGCACGGGCAGCAGTTGTTCTTTCGGATAGATTCTTAATCTGATCAAGTGCCCTAGTTTCTGCAGCTTTTGCTGCTTCTGCTTCTTCGATGGCAATTCTCAGATTCATCTCTGCTTCCTTGAGCACATCTTTGGTAGTCTCAGCTTCCATTTTTAATGCCTCAGCTTCATTTTTCATCTCCTCTGCTTCCTTACGTGCATTTTCTGTTTCCATCGATAGCTGGTGCAGGGTGGCAATCATTTCATCTGAAGCCCCCCTTGCCTTGGATTCTTCAGTGAGGCATGCTTCCAGTTCAGCTTTACTCTTTCGAAGCTTGACATGCAGACTACCAACAAGTGACTCTGTTTCTGCTTCCTTTTGCTTGAGCTCAGCTTGTTCTTTCTTTACATTTTCTATCTCCTGCTTAAGAGTCTCCAAAAGACTCCTAAGAGAGGTTTCCTCTTCTGCAACCTTCTTCAGTGACCCTTTAGCATCATCAAGCTCTGATGTGACAGTTTTCACAGACTCTAAATCAGAAGCCTTTGCATTTTCCGTTTGCTCTTTCAGAGACCCAATCTGGTTCACTGTATCAGCTAACTGTTCTTCAAGGTCTTTGGCCAGTTGAGGATCAAATTCCTTTTTCAAAGTAAGCAACTTATTCGCTGACTCTTCCAAGGTAGCTTTGCAAGACTGCCTCTGGATGTCCTTCTCTGCAAAAATCTTGGCTTGCTCTTGCTGTGACTGAAGGGTAGCAAGCCTCACTTGCCCAATTGATTCTTGTATCATTGAAATTTCCTTGGAAAGCTCACCAACTCTCTCCACGTTTGCTTTGGCTGCATATTCAGCTTCTTGCACTTGCTTGGAGGCAGTAATTTTCATCTCCACAATCCCATCACAATCCTGACGAACTTTCCTCAGCTCTTGCTTTGCAGCATCAAGCTCTGTAACAAGGGTGCTGTAATGTTCTCTGGCACTTTCTAAGTCCTGCTTCCAAGCCCCGTCAGTCACAGAAGGGCCACCATTATTTGATTCTTCAAATTGATTTGCTTGATTCTTTGCCATCTCTGTTTGTTTGATTGCTAGTGTCTTGGATTCATTCAATGCATTCAGCTTATGGGTAAGATCATCCAATGTTCCCTTAGACTTCTCAAGTTCCTCAAGTACCTGGGATTTTGTAGTTTCAGCATTCTTCAATTGTTCCTTCAACTTGTTGAGCTCCCTCTGGGCCAGGTGAAGTTGGGTCTCCTTGGCCAATACTCTCTAGAGTGAAACACAAATAGCAGTTAATATAATATTACCTAGAAAGGGAGTAAAAACAAGGAAATTGATGATCTACCACTTGATCTAATAGCAAGTGACTTATTGTATCCCAAAAACAGCGATTGGAGAAGAAATGTGAAAAAGATTCCATAAGCCTAAAGAAACAACCAATCACCATGAACAACTGTGCCTAATCTTAAAAATGTGTTCATGGTCTTCTGCTTTCATCTAAATCTAAAGGAAGTAAAGCCAATTAAAAACATTCAGCATGCATCACATTAACATTCTCTCCCCCTACTCGACCAAAAGAATCACTAATGCTACACGTTTTTTTTTTTTTTTTTGGGTGACATAAAATGACCAGGCAATTAAGATCTTTGTCTGCAGTTGCCTACCAACAAGAATATCCAAGTATTGGGGCCATATCTAGAAATCTAGGGGAAGAACCAAACACAAGAAGAAAATTCTCTTCTTACTTGTTTTCATTCAGATGATGCAGGAGTAACGGCTATTGAAGAAATCCCATGTAGTGCCCTATGTTCTTAACAAGTGTCAAACCAAGTAGCAAAGTGCAATACGAACAGAGGGCTTCATATCTCTCTGACGCTTTATTCTGGTTAAGCGAGCTTGAATTGATGCATAGATAATTTGCAAAAGGAATGTGAATTTGAGCACTACTTCCGGAGAAAGTCAAGGAATGTACAAAGACCAATGGACACCCATACCTAAAATAAAGATTCTGGAGAAAGCTACTGCCTACTTCCATAGTCTGCAGTCGATCTGGATAGAATCTTCATCATACCGTGGTGAGACAAAAAAATGTACAGAGGTGCAAAAAAATGGATATCCCTCTTCTGCTCAAAAGGGGAAAAAAAGGGCATCTATCCCAAGACAAGGATTCAGCTAGACAACATTAGACACCTCCGAGAAAAGTTTCCACATGTATCTTAGTAATCTCAAAGGTAAAAACCTATAACTCCAAGATCTTTTTGAGGAAGTCATGACAGTGGGAGCATCAGCTGTGCACGACCTTACCACTACATTCATAGGAACTATTCCAATAACTAGAGCCCATACAACAAGGAAAATATAACGCAAACCTCAAATTGATGCATGATAACAGTATTGTTCCCCAAAGAGAGTAGAAGGAAGGAATAAAAAAAGTAGCTGAATCCCTAAAACATTTCCAAGAGCATGGTCATATCAATTTACCTCTGCAGAGAGAGCTTTAGGCTTCTTAATAGCTGGCTTTTCTCCTGAGAAAGCACCTTCACCGAACATATTCACTGCATCTTTGACAGATTGAAATGGTGCTCTCGTGTCTATCTCCCCAACCTCCACTTTGGGAGAGCCTGTAGTTTTTTGACGATCTTTTGCTACCATTTCACTTCAATATTTCTTGGTTTCTATCTTTGTATCTTTGTAAACCACCTGTTTGGTCCAATCATAAAAGATAAATTAAAGAACCAATTTAGGTTAGGGAAGTAGGACTTAAAAGACAGGTAAGAAGAAACCCATGCGATGACTGGCCATAAATGACCTGGGCTGAGATATAAAATCAAGCCAAAATTTCCCCTGTCAGGGAGAGGCACACTGATGTTAGTCTACCACTAAATAGCACATTTGAAGGTATGACACAGATCAAAACTAACACACTAGGTCAAACTCAAAAAGAAGCAAACCATCTCAGACACAAATCCACATAACGGCAAACAAAGTCAAATTGTGTGAAAAATTTTATTTTACACCCAAAGAATCTCTCGTGTGCTTATGACTTTGCATTCCATCACCACAAAGAAACCTTGAATGTATCGCGGGTAGCAACCAAACGAAGAAACAACATTTAAATCAGCATTGAGCATCAAACCCCTTAACAAATTATCACTTTCAGCCAAAATCTATCTAATGTCACTAGAAAGAAACGACAGTGGTGCCAAAATTGCACCACACCCCCCCCAAAAAAAAAAAAAAAAACGAAAAAGAAGAAGAAGAAGAATAATACATTTAAGGTTAACCTCGAAAATCAGTTAAGGATGAACAATTGCAGCTAAATTACTCATCATCCCGTGAGATGTATTCCTAACTAGTGCATGATGGGACCACAACCACCCTTTATAAACCATTACAGAAGAAAAGTATATGCTCTAACCTCCATTTAAAAAAAAAAAAAAGTTGGAGTTCGTGTATCCCAATTCCCAAGTACAAACGACAACGATGGACATCTCTCGGCAAGGACTCCTAACTATCCAGAAAAAAATTCACCGGGCAAATTCTCAGGAAAAAGGAAAATCGAATCGTCAGAGTGGGAAAAGCAGGCATCGACTATCTATCTACACAGCACCAATCAGTCTCGGGACACCGGCCGGATCACGTTGCGACCGAGAAGGTACAACCAAAAAAAAAAAAAGGAAAGAAAGAAAGAAATTACTCGCTAACGAGAACTACCTGATGGATAAGACGTCGTTTGTTCAATCAGTGAATCCTAATACACCTGCAGAGATACAGTCAATCATCACAACCGAAAAATCTTCAATCGAGACCATAGCCCAGTCCCTACTTCCAAAGAAAGCAACTAAGTAATGACACGATCAGAAATATGAAAAGAAATTGGAAAACCAAAAAAGAGAGAATGACGGCGGCGAAAAGAAAGAAAGCGATGCAGAGGTTCGAAGTTCAAGGCCACTACCTGACAAAACTCCAGCCCGTCCCGTCTCGAACAGAACAGCGAGACTCACGCCATAAACCCTAGAAACGATTCGAAGCCGAGACGAGAAAGCGACGACCCGACGACGCGCCACCCCCAACGCGTCTCCAACGCGGAGCTCACGAGAAGCGGGAACCCGCGATCATCCCCCGGCACCGCGCTGCCCGCGCCCGATCACGGCCGAGGACGACTCCCGGCGGACACGAACCGGAGGCGGCGAAGTCGGAGGCCGGAGCTGGTGGAAAAGACAAACAGGAAGGGAGGAGGAGGAGGAGGAGGAGAAGCTTCCTTCCTTCCTTCGTGGCCCTCGCCGGAGAGAGAAAGACCGCCGGAGCTCGGGGGAGGAGACGACGGCGACGGCGACGGCGACGGCGGGAAGAGGCTTTACGGCGAGAACAGTGAAAAGCGTTGATTGATCGAATGATTGCGGGCTTCTTCCGGTCTTTCAGAGGCGGAATTCAGGAGAGAGAGAGGAGAGAGAGGAGAGTTGGTTTTGAAAAATGAAAAAGGCATAAGAGGCGAAAAGGCTTAGTTCGAGACAAATTTTTTATCAGCGAGTCAGTAGAGAGAGAGAGAGAGAGAAAGGAAAGGGTTTTAGAGCGGAAAGAAATGGGCCCGTGATCGGGTGCGGCGACTCAGCCTGCGCCTTCCCTTTCCGGTACTTAATTTGAGGAAAATTTTAAATATGAGTGCAAAAATATCCTTTTCCTTTTTTAAATAAGAAATGACGTGACGTACAATTTTAAATATGGATATAATGTTGTCAGTCACCGGCTGGTGCCGGCTAGATATGTTTCGCCCGATTAATGATATTTTCGTCAAAATATGATTTTATATTTAAATTATTTTTGCTTTTTATTTTAATTTTAAAAAATTTTAATCAGGGAGTTAGTAGGGGAGGGAAGGGTTTTTAGGGCGGAAAAAAATTGGAGCCAGGATCAGGTGCGGCGACGCCTGCACCTTTCCTTTCCGGTAATTTAATAGGACGGTAAATTTTGGGGAATGGTTTCATCTCGCGGCGAGGAATCTTCGAGTAGATCCTCTTTCTGAAGTAATTCCCTTATCGATTTACTGCTTCGCCAAAACGACAAATAAAACATTGATGTTAAAGGTGCTTTTCTTTCACGGAGACGTAAAAATTTAGAAACATTCCTAACAAACAATTATTTCTATTACTTGAAATAATTAATCGATAGATAAATTTTCATTATAGATAGCTAATTATATTTAAAAAAATTCCGTTAACGATAGAAATAGTTTTCACTTGTTTGTTTTTATAAGCAATGCCAACAATTGTTTTTTAAGTGAAACATTTTATAAGTCATTCATTTACTACGTAATGAATAGAACATAAGAATACTTCTCATCACCAGTAAAATTGGTAATGGTGGCAAACGACGATCGGAGACAACGGTGTACAACAACCGACAATAGCATCCACCAGCAATAAATGATGGGAAGACGTCGATCAAGTTTGGTTTTTGATAGTTTTGTGGTGTTAAAAAATGTACAGTGACCGATAGCAATAAATGATGGGATGACAGCAATAGAGTTTGGTTTTTGATAACTTTGTGGTGTTAAGAAATGTGACATTAGGATGATGGTCATTCCATGTGAAATTCCAAGCCACGGTTTTAATTTCTCTCTGATATAAAAATCATACGCATTAGAATCTCATTCCTCGAAGAATTCGATTCCACATCAAACCAAACAATGCCTAGAATCTCTATTCTTCCCTCCTAGTGAAGACTGAATGAGATTTTCCAAGTTCCCATTCTTGCCTAAGGATGGAATCGCTCCCTCTCGACCCTACTTGATCTCTTAATAAAATCAGATAAAAGGGCACGCAGTTTTGGCAAACTATAAATCATCTGCTAGTTCAAGGCCGCATATTCTACGAGCGAAGCATTGCCCTCTACATTTCCAACCAGGATCGACACGTCTAGAATGATTTTTACCCTTTTAACTTTTTGCCCACCGGAACTCTTGCGGCACGCGCGATTTTGAAATTCTTTATTTACAAAATCCAAGACACTTTTATTTTCGGTCGGATAAATCCGAAACACTCGAGACCGCCAACGTGTCGATGAGAAAAGGACGTGCCACGTCAGCAGGCGGCACCGGCCAGAGACAGCTCTGACGGGTCGCTTTAAATGAAAAAGAGGACGTGGGCGGTGTAGAGAGAGAGAGAGAGAGAGAGATTTCGCAGTGGACGTCCGACGTCCGTCGCTTATTGCGTGCTTTACATCCTCGCATGTCACGCAGACATCTCTGCTCCGCCGCCCAATGAGATCCCGACACGTGTCCGGGGTTTGGTTGGCCGTTCTGTCCCGATCGACGCTTGTCTGATTGGATTCGAACGGAGTAGGAGGAGATCCGATTGCCCCAAAAGTCTCCATTTTTCGTTAGGTAGACAAGAGCAGCCATTACGAACCGGAACCGCCACGCCGTTGACTTTGACTCTTTTTCCTTGACAAAGTAGGTGACGGATGGATGGAGGACGCTTCTTCATCCGCCTTCGCTCGCCAATCGATTTGATACTGATCTAGATGCATCGATTTTGACACACGAAGGCATTAATAGTTTCCCCTGGTTAACCTAATTAGATCATCCCATATCTTGGCCGAACAATAATAGTGTATACCAAATAAAATTTGTTGTTGAAAGTAAATTATCGTATGCCGTAACGAATGTTAATCTCAAACTTTTGAATTACAGTGAACTTACGATAACATTCGTAATAGTAAGGGTGTATTTAGTAACAATTATGTTCCCTTAAACAATTTATGCTTGGAGATAAATTTTTTTTTTTTAATTTCATTATCTAGATGAATTTCTGAGCATTTAAAGGTATTTTGGTAACTATTCAAAATTTCTATTATTGGAATATAAAATGCACTAGTTACTACCCTCAAATTCTTTTTTGGCTTAAAATTTCTTTTAATTATTTAATAAATTTATTAAACTTTTTTTTCCTTTTTTATCCTTTTCTTCTTCTTCTTCCTTAAGCCAATCGCTTGAATAAGGAGAAGAAGAAAAGATAAAAAAAAAAAAAAGGATTAATTCTGGAATTATTCCTAAAAATAAAGAAACAAATTTATTCCCACAAACAAAAAGTTATCAAACGGATTTATGTTCTTTTATTATTTCAAGGAACAAAATAATATAACAAGACATTGTTTGGCCACTTTTAAATAAGGTCTAATTATACTGATCGCATACTCTCGCTTTTGTTATAAGAAAAGAAAGAAGAGCTAAGAAGAAAATCGGGATTGCACTAGCAATGTGACCACAAAAATTCACTAATAGCACTATCGTGATAGATGATGGGCCATGAGACCCTCGGTTCATTCCTTGATGTTCCCGACTGTTGTCCGTTAATTTCCAAGATAATCTTTTTGTCTTCCTTTTCGGAAATCGCTCGAGAGATGACCTCCCTCACGTGAGTTGTTCTGGAGCATTGGAAATACAATCTACAATGCAGTGTGTTTGGGTTGGGACTGGACTGTAAAGCCATTTCGCGACGACTTGCCGCCTAATTTTCCTGGGCATGATAACGAAATGTCAGGCCCTCGCTGATGAACAAGCATCGTCGCTGTACAATAGGGTTAATCCTTATCATAATTTTCTGCGAAATCTTTTATTTCTCAACAAAAAAATGCCATATGTAATCATGGGAAACGAGCGATTGCTCATTGGTCAGTGATTTTTCACACCGATAAACTCAAGATAAATCTATCAAAATGGATAATAGATTCGTTTCTTAACTCATATTTGATGGGTTGAATTGTTTTATAAATTAATTATATTCAATAAATTGATCATAATTGATAATTTACTTAAACCTAACCGTTTTCTCCATTCTCTCTTGATCTCACATTTGCTTACTTTGTACTTAGAACATTGGATTTGCATTACATGAAAAATATCCAAAATGGGTTAAACCGGTCTATTTGGATTAGACCATTATCTACCCAGCTCAATTCACCCGTTTGATGGGTCGAGATTGGGAGCCTATTGATGCATAAGTCACAAGAAGCTCACGGTAATTTTAGAATGAAATTAAGCTTGGGATAGACAGCAATTATTGAAATTCTCCAAATCTCAATTCTATAATCATTTTGTGTTTTGGGCTTGGGGAGTTCACGTGACGAAGCACGCCGGGGGGCCCACGCGATCACGTGCCGAATGGTCAGACCAGAAAAGAAACGACGAACCAAACCCCAGAGAGACAAAATAATAACAGCAACAAAACCTGCGAGATCGAAATCCGCGAGCTCGAAGCGCGCCCCCGAGGAGGAAGGAAGGAAGGAAGGAGAAGAAGAAGAAGAAGCGCCCTCGGCCTCCGCATTTTCTCCTCAGTCGCCTCTCGAGCTCCGTGCCCGGTCGCGGTCGCTGCGTCTTCGAGCCCGCTTCGCAGTGATCTCGCTTTGAACGAGTTCTAAGGTAGAACTGTCTCTCTCTCTCTGTGTTTTGGGCATGTTTCGATCTGTCTGATGCTTCTTTATTGATCGTCCCTCGGTTTCCTTGCTTGCGTTTCGGTTTTCTTTGGTTCTTCCCGCTCGAAGCTTTTCGACCCATGTCCCCATCTGCGCCAATTACGAATCGGATCTGCGTGGACGTGCTGTGTGCCTCCGCGTGTGAGATGGGTTGGACGCGCTCGGTTTCGATCGTGTCGTCTTCGTTTTGTTTTTGGTTCTTTGAATGAGTCGTTGATGTGCTAATGACTTGGGTTTTTTTTTCCTTTTTTAAATTTGAGGGTTTGGGTTGCGTGTGTCATCGCGGATGTATTATGGGTTCCTTTAGTTGCTTACTATCTAGAGCTTGGTTGGATTGTTTTTTGCCGTTTACTAATTGTCGCGAAGGTAGAATCTGTATGGAATCTTGCCTCTGGGTTTGTCTCTTCTCTCGTCTGGTTTCTGAATTGTGAAAACAACAGAAGACTTTAAGATGTTTCGAGTGTTTTTCTGGGAATGCATAAGGTCTTTCCAGCTCCATCCGTTTGGATTTCTGTTGTGCAAAATATGTGCCGCTGTAAATCCATGTTTGTGAGTTTTACTTTGGGACTCTCTAGATTCTGTTGCCCCATGTGCTGTTTTCTTGATATGTTCCATATGTAATTGACAGATGGGTTGTCCATCGTTCCGGCATGTCCTTGTCACAATACTGGCGCTGTTTTTGAGCCTCCAAGCTGTGTCCGGGATTAGATTTGTCATTGACAGGGAGGAGTGCTTCTCTCACAATGTTGAATATGAAGGGGATACAGTGCACATTTCTTTTGTTGTGATCAAGTCTGACTCGTCTTGGCATTATAGTCAAGATGGCGTCGATCTTCTGGTAAGCTCCATATGAGTTCCTTGGTTTAGCTAAGTTTTTCATTAGATTAATTGCATGGTCATGTTCTGCAACCTTGATTGGCTGTGATGTTATCTCTCTCTCTCTCCGCTGTGCACATGTATTGATATGCACTGCACCTTTGTCTAATGCTTTAGAGTGAATGGCTAATCTGACTGCTAAACTTGAGTGGTTGCGTTATAGCAACTGGGCTTGCACTGGATGACATTTCAGGATGTAGATGCTCCAGCACTCTACTAAAATGCATTTTAGATTTGGTTGATAAAAAATGCACAGAAACAGACATAATTTTTCCTGCTTATGACGCTGTAATCGATGATTATTTATATATAATCTTTTGGGTTCAGGCTTAATTAGTTGTGTGGGTGAAGTTTGTTTTATGCTGATGCCTCTGGTCTTTGGATTTTAAGAGGTGGAAATTGAAAAGAGTGCACATTCGGTGTTTCTGGGCGGGTTACCTGAGAAAGGGGTCTTGGAGTAGCTTTCAGTCCTTATGCTTGTGCCATATGGGACAAGGGCCCTCCCAATCATTCTTTCTCAAAGACTTCTGTATTGTTGGATGGCTTATTTGTTTGATTTTAACCTGACGTAATCTATTGGTGTGAAGAAGCCAACAATGTGAATTGAGAAGGGTCTTTCGCAGCATTGATTGTTGGAAAATCGATTTCCCATGGATGCTACATTTAGACTTTTGAGTAGTTTTTTCTCTTCATGAAGTGTTATATCACACAGGATAGGATGTAGTATGTTCATATGAACAAAAACTACGAAAAATGATTGAGCTTGAAAGTTGACAATTTCTTCATGGGTTTTCCCTCTCATATTTTTCCTGAGTGGCTTCTTTCTGTGTGCTTCATTCGTGTGGAAGTGCCATTGCCAATTAATTATCTTTCAATTTTCTTGAAATTGCTAGGTGAAGGGACCTTCTGGTGATCAGATCCATGACTTTCGTGACAAGATAAGCGAGAAGTTTGAGTTCATCGCTCATCATAAAGGAGTCCACCGTTTCTGCTTCACTAACAAGTCTCCTTATCATGAAACCGTCGACTTCGACTTACATGTTGGGCATTTCACATACCATGATGAGCATGCAAAAGATGGTAACGTGTGCCTCCTGTTGCCATCACTGATGCGTCTTTTTATTCGCCTGGAGAATGTGAAGATATAACTTTAGTTTCTGTTTATTTGTGCATGCAGAGCATTTCAACCCTTTAATGGAGCAGATCGGAAAATTAGAAGAAGCTCTTTACAACATTCAATTCGAGCAGCACTGGCTAGAGGCTCAGACTGAACGGCAAGCAATAGGTATATGATGAATTCTGTGTATCTTCTAAAAGTTTAATCTTCAATCATGCCCGAGTATATTGGGGAACTCAGCATGCATTACTCAATGCTTCCGTTTGAACATGTCATGCTGTAGAGCTCTGCCCTAGTTGATAAGCAGACTAACAAGAGCTTTGCAATTTTAGCAGTTGATTCTGATTTATGTTGGTCCTTATTATGTCGGTGACGCAGTGAATGATTTGATGAGCCGGAGGGCAATTCATAAGGCCTTTTTCGAGTCGGCAGCACTCATTGGAGCAAGTGTTCTTCAAGTTTACCTGCTCCGTCGTCTATTTGAAAGGAAGCTTGGGATGTCAAGAGTATAGTTCTCTTCATGTCGCATAAGCAGTTGAATTATTTGCCGGATATTGATGCTTCTCAACATGAGCGGACGCATCTTCCCACTCTTACTGGACATGTACAGATACCGATCTAGTGATAGATTTTTGTTTGCCTTTAGAACGAGCGATAGATTGATTCTCCAGATTTATCTCTTACATGTTCTTTAAGTACCATGCGATTTTACGTTCTTGGATGATACGAAGCCAATTCCTTTGCTATTTCTCCCCTGATTTAAGGCCGTTGAGTCGTTGACTGCACATCGACTAGCGGGGCATCGACCCTGGAATTTCTTAATTCCTGCAAGATCACGACACCATATATAAGGACGCAATCTATATCCAATGACAATAGATCTTTCACCTGCCATTCCACGCAGCTACATTAGACAATTTGGTAGATCGTTCAGTGGAAAGAAAACCTTCACACGCTCGGCTATTGTCTCTTGCAACGAATTTCCTTCTAAAGAAGCCATCGGCGTTGCATGTATGAGCGTCCTTAAATGTCTCGCACTGAGAAGAATTGTGTCCCCGATTTTAGCTTAAGGACCGAATAGGAGGTATCTTCACGACTAAAATTCGTATACAGCACCGGACGTAACTAATAAGCAAATCCCAGGAGAGAAGACAGTGGCAAGAACAAGGAAAGACCAAAAAGAATTTCTTATTTCACAAGCAAAAACCACATCAACCCATACAATGAGAAGAAAACAAATGTAACAACGAAATGCTGTAAACCCCAGAACATAAGAGAAGGCAGAGAGAGGAGAGGGGAAACAAATAATAACTCATCTCCTAATAATAACCAGCAAAATAGCAGACCGATTACAGCAGCGGACGTGGATGTCTCCATTTAATCGTAATCAATCCCCACAAACCGTGAGGTTTACAGAACAAACAACAATCCCAGCAAGACACATCAGCCCCCAACACCTTCGGATCTCCTTGACAAACTGCGGGGCTAGCAAGAGATAGACTCGCGTGTTCCTGAGGCTTTTACAGGAAGAGATCCTTGTCAAGATTCTGCAGGTGAGCTCTGGATGCAGCATAACCACTTCTTCTGAAAAATGTCCATAGGCAGAACATCAGGGGTTAGGTTTAGGGTAACCATAAGAAAGGCCAGAAAGATAAAGTCTATATTCGATAACCTATGATGACGCCAAATTTATCTGGGTAAGAACCTAATAGTGCAACACAACGCCAAATCAGATCCAACGTATGGACTGTATTCCAGGTCTATCGTTAGTGGTACTCTAGATATGATAGCAATTAGCTCATTCAGCTTCACTGTGGAATGCCAATACCTTCCATCAGTAGACCATAAGGGAACTTTCCAGATAATGGCAAAAATACAACAATCCTTATTATTACCTCAATTTAGGTAAAACCTCTGTACTAACCCACCACCTACTAACCTTTCTAAGAGTATTACAATCTTCTATGTTTGATTTGGTGCCACTTTGCCTAGATTTTCCCACTCATATGCAGTCTATCTTATGCACACAACCAACACTTTTTCTCCCTGATAGTGTATCTCAGATCATTCTAGTTTAATCTGACTTAAGAGAGTTCCTTGCACGGAACAGTCTACAAAAGTTTCTTTATTGTATGTCTATAAAGTGGGCAAGTGATGCTGGCAGGCTTCTCATGCATTACTTTAGAGAAATATCAAGAAACTCTCACAGTTGGTGGCTTGCCGGGATCAACTGTATGCTTGGTCTGAGCATCAGCCTTTCCTGGAGATTCAGGCTTGCCACCGGTCTTTTTCTCATCTCTAGCCTTGTTGAAGATGACAGTAAATCCCTCAGCAGAAGCGGGGTCATTGACATCCCATTCGCCAAACTTTGGCAGTGGTTGACCCTTTTCCTGTCAAGGAAAATAAAGAAATCTAAATCAAAATTAAAATAGCTGAATCAAGTATACAATTAAGAGTCTCATATATGAGGTTATCGTGCATGGAACAAGCCATGAATAAGGACTGTGAAACATAAATGTCCACTGAGGTGTTAGCTTATCCAGAAAAAATCGGGATAACATGAACAAATCAAAGAATGCTCAATTGAAAGAGAATAAAACCAATTAAAAATGATTTTCACCCAAGAGAATGAGCACCATAAAGAAAATTCTGTGGTTTAGGTTATCTAAAAAAACTAGTTACAACATGGGAAGTGGCATGGGACAACATGATTGCATAAATTGTTGACTAACCAATAATAATGCTATAAATACCAAGGGCGAGACTGATACCAACACTGTCGACTGACCACTGTATTTAAAATTTATCGCGCACAACACTGTTTGACCGCACACGTAATACAGTTGCAAACTCACGCTATTCCAAACAGTCTCGACCTCCGCCTGTCACCATATCAATTGATCAGTCGACCATCAAATAACAAAACTTAAAATTTATCGCACACAACACCGTTGACTGACCACATATAATACAGTCACAAACTTACGATATTCCAAACTGTCTCCTCTTCTGCTGGCCACCATATCAACTGATCAGTTGACCATCGAATAATACCACGAACTTTAAATTTATCGCACACAACACCGTTGACTGACCACATATAATAAAGTCACAAACTTACGATATTTCAAACAGTCTCCTCCTCCGCCGGCCACCATATCAACTGATCAGTTGACCATCGAATAATACCACAAATTTAAAATTTATCAGACACAGCAGAAGTAACTAGACCAGATTGGATGGCCAGCTCCTAAGAATTTCCCCCCTTATCTCCAATTTCATCTGGACTTGCTTTGTAACAAATCGACTGAAGTCCAATCACATCCTAAGCTCTTTATTGATCTTAATATCTATTCGGGCACCACTGGAAATACGTCAAAATCCGGAGAAATCTTGAACACGCTTATTCAAGAGAAGCTCTCCGCAGAAAACCCATTTCTAAGTTCACACGAATTCCGTCCCTCCCGCACTTTCTTTTCGCAAAATTAAAGACTCCAAGCTCGTTAACTCGCCAAACGGCACCGAAACTGGAATTCTCTAAAGGCAGCGAAAACCCGAAACCCCGAAAAACCCGACCCGAACTGCAGAGTCACCAATAAGTCACTTCACACCACAAGAAGCACAAAAGCCGAACACTCCAATTGAGGGCGAGAAACCCGGAGCGAGCGAGCGAGCTCGCACCGATCGGCGGAGGCGAAATCGCGAAGATCGCCGCGTCGCCGCCGCCGGGGGGGGGAAACAGCGGAAATCGGGAAACGAGAGATTGCGACAATCTCTCCGAGAGCCGATGGAGCCAAGAGAAACCACACACCATCAACAACAACAGCAGCAGCAGCAGCAGCAGCAGAAACTGAAATAGCAAAGCTTTGAGAAAGAGGGGCTCCCCCCCGATTCCGATGGAAACCGCGAGGGGTCGCGACGATCGATCGGAATTTGCTTCGAGGAGAGAGAGAGAGAGAGGAGAGAGAAGAAAGCGTACCGACATGAATTCCAGGAATTAGCTGACCGGAATTTTCCCGAGAAAGTAGAATGACTAGGCACACGTCTGCGAAAATAGAGAGAGAGAGAGAGAGAGAGAAAAGAAGAGAGAGAAGAGAAAAGGAGGGGGGCCGGAGGATGGACCTCTCGCCATGTGAAATACGGCGATTTTCTTTCCCTTTTTTTTTTTTTTTTTTGGTTTTTTATTTTGGGTGGGTGCGCCTCTCGCCATCCCGCTTGGTTAACGGCGTTTCGCTCGACCTAACCGTGACGGAGAGAGGCCTGCCGACGCCGTTGATAAGGATGTTACTTTGGCCCACGGTCGAGTCGTTCCTCGGACTCCGTCTGTTTCACGGAAAACGTGTGCGGAGAAACATGTTTGTCCATTTTGGCGCTTTGTTTGCTCGGAAAAATAAGTCAATGAAAAATGTTTTCTAAAAACATATATTTTAAATTCAAGAAAATGATTTGCTCTTTAAAATATTATAAACCATATTTAATACATGACAAGATATTGACGTTTAGAACCAAAACTTTACTTTAGTTCTCGAGTCCTGATGTCTAAGACCAAGTCTTCGACACCTAGGCCCGGGTCCATTGGGGCCAAGCCCATAATCCCAGTGCCTGTGCTTGGGTCCTTGAACCTAAGTCGAGGTTAGGCCTAAAGCCCCCGACGTCAAAGCCCCATGCCTTGGCACCCAAGTTTGGGTCCACAAAAGTTGGCTGTTGAATCCTGATACTCAAGCTTGAAATTCTTAACAGCCGACCTCGGGTCCTTGACACTCAAGGTTTGCTCCCCACCACTCGAATCGGGTCCACAAATGCTTTGCCAAGATCCTCAACACTCAAGCTTAGGTCCTCATTCCTAAGCTAAGTTTTATTAAGACTAAGGCCTTGGAAGCCGATGCCTCTGTCCAAGTCCACCAAGGCCAAGCCTAGGACCTCGATGCCCATGCTCAATTCCATTAAGGTCGGGACTGGTGCCTTCGGGCTCGCACTTCGGCCATCAAGGCCAAGCTCAAATGCCAACTGCCCATGCCCCAATCCTCAGCACATGGGCTAGGGTTCATCGAGGATCGACTTGGGAATTTGGTGCACATATCCGGTTCCAAGTTGCCCATATACAAATTACTAGTTTCTTAATAGCAAATGTCTATTTAGAAAATCAAATCGAATTTTCTATACCAATGATAGAAAATATTTTCCATTTCATTTTCATATTTTAACCAAACAATAGAAAATATTGTTATTTTTTTTGGAAATTGACTTTTTGAAAAATATTTTTTCAGACATGTCACATTTTTTACGAAATAAACAGAGCCTTAGTATTTTGGAATTAGAAGGGGCTGTTGCCTCTTCAACTCAAGTGGATCATATTTCTTCGTGGTTCCACTGCTTCAAAATATATTTGTAGGGCATTTCTTTTGGTCCACGAATTGATTCTAAACTTGAGTAATTGAATTTGAAATTCGTTCGAAATCTTTTACTTTTGAGGTGCGCTTAGCAACGGCCATCGGACAGTGCCGTATCGTTGCCTGTACTCATCAAACATCGATGAAATTAGGCAAGCTCAAATTCTCGCGATTTTTGTGCAAGTAGCGCTCCGAACCCCGCCATCTTAATTCTTGAGTCTCGGACTAGAATGCGTAGATACCAAAAAAGAAGATTTCTATGCTGGCTAATTGCTGCGAAATCAGGTAGAGACCTCTCCGGGCTCCCTTCCACATCTCATGCACGGCATCTCCATCTCTTGCAATCTCGAGGGGGGCAGCGCTTGTTGAGGTGTGGTTCATTCTCCCCATCGACAAGAAAGCATGGGATCCCGCTCCTCAGTGAGTTGGCGGGGGTTAGGGGCCGCCCTAGTAGGCAGCGCTCCCGAGCCACCAGGGGTTCTTATAATGCTTATATTTTATCGATAATTTGGATTTTGAGTCATGAATAACTACTGAGTATATACAATCTCTTTCTCTTGTAACTGAGGAATGTAACGGAGAAGTGTGATGTGTTAATTATAGTTGAATCTTTTGTTGGATGTAATTCTAGTTTAAAGGTGAATCATAATAAATCTCATGTATCAAATTTTCTTTCTTGCTTTTATACTCTATGTCCTTGTGATTGTGTGCCGAATTCTAACGGCTTATATAACGAACCCACCGGATTATACAATCAATAGATTCAAAAAGTTCTTTGAGGCCATCTTGCACACCAAGATTGGTAAAACGGCACGCGCAGCAGCGTAAATGGAAGAATTGACCATTGCAAAAGCGGCCTCATCCGTGCAACCATGTCCCTAGCAATCGGTGTGTTGAGTTGACGGGGGGCATGGCCGATATCGCAACAAAAGGCATGGTTTGTTTAGCTAGTCCATAAATCTGGAAGTCAACAAGACTCGAAAGTTACCTGTGGATAGCAGCTGCGTCAATTTAGCTCTTTTCTCCTGGTACCCCAACACCTGAGAATGAGATCTTGGTGTTTGTGGTCCTTCGGAACGCTTGTGTAAGTCAGCTGGAACGTTCCTTGTACGAGCTTGACGAACCCCAGTTGTGGGCACTCAAATTGGAGGGTATACCTTGCAATTAGGCGTTGAGATCAGGGCCTCTTCGTACATGAATGGACTTCTGGTGTGGCCCATCGCATTAGAGGCAATGGAGACGAACCAACTCTTCCCCCCCAAAAAAAAAAAGAAAGAAATTTTAATGAGATGTTTGTCTTGGTGCCTCTTCAAGTGGCTTGTCCCACCATAAGATACTATAGATAATTTCACAACACATATTGTTTAGATGATCTTTTTCCCGCCACTGGAGAGGTACGTGATGTTGAACATTGTTGGCGTGATTGGTGCTGGCGCTTCTATTTGGGAAGAAATTATGTAGATTCGTTTTGATTTCTGTAATTTTGGGAATTGCCTTATTTTTTCATTGTCTTCATTTCTTGTACTTCATCAATAAATGACAGTTCCTCTCTCAAAGATGATATGACAAAAAGAAAACTTTGAGAGAGGATTACCCGAGGATGTAGGCACGTTGCTAAACCTTGTTAAATCGTGTCTTCTTGTTTAATTTCTTCAAACATTTTTCAAACTTTCGTGATTGAAGTTTACTACTCTTCGGGACCGGGGTCTAGGTGTCATCATCTCCAAGAGGAAGGATAGTGCCTCATGGAGGGGTGCTCCCCCACTGTCACATTTCCGTATAATCATTTGGGTGGTTGTGCATCTTCATTGTAATGAAGGAAGAAGGTTGGTGTTTCTGCTGATTTGAGTTCACTTTGCATTCTTGGAGAAATGATATATAGAAATCGATATTTTTTTGAGAAGTTCTAATGGAGTTATAAGAAAGGAGAATTTGAAGAAGGTAAAAACAAGAAAATGAGAAGTTGAATTTATAGAGTGAGCCAAATAGTTACAAAAATTGAAACCGTTTGATCAAATTTTTCTTAAGTAGTAGTTGCTGTTAAAAGAAATTGGCCCAAGCGAGTAGGGGCTGTGCTTGGGGGCATGGCCCATTCTCCAAATGGGCTCAGCCGAGCGTGAAACTTGGGCCTAAAAGGGTCGAGCCATGCAATGCCTGGGTTAAGTAGGCCAGGGCTCTTGATTTCAATTTTCTATTACGCGTGCGTGCGCACATGGTTAACTTAGTAAAAGCATTTTTTTGACCAAAAAAAAACATAGTAAAAGCATTTTACTAGGTTTATCAAGTTTGGCTTAAACCAATGAGGTGAGTTTAATTTAGTAGTGATCTCGGCAATAAATTCCAGATGGGTGATGAGTATGATGGTTAGCTTTGATTGATAGCCCATATAGTGTGAAAACAAACTTGATAAAATAAATAAATTAAAAAGATTGATGTCTTTATCTAGTTTTATATCACAAAATGTCTACGGATTAGAGACTTATACATAGAGAAGAAATAAACATAGAAGATTTCAATAAACCTATAGACAATCAAAATATAAATTCTAAGAAATTAGATTACATTATCACAATAGAAGAAAGAGATATTCCTCTTTGAAGATCCGAAACAATTTTGCTTTTAAACAAAGATTTTCTTCAGTAACATAAGCAAAAATTCAATTACATTCATATGGTTAAATTCGAGTAAGTATAAAACCCCTTACCAAAGAATGATTGTATACATCAATCCTCCTTATCTTAACATATTCAAGGCTCCTAAATTTTGAAGAATCTATTTTAGGAATTGTAGAAATAAGTATTTACAATGGTCCAATACATTCCGATTGTTATCCCAATTTTTTTTTTTTTTTTTTTTGTATAACTCAAAGATAAAAAATATTTTCAAATCATTAACCCTCCAAGTTAAGACGGAGAACTACAAAATAGTTGAAGGATCTCTTCCTTTAGCTCTTGTCTATAGGATTATTATAAAGCTAAATTTTCTGCATTTGGAAGCAAAGCTTTTTAAAATAGTCCAGATCGAGAAACTTTCCTCCTTTAAATTGATATGTCTAGAGCTAATACGGTTACCCATAAGTAAATCAATTGGAATAAAATAGATTTACCAAAATAATGGGAGTTAGAAAGCCAAATTCCCCAACAAAATGTTCGAAATGCAGAGTCAACTAATACAATATAACATCTAAAAGGTAAGATAACCATTCAATTTCCTAGGAGGTCATTTTATTTATAATCAATTCCCTCATCCTCATCAAGAAGATCAGATGATTTTCTATCGAACCTTCCTCCTGTTATTACCCCCCACCTAGGAACTTCCTCCTATTATTACCCCCCACCTAGGAACAACACTGCTAATCCAAATACATTATCTACCAAGCTAACAATCCTGAAGTTACTAATGTCCATCAACTGGACCAACCTGAACAAATTCCAGAATATCTAGATTCTCAACATCATTCCCCCACCTACTCTCAATTAATAGATCATGAAGTACTTTCGAAAAAGAATTTGAATCTAATCGAAAATTCTTAGATCGAGGGTTTAACTTAGAAGAAAACAAAGAGACAGGGTAATTGTTTTTCAGCACTTTTCACAATCAAACCAAAGAAATTAAAGAAAAGTATTATGATTACATGTATGAACATGAAACCCATATATTTTTCTTGGATTGGTTTGAAGAACATTTTCTTCAATCAAAAGAAATCTATGTACCAGACAACACTTTAAAATTGAAATTAGATAATGGCCAAATCATAGAATCTAACAATCCTCCTCTTAAAAATAAAAATAAAAATGAAGTTTCAACCTAGAGATAGTGAAATAACAGCTATTCCTTTTAGAATAATAATCTAAACTAATGAACTTCACGATATAAAAATAATATAATAAATTAATTACATGAATCAACATCTCCATACCATTGGCAGTCAATAGAATATAATAGAATAGAATAGAATCATCTATCAAATCATTCTCCTCAAATCTCAAGACTGGAAACTTTTAAATTCCCAATTTTCAAAACATTCGAGTTCCCTAAAATTCTTAGTCTATAATTTGGTAAAGTCATAGATAATAAAAGTAAATCCATAGGCAAATTACCTATAATTGATACTCCTAATAATACAAAGAGCCTAACATAGAAGAAACTGAGGGGACTATTATAAATGACACTCTGGATCAAATAAAAGCCCTTGAAAAATTTGATGAAGAATCTGATGATGAATCCACTCATGAAGTAAATAGATTCACATGGAAAAATTCATAAAACTTTCCTACACTAGAGCTACACCCCCTGATATTATGCTAGAAGAATCATCACAAAGAATTTAAAATAAATATTCTCCTCATGCCATTTATGTATGGAATATAGATATTATTGTTGAAAAAAATATTATCAACATATTAAATTCTATGGTCATGGCAACAAATGCCTATAAAGCTTAACAATAAATTTCTGATTATGCAGATAGTAATTTTTTAGTGGCCAGTTTTATGGGTCAGCTAAAAGGATGATGTGATAATTACTTAACTGATGAACAAAAAACTCAAATAGTAGATGCCCGAATACTTGTGGAACCCTTTTTCTTATATGTCCATTCGTTTGTTTTCCAAATTGATTATGGGTAGGGTTGGGCTGTGATGTTGTCTCGCACGAAGGCAATTACTTGTGTTCAGGTAGAACCTGAACTTCTGTAATAATTAATTCTTAAAATGATTTGTTTTCTCTGGCATTATCAGGTTTGTATTTCCTTTTCTAATGAGAAGGTTAGCTCCCTCTGCGTTAAACATTCCATAATCAACGGAAAGCTCTTACACAGAGGGGCAACCGCTAATCCCTTAAAAAGTTTCCAACCTAAAATTCAATCTCAATTTTACCATAAAAATATCCCAAGTTCAAAGTCTCTGATTATCAACATCAGAAGAAGGCTGCTGATATTTTATACAAAGAACAAGAACATTGAATAAAACGTAAGTATGATGGCCCTAATGTTGATAATTTTGACAAAACCAGCAACGATTTTCATACTAGAATTGAGAATTAGGAATTTTTTTTAGACAGAAAATTCGAGGCAAAATTGAAATGAGGCCTGATATTGGTTTTTCTAACAAATTAAGCCAATTTATTTTGACTTTTCCAACATTTTAATCGCTTATAAATAGGAAAAAATTAGGGGAGGGATAGATTCCCGCAATGACCCGACGACGATAGGGTGGCCCAATTATTAACATCAATTTCAATTCCTGTCTAAACTTTTTGCTGGATTCTGTCTGCCACGCCTATAATATTGTCACGGGCCAATATCTATCTACAAGACACAAGGACACAGCAACACGGCCTCGGACCACCCTGTAATTAAAGCTCTTCGCTCTCATCACCTTTTCCCTTCATTACAGAGTTTTATGTAGTTTCCTCCTACATGCAGTCAACGCCTTGGACCCGATTGCAATAGCTCTTTCGGGGGAACCCTGACAGAAGATGGATAACGGCTAATCTCCAATCCTCGCCAAGCAGAGATGCACCTCAAGAGATGGGGCATTATACAGGCGAGCAATTAAGCATCACACCAGACCCAAGTTTCCCTTTGCCACAAGCTTCAGGCAGGCTTCGAACAGTACGAATATGAAAGAGCATAATCTGCAGCTTGCGCAGTTCATTGATTCCATCCGTTCCTATATATATTCATTGCCTTTATCAAAAGGTGGGTCTGTTTATGTACAGAAAAGGGGTGATAATTAAGCAGGGCCGGCTCTATCCGAGAGCTGTAAATAAAATTCATAATGCACAAAAAAGAAAGGCAGCACCCCTGTGCCGGGTTTACTTTGGTTCTCGGGCACAGCAAAACATACTATGTACCAGCCTACTTGCTAGGAGGCTACGCAACTAACTACATTTATGTAAACATCAAGCTTGTCTTCTTTTAACTCGAAACCGAAATTTATCCCGCTTATTTCTCAGCAAGGGTTGTGTGGAAGCCCAGATAAACAGTCATCCGATCACGCACCTTCAGCACTAGGGGTAAAAAGCTCTGCAGAATTTTGAATCGAGGAGAACACCTCCGCCTGCCAATAAATATGATCAATCAATCAACCAACCTATAATTTGTCTGAATGTCATGCAAGTTAATATCAAAAGACTCAAAATATAAATCTAAAATAAGACGCCCAGCATGTCCCAGAGAACAAAACCCACTCTTCAGGGATTTTCAAGTACAGGCACCGTAATTATCAATTGTAATGCTGCTGAGACACAACAACATTAGCCTAGGTATTACACACCCAAGTAAAGTGACTAAGTGAAGCAAAAGTTACTCAAAGATAACATATATCAATCGCCAACACGGTCAGATAAAACGAACGAATCTACTACCTGGACATGGAGGAGCTGAAAATGATGCAGCCTGTACCTTCAGATACACGACATATTTAAGCATCAGTAATCAATCCAGCCACAATCCTTGAATGTTCAGATATATAACATTTGATTCTGCTCAAGTACAACCAACCGCCAATCATTGTTTTAAAAGGTGGGCCCAGATTCATGGGTCTGTATACTCCACCATTATACCATGCTATGTGAAAGATCTAAACGTTAGATCCCCAGGTGAATCCAGTTAAGAATGTTACGAGTTCAGAAGAACAATAAATTTTAATCAGGTCAGATGTGAAGAAAATTCCATAAGACAAATTGGAACAAGAAGCTACTTTAACCTGCAGTTTGAGAAGGATCTTCCTCATTTTCCATACAAATAAAATAAATGTTCTTCTCTCCTTTTTAATATATTTGTTTGACAGATAATACCACATAAAAAATAGTTCTCCTCACACATACGAAGTCCACTATTCAGTGACATTGGCAATACTCCTCTCTACTATGTAAGTGGACCAGATGCAGAGAATCAAACTGTACCTGAAGACACTTGTAATATCAATGACATCTGGCGTAAAAAAATTGCTCAACCGAACCCAAACCCTTCACTAGCCTCATGAATTGCAAGAAGCAGGCGTTCCTGAAGCTGTTCTTTGGAAATATATTCTGGCAGGTCCAGTTGATTAAAACTGAAAAAAAAGAGATGCTCACATAAATAATAATAACATATGCAGCACATAAGTCATGAAAACTCCAGTGACCATATTTAGCATTGCAGTAAGTTTTTCCATCCACTGACCATGTATGAGCTGAAGGTAGCCGGTCAGGAGCTCCATATGCTTTGTGAATCTGGAATCTCTGAGGACCAGATATGCCTTGCAAAGCCTTGAACCCCTCTAACGGAACCTGAAGGACCCAAAAGGATACAGTAAATTTTTACAAATAGAACATAATTCATTCAACATAATTCATTTGCAACTCCAACAGCATGCACTTTAGTTAGATACTCAAATCCTATCTCAGCCATATAAAAAATGAACCAAATTGTCATCGAGAAGTTACTCAATGCACCAAAGAAAGTCACCTTAGAGGTTCCAGTGACAAATTGAAGCAATCTTGCCATGTCTTCTTTGTTAAAAGATTTAACAACCTCCCAAAACCACTGAACAACACTAGATGCGGCCGAAAAACCAGTATACTCGGTGTTGGCTCTCAGATCATCCACTGCAAGAATATTTAATTATAAATTTCACAGGCACTACAAGAAAAACTAATAGTTAACGGAAGAAGAGCCAACTCACAGTCAATTTCCGGAAGTCCACTAATCAGTAGCTCAAGCTCTTTATCATTGAAGAGAGCTATGAGATCCCGAGGTATTAACTCATTAAAGCCTTCCAGGAATGAATTGATTTGAGGCCTGATAGCATTAGTTAAAATATGGTCAGCAACAAGGTCCACATACTCGTGCTTTGTTTCTTCTGTAACCCTTATATTCCTTCCTCCAGGTTTAAGCTCATAGTCGGTGACCTAGTAGGAAAACCACAAGGATCAAAACAACTGAAGAAGCTAACTGAAACATAAGAAATACGGGACAGACTAAGTCAATGATAGTATTTAAAAAACACAAACCTCATTTTTCTCATAAAGAATGTGTTTCTCCTCATCTGCATCCATACTGAACGTGAGGTCAAGAATGTCATTCACATCATTCTGCCAGGGAAATAAAAGTCTCGTCATGAATAAGAAATCCACAGTATAGTACTCTTCAATATTAAAAGCCTGGGCACTCTAATAAAGCAGATTATGCATCAGCATATCCTACAAACCTCCAGCATCCACTTCAAATTTTTGTAGTAGTCAGGATCCACAGCTTCTATGTCATGATAAGTTACTTTAATTCCAAGAATATGCTTGTAAAAGGACCGGGTAAAATGAACATCCAATAGCTGTCCATCAAACAATGCCTTAGCAACCTGCATCAAACACAAACCAAAGATATTTTCACTGAAAGCAGAAATTAAAGAAGTAGGCTGTTAATGGAAGTTGTCTAACAAAATTTCTTACCACACGTCCAACAAATTTAAAATATGAAAGATGCTCAGTTTGGTAGACGGAATTAGGATTTGGCTGAAAAGTCGTGTTGTTTCCCACAGTTGTGAATAAGAGTGCACCTCTGTCGAATATAACCCTAGATAGCAATTGATACCACTCTCGAGTTAGGCCACCAGCATCAATGCCTTCTTCCCCCTGAAATTGCACGTTTAATCGTCCTTTCAGCTCTTGAGTTGGGCGCATGCGCAACTGATTGTAAGAATCCTCCAACACATAGGCCCGTCTAACACTTATGCGCAAAGGGCCTGAGAGATGTTGCTCGTGTTGTTGCCTAATTCTGGACCTGAAGTATGCCCTTTTATTGTCAAAATCAACAAGCCTTGGTGCCTTCAACATCATTGAAAGAGAATTCTCCAACAAGCCCGGATTCTGTCTTATAAAAGCATTCAAAAGCCGGCGATGCTTCTCAGCAAACTTAGCAAATGTGACAGTTCCATCAAGCCTTTTGTGAGAGTCTCCATCACCTTCTGGAATCACTGAAGTGGATCTTCCAGGAGATTTTTTAATTTCGTTAGTGGAATTACTAACATGATCCTGTTGCGTGACAGAATTACTGGCTTGCAGCTTCTCACACAGAACAAAGAAAGCCTCTATATAGGGAAGAAGACGTTGAGTCCCTGGAGGAAGCGGAGATCCAGGAGTAGTTCCCTGCACATGCTCCACAATATTCATGTGTGACAGTGAGTTCTGACACAGCTGTGTCTCTGTCATGCTTATACAGTCACTTAGTTCTTGCCACAACGACTCAAGAGCAAGATTTAACTTCCACATCATAGCTTGCTCCTCCTGTTCCACACCAACATTGACACTTGAGTTCCCATCAACACTGGATGAAGTGAGAGCGCTAAGTGCTTGAAGCACACGTAGGATAGCAGCCCCGGCTATGGAACCAGCACTAAAACCCAACATATGCGTAGTCCTCAGGGTAGATAGTTCACGGACAGCAGAGCCGCTCAACTCATGAGCCAATTCAGAAAGCTCTGAGATAAATAATTTCCTGATGGGAGCAGCAACTAGCGCCAACTTCTTCAGCACCTCACCAGAAAGAACATAAACTTTATCTGAAAGCCTGCAAAATAGTTGAATGGTTGACTTCTTGCTAGAGCAGGGAGAAAGAGCAGAGAATCATAAACATATCTTGGAAGAAATGAAACATAGTCAAACTTAAAACTTCACGTCATTCAGTAGGAATTAGTAGAAAAGCATGGATACTGCAAACATGGGTGATATCCAAAGATCAAATAAGAATCAAGATCAGTACCCCTCATGTCCCAGCAAACAGCACAAATTGCATAAATCGGAGTGTGGCAGCTGCAGGAAGACATCATATATACTGATGCTTCTCCTTCCATTTGAAGAGGATAAGTTCAGATTTGAATTTTCACTCTCTTTATGAAGCTCTGGCTCTAATGAAGGTTCCTCATTTTTGCCATGCTCTGATTGCTCTGCTGGCTGGGGCTCATTTATCGCTTGTTCAGACCCAGATTGACTTTCTAATTTGAGAGTCGGGTTATCAACAATTTCTTTAAGTAGACCTAATACCTGCGCCGTGGATATTTATAAACTTATCTCAGAGCATATTCTGAGATCAATAAATTGAAAATAACTAAGTGATGCTTATAAATCTTAAGAAAAGTAAGGTCCTGTATTCGTCACTTACCTGCTCGAAATGAGTAGTGCCCCGTGAAAACATGGACCTGTTCAAGAGCTTCAAGAATAGGACCAAAGGAACATCTCCATCCTGAATTTGACATCCATCTGATGAAGCTCCTCCTTCAACAATTTTCTCTTTACCTTTATGTGACTTTGCATCTGTGTGACTTGGGCTTGAAAGCTCCCGCAAGAGTGAGAAATCAAAGTAAAACAACATACTTGCTACAGCAGGATGATTTCTAGCCAAGAAAGTCAAAATCTCAAGAATCCGACGCAACACCAAAGGAGGAAGACCTGACGGAACATTTTAGAGACTAGGTTAGAAAGAAACAAGGGTAACTAAAGCCACCTGAAAAGAAGAAGATATACCATCCAACAACTGTGAACGGCCATAAACAATATTTGACTGACAGCCATAGAGCCTCTGGGAGTTGATTTTCGCCAATCCACTTTCTGAACCTTCAGCTTCTGGCTTAATAATATTGAGCAAAAGATGAACTAAATTTGACCTTGTAATGCTGTGTGCGCACAAGTTAAGCAAGAGTCTCTGGAGCAGGCCCTTGCCAAGAGGCTATCCACATGAGAGGCAACAAAGTCTATGTTAGCCAAAACTCACTCCCAAGAAGCAAAAGAAGATAACACACAGATATCAAGTTGTCAATTTTGAATATTCAGAGAGTCCAAGATTCTTTGCAAAGTTAGATATTGCAAAAGACTCAAGTCCTCCTACCATCTCTGAAATGCACCTCTTTCCTAGCGCGAAAAAGAAAATCTATAGATGCTCAACTGCTGAGCCATTTAAAACGTATGCAAACCAGTCATCTACGTAAATGTACATAGACCCGCAGATGCTGGGGGATTCTTTCAAATATTTTAGTATCTTTAATCGGCCATGAAACAGCATTACCTGAGCTAACCTTAGGAGGCGAATTAATGCTTTTAGTGCATTTGTATCCAAAAGCGGTTCACCCTCATATTCCTTCATCTTCAAGCTATCAGATATGGTAGAAGATGCCCTTCGGCCAATTGTAACTCCAACACCCCTGTCCATTGATGGCCTATCAAAACCCAAACCATTCCTCCGGTTACTCAGTCTGTGGCTGCTTCCAAACAGGCTACGAGCTGAATAATGACTCATTGCTCGATCCCTCAGCATATGGGCTTCAGCCAGTAGTGGGGAAGGCAATGCTGACAACACTGCTTCTGACGAAGTCAAAAGCACCTAGACAAAAACACAAAGACAGCATTATGAGAAAGCACAGTGAAACCTAGGAGGATGGGCGAAAAATCCAAACCTCTTCACGTAAATCAGCCGGAAAAGTAGCAATTATTGAGGCGTTATCCATATCAACTGGCTGGGCCAGCTGTGCACTCCTTTGCGCTCTTTGTTGGGCCAGAACTTCTGCTTGTATATCTGGAGGAAGGGCAGCTAAGAACTCAGGATCAATTTCATCTGCTGATGGTGGCTCATAAGTTGGAGGTTCAACAGACTGGGCTTGTTGAGAAGCTAGAACTTCTGCACGCAAGTCTTCAGGTAACGCCTCCAAGAATGTCGGATCAATAACGTTTCCCCCAGGGACATCACCATCTAAAGCAGTTTGTTCAGTGTGACTGCCATTTTGAGCAACCACAGCGGCCTGCATTGCTGACGGTCCATTCCCACCAGGTTCAGGGACAGGCACAGATTGCTCAATTTGATTTTCTTCGGCATCCAAACTATTCATGTCAATGTCAGCATTGGGCAGTGCAGAAGAGGCATCAGCATCACTTGCCATATCTATATTAGGATGAACAATGACATGATTATTGGCCTGACCCACCACTGAAGATCCTCCAGTACTATGAGCAGCCATAGCACGTCCATCTGCAAGCACATTTGCACTCACTTGATCAACTGACTCAGTTGATGAGATGATCAACTCCTGTAGCGTCTCTCCCTCCTGACCAATGGCCCCATTTCTGTCCCCAATTTCCATGCTATCTTGTTGACTGGGAGTGTAGTTCAATGAAAGTGGTTGAATAGACATGGGTTCTTCGGCAACCAACTCAGAATTGACCTGCTCTTCCAGAGGAACACTTTCAACAGCCCGAATATTCTCTTGATTTTCAGCTTCATTACAACCTTCTTGCTGTTGATCTTCAACTGGTTGGCCAATGCTATTGTTGACCTCAAGTGCGGGTTGAATACTACTTGAAGGTGGGGCATCCTGTTGTTCCTTCTCCTGGACCTCTGAATTCTCTAATTGCCTTTCAGCTGGACTGCTGGCAGGAATGCTTTGATGAAAGTGAGATAAGAACTGTTCTTCTATTGCCTGAGCTATTGCAGAAGCTTGAGAACCAATCTGGGGCTGACCATCATCAGTCCAACGTCCGTCACCAGGTCCTCTGCGACCCGGTAGTTGTAACGAGTCCAAATTTATTGAGTAATCGGACAAAGGTGGAGGTGCCGAGCCTCCAAGACGGTTACTAAACAGACTACTTGGCAAATGATCATATGGAAGGACAGGCGCATCAAACATGTAAAAGTGAGATGCATCAAAGCTTTCAGATGTCAAAGATTCCAGATCCCTGGAAGAATTCCCTCCGGACCACATAGAGACCATGTCTCCCGCCTGATTTGGTCTTAATAGAAGGGGATGCTGGAAACCAGATGTTTCTGTGGTGGATCGTTCGAATGAAGACCTACCTGTTTGCCGACGCCGTTCAAAACCCAGTGATCTACGGAGACCAAAAAGGTCATCCACATTCACCCCTTCAAAAGGTTCAGCTGCAACATCAATAAGACCGCTTGTAGCTCCAGGTTGACCAAGCACCTGCAAATGATCATCTAACCCATCAAGAGCTTCCCGCCACCTTACTTCAATAACGCGGTTTTCATGAAAGTCGTCGTCTTCTTCATCAATCATCTCATCATTGTAGTCATCCCCTAGGCCAGTGTCATCATGGTCTTCCACATCAGTATCAGCTAGAGACATCATACCAGTACCATCTTCAGCTTCATCCTCGTCCTCACCATCGTCGTCGTCGTCGTCGTCCTCACCATCATCACCCATGTCATCTTCATCACCCATATCATCATCTGCCCTGTTCTCAACACCAAATGTCACCTCAAGGTGGTTTGTGTTATGCGATGAACCACCTTCTTCCATCTCTTCCCGCATGAATTCCATCTCAAGGTTTGCAGCAGGACTAGAAGCCAATGTCTCTTCTGCTTCATCTACCCTATTCTGGCCCATCAACCGCTCGGGATTCACATCACGGCTTGCATCAATTTGGGAAGATCCTCGAAGCTGAGGTTCTTGTGTCTCAGCAGCATCTGCAACTTCCTCTTGATTGAACCTGCTCTGACTTTGCTCTGCTGTTTCCACAGCTGAAGTTGCATTTATATGCTCATTCACCCTATCAATTGACCCCACAAATTTTTTCTTATTTGAACCATCTGGCTTGATTACCGGCTCATTCATATTGGCAGCTCTTGTGAGGCTCTCCAGTGATTTTACTATAAGATTGACAGTTTTTGGAGCATCAGGATGGTCCAGATCGATAACTTGAAGAATTCCTGTCAGACACTGTACCATGCCTCCATCTATCATACTTTTCGCTATGTCAGGCGAGCATCCTGAACCGGGCAAGGTGCCAGGTGATGAATTTTTTGACAATACAGAATATGCTAACTCAACAAATGAGAAAACCTTTTTATCTGGCAATAAAACGGTTCTGGCAGAGTTGCTTTCCAGGTTTGAGAAAGACGACAATGTTTTCACTAATTCACAGATTACACGCCTTCGCCCTTCTCCAGATCGACCACACAAAACAACCAGAAACCAGGATGCCTTCTCAGACAACTTGTCTCTCCATTCATCAGGTCCTAAAGATTTATTAGCTGATAATGGAAGGAGATGATGTAAAATATGGTGTAATATTCCAGAGCTGTATGGATTACTAGAAACTTGTAGCTGAGCCATCTCGAGATCCCGTTTCAGTATAACCCCCACAGCATGTGCATACATCAAAAGAATATCACTCATTAGTTTAAGGACAAAAGTCACTTTGGCCAATCCAGCAGATCTATCAAATTCCAACTCATTTTTTTTGCTATCACCAACCTTGCTTTTTCCCTTTACCTTAGTTGTAGGTTCATCAACCTCCATGGGTGATGAGCAATTCCCACACTCCTCCTGGCCTTTCATTGAAGGAAATTTCAGTACAATATCAATGAGTTGGTCAATGACCTGGGTGAGATTGGCAGGAACTTTTTTGTGGACCTTAGAACATTTAGCTGATCCCTCAAGAACCTTACTTTCAGTAGCCCGACCAGATTCAGTTAAATTTAGACTGTGTTCACTTGATGTTTTTGGCTTTTCCTTTTCCTTTGACAAAACAACAAAGTTCCTACCCCCTGATGACTCTACTTGACAAACAGCAGTTGCAGCTCTCATAAAGATAGCAGGATCTCTGGAGATGACAGGAGCCATAGATGTCAAAAATGTTCTCGGGGATAGACGCCCCGCATGCCTGTTTCCACTCACAGTCTGTCGAATTTCCAATTCCATAGCCGATTGCAGTGTCTGAGGATCTTCAAGCAGATGCCTTATTATGGCAGATGCAACAGTGTCATATCCAGGGAAGAAACAAGCTTTGGGGAGACTGAAAAGTGCTGGCAATGCTCCATTTTCTAGAAACTGCAAAGCCAGTGTGTGAGATTTCGTCAAACGAGCACATAATTGCAGAACGGCTTGCATGATCATGGCAGGGACATGATCCTTTATAAAGTCGCATGCGACTTCCAATAACTTATGACTCTCTTCAATAGTCAAATGACCAGTTGGGTTGCCAAATATCTTCTCCATGGCAGTACCAGATTCTTTGTCATGGACATCAGGAGCTTCTTTATTTTCTGTGATTGGGTTTGTCGTTGGTAATGAAGCCTGCTCTGCAGATGAGTCAGGTGGAGATCTCATTGCAACCCCAGTATTCTCCGAAGAAATTTTGGGCCTGGACTGTAGCATGTTATCCAATATAAGTAGCAACGCGCTAATGCACTTTTGGAACAAAGTCTCATCTCCCCACTCACTTTTAGACTTGAAGTTCATCAGAATATCTATTGCAACAGACACAATACCCTCTTGAGCAGCGATTTCTCGTGCACTTCCATCTTCTAAAAGGAGCAGTGCCATCACACGGGATATGATACAAAGTGCATTTATATCCCTCAACATATGCCCAGAAAGCTTTAACTGCTGGATAAGATATACCACCACCTTTGAACGATCTTCTCCTTTGTTTCGGTTGCAGAGGGTAGAAAACAGATCTGTCAAGGTGAATGCCATAATGTCACCATTTTGAAACAATTTGACTGAAGCAGAAAGAATATCATCAACAGGGGGTGCCTTAGTCTGGCCTCCATCCGTTTCAACATCCATTGACTTGTCAGCAACATCAATTTTACTGGTTTCAGATGAACTCCCCAGTGACAGAGCAAGTGCTCGTGCCAGTTCATCATCCTCCTGCACAGGATCCTCAGCATGACTGAACAACCACTCCATCGCCATTTCAACACTATTTGTTTCAACCCGTCTTAAGGCTTCCTCTGCTCTTGCCCTTGTAAAACCCATTTCAACAATGGTTGTAATTGTTGCCTCATCAGGCGGAGGAGGCACATATCGCTGGTTCGTGCTCCCAACAGCACCACTTCGGTTCCGTCTCAAATCTCCAGTGCCTGAATACACATGCATAACAAGGGAAACGATAGAAGCAATAAAACCAGGACTGCAATTGGGAAAGAGTTGGTGGTTCCAGATAGGAAGTATGGCATCCAGAACTTGAGATTGCAACATCTTCACAAAGACTTCTGGATCCCTTGGTACTGGAAACAGTCCTATAGACAGACCAGTTGTAGCCGGCTGCACGAGTAACTGAGCCTGAGAGGCAGAAGGAGATAACAGAAAAGCAGGGTTAACAAAATACTCCAATTCACGACAGTAGCTTTGAAGCGTATCGAGAAATATTCTGCCAGATTGTTTAGTTTCTTCAACTAGCTTATCCTGATCATCCCCCGATGTTCTCATAGAATATGGAAGTGTCCAGAGCAACTGACTTGTAGCTTCGAAAGTGGTAAGTAGCTCTTTGAATGTTTCATGAACATAAAAGCTGTTCACCATTGCTGCATAACATGTTCGGCGTTTACTGTCAAATGTGACAGCTGCCATATCATCCACAACCTTACCAAGGTACCGACATTTCACTGATGGCCCTTCAGAAGTTGAATGCCCAGAAAAATTAAGAGCCTCATGAAAAACTTTGGCCAATGCAGATCCAAGGGTCTTTGAAGCCGTTCCCAGTGCACCTGAGTCACCTCTGCGACGGTTTGATGAGGTGAAACCCTTGACAAGTGCTGTAAAAAAGGAACGTATTGTTGATGCCAATTTGCCTAAAATTTCTATCATGAGGACATCTGGACTCTTTTTTTTCAATTCTAAGGAAGATGTATCTGGTGCATTTGAGTAAGCTTCAGAGTCAATGTTCAGAGCCTCCAAGTGCCTCCCTGTCCTTCCTCCACGTAAACGTGTGAAACCATGCCTAGTACGTCGGTGTAAACCTTCACTAGAACGCACAATTGAAAGAAATTCCCTCTCTCCGCCCCACAAAGAATGAGAACTGTTCCTCACTGAAACAGGGTTCATGTATCTCACCACCGGTATATTGGCATCGTCATCACTCTCTCTTCCAACAGCACTGGAAGAACCTGCATCAGAACTCTCAGGTTCTTGCTCAAGATTCCTCTTCTCTTCCCCCTTAGAATCACTAATCAAAGATATTTGCCAGATAATTTCCCTATATGCCCTTCCAATACCCTTCAATATATCAGCATCCGAAGTGCCCAGTTCAGAAAATAAAGTCGTAGTCCCTTTCAACAAGAAATTAGAAAGAGACAGAATACCTTCGAGAATAAAAAGATGTCGCAAAACAGTTGCTTGCTTTGTAGATTCAATTGCTGCGAATGGAGTATCTCCAACCGACATTAAGAGATCAATCGCTTCTTTTAGATGCTCCCTGATAAAGGCACATACTGCACGTGCGAGAGAAGCAGAGTGCTGTAATGAAAAGTTTTTGAAAGCAACAGACAAACTATGCCCAAGTGAAGCTGACATCGGCATTAAAGGCAAGGTTAGCAACCTTAAGACAGCTTCAATCCCCTTCTTCTCAACAAATAGACGACATGTTTCAGCATTCTGAAGCACCGTTTCAAGAAGACGAGCCGCATTACTTGCAAAATCTGGTAGAAAAGCCTCAACATTCAAGCCAGAAGCATCAGGTGATGGCTCTAGGTTATGCTCCAAAACATCCATCTTGGCTGAGTCCTTATCATCTGGGGAAACAAAACTTCCCCCTTCAGCATCAGTTTCCATGGGAACAGCAGAGGATGAGCACGCAGACTCAGTAGTGGAGTTGGATGACTCAACCCCTGAACCAATGTTTGAAATTACGTTCAAAATCTCAATGAGCATATCCACACCAGGTCCCCGCAATGAGGAAGCATGGCGCAGTAGTTCGTCCAGTCCACTAGACAAGTTACCAGGTGTATCGCCAGTAAGCCAGCGCAAATATCCTCTAGAGGTAAATATTTTCACAAAGCACCTCAATGCATTTCGATCTTTCACAGCCTGGAGACCGTTATTATTAAGGCACAAGGCATCCAGACACTGAGGTATGCAAGATATTGCTTCTGCAGAGCAGATAGCACCATCCAAGATAGCATCCAAGAAAGCAGAAGGAAGACCAGCTGCCTCTAAAATGGAAAAGCATGTAGGATCCTTATGAATCAAATCACTCATGACAGTTGCTGCAAGTGAGAAAACACCACCACCAAAATCTTTTGCCCTTTGGAAAATTACACACAGGCAATGAGGTAACAACCTCTCGGTGGAGCCATTAATACTTGTAGTATTTCCAGGAGCATAAGTTCCGAGGGATATTGCACGCAACAAAGCTTTCATTAGTAGTCGCCGGTGGTGTGAAACTAATGATTCAGAATACAGAGGCTGTATGTTATCCAAGTCACTGGAAGCGGCGGACACTACATCTGCACTGGCACTGCACTCAGCCTTTTCACCTTGTTGCTTAGAACCATTTTCTACATAAGACACTTCCATCTCCAACCGTTTGATGGTATCATCCAGACCTCCCAGCTCCCTGAACAATGCAGCAGCTGGATTACTATAATCCATGAAAGCTTCAAGAATATGCACGGCTGTACAGACCAAGTGCAAGTGCTGTGGATCTGTATCATTGAGAAGGGGAAGCAAAGTAGCTATGAATCCCGCTTCCCGCATGGCTGAACACCCAGTTGATGACGAAACCAGAGTGGTAACAAGAGATAGTAGAGCCTCAGCAAATACAACAGACCACTTCGAGGAGCCGCTTGTAACAGATTCAATAGCCTTCTGCACAAGACTGGAAAGGATACCTCGGTATCCACCTGATGTAACTGTAGTCAGGACCGTTGTCTGACGAGATCGATCCTGACAAAGAGCAACCAATGAAAGTAGACACAGTATGCGGATTTTTTCAGGAACTGCATCTTCATGGCTCAATAATGATAATAATTCATTGATGAATTCAGGTTCTGTATTGAAGAAAGAAGCTAAATCATCAGCATCACTGCTTGCTTTGACTAGAACTATAAAGGCATATAGGCGAATGCAGGTGTACTGCTGCCGAGCAGCTAAGGAGCCAAATGCCCTCGCAAACCGCAGTCTTGTTAGCAATGAAAATCTTAAACCACTTGGTACTTTGTACTCCATAACAAGCTTATTTAAAAGCTCTAGATCAGTTTCTAGACAAGCATTCGCACTAGGCAGATGAATGACCCGTAACCCCTGGATTTGCTGTTGCTCATTTCCTGAATCCGTAGGCAATTCTTCTGCCTCATAAAATTCAAAATGAAGGGTGCAGCCCAACTCATGGGCAATGGTGTCACACCCACTCTCCACAGCACATGCAACAAGTCCAAGGCCCTCTTCCTTTCCACCCCAACCTTGTGCAAGAGCATAAAGCTTGGATTTCAAAGATGCATCTCTGATAGAGCCCTTCCCTATAGTCTTTTTTAGGAAGGCAGCCAAAGTTTGCAAGCAAGCCTCAACAACATCCACATCAGTTGAAGCAAGCAAAGATGAGAGATGCTGCTGCATTCACACACCAAAAGCAAGAGTTTCAATAATAAAAAATATAGTAATGGTCATCTTATCCATTTCACAAGGAAAGTAAAGCTGTTCTCACTACTTAAGGGTAACTACCCATCTCAACTATGGCAACATGGGCTGAAAATGTTAAACTTACAACGGTGCAATCATATGACATGATACCTATATAAATATGTGTGTATATAGGTAGGATTCTGTTTCTCTAAAATTTCTTAGAGCAGTACTCCTTAATCCAAGTATGGTGACAATCAGAAGTATGCTGTGACACAACTAAAAAAAGGCAGGTGATATCCCAATGCTTTCAGTTAGGACCAGCCCGAAAAATTTCAGTGTTGCAAGGACAAATTAAGATTCATAGGGGAAAAAAAAGGATACGCACCTCATATGAGCTGTAGAAGTGTTTATTCGTGCAATTTTCCAAGATTATTCGTATGGCACGAAGAATTTGAAGAACTGCAGCCTTTGGGAAAGGATCATCAGATTCCAAAAAATTATCCTCGAGCTGTAAATCTTTTCTCAACTTAATGTACTTCTCAAAAAATGAATCAAAATGATTGAAAAGATCAACCCAGTGATGAAAATCTCCCTGCATTGCCCAAAGATGATCCTAAAGTGATGAGTACCATTTGTGAAGCAATGTACATTCAATTAAAAGTAATAAACTCACCTTATCAAACTCCCAGACAAAACATTTAAGGGGTTCTTCTATCTTCTCGAGCGGAACAGCAGTAACATTGTCAATGAAGGATCTAATCTTTGGAGGCTGCAGCAAAAAATGGATAAAAAGTCCAACCAACTATGAGAATTCTCGATTCGTATACTTTTCTATGGCCATCTAAATGCAATTTCAACAGAGATGAGAGATTATTGGAATAAAAAATATGACAAAATTTGCAAATAAATGACAATTTCCTCTCCTGCTCTAACCAATTTCTTCTCACTTCTCATTTGATGGTCAAAATTGTCTTGTGTCTACCAATAAAATTTGAGAAAATATAAACAAAAAGCCTCCATATTGCAAAACCGTGCTCAAATGTCATTGTAAGTTCCATCATAGAAAGTACCATTAACAAGGCACAAGCAAAGGACACTAAGCAGCATCATTCTAAAATGTCTTAAAGAATAGTCCGCGCAAGAAAGATTCTAATAACTCATTGTCATAATATTCTCTGAGGATAAAAGATCTAGTACTGCAATTCCAGATTCAAAGTCATATCGTGATCGGAATATGCCATTTGCAAACTCTAAGTGTACATCTGAAAGCTCAAAAATAAGCTTTAAAAAATTTCTGGGCTATTAAAACAAGACCAAGTCAACAAACAAAGCTCCTCATCTGTATTTCAATAATCAAGTTCATCTGAAAAAATTCTTACAAAGGTCATCATCATTCACTGTGTTAACCAGAAGCACTGAACCGGATACCATTTTCTTGTTTGAACTCTGTAAGTGTCTTAATCATTGGTCATTACTCAATCTTGATTGGAAAAGGTTGGACTTCAAGATGCAAAATTTTGCCCCTTTCCCTTTTTGCACTAGGTACCAAATTTACCTTGCTACTAGAGTACTTACTTTGAACTGTTTTAGGTTGGTCTGAGTGAATTAACATCACTCCAAGAACAGAGAAAATATAAAAAATACAAGAAACCAACTGAAATCTCACCATTCTACTGCAAATTAGTGTCCCCAGTTTTGTCTCCAAGGTCCTTGTTTCAAAGGAGAAGAAGCCAAAAAAAAAAAAAAAAAA